>OU343218.1:96045477-96147094 GCA_910596185.1 Chrysanthemum makinoi | reverse complement strand
TTCTTCAAACTTTTTGTAACCTTTCTCTTGCTTTTGAAAATAGATAGTATTTGGTTTGTAATCAATTGGAGAAATGCGGTTTGTTCTAAGGGTTGCCTTTTTTAAGATAGTCCTTGCGTTTGAAATTTCGTTTGAATGACAAAGTAAGCAAGGTCCTTTATCTACAAACGACTTACTGAGCATCAAATCACAACGACATCACAAATAAGAAAACATCATACACTTCATCAAAGATCATCTACATACTACATTCAACACCCACCATTACATACATCAATTCAATCTATCACATACACTGATTACAATCATCAACAATCATCCAACTACAAAAAGGTTTACACATATTTATCTATATCAATCTATTGAGTCTCATCATTCAACTCTCGAATAAAACAAAGTAATCATTCATAAAGTAATTGATCTCAGTTTTTGACTCGTGTGATATTCAAGACATAACAAGACTCGAGGTCCTTAATCACGAGTATTCACCATCACATATCATTGTTGAAGATGTAACTTCCGTGTTTATATCCGAAACAATAGATTAAGTACATAACAAGTGTGTTATGACTCCATCCTGGTTCGTTCATATTAATGAAAAAGATACAAAATTAATTTCAGACCGAATTAAATGGAGATATCAGAAAATGCTCATCAAAAGATGTATCTTTTATTGAACCAAATCAATCATTGATCTCTCTTTGATTATATTCGAAAATTGAAATACTAGAAATAAGAAACTATGCTTTTTCTTGTTCTTTGATTCGTTTTCAGAAACTAATGGGATCTAAGACTCAAAAACATGATGGAACAAATCAATACCTACCTTGAACCATTGAAGGTGACCTCATAGCAGTCACAATACCTTAACCATCCCTGTGGCAAATCCGAATCAAGGACCTCGTGACCATCCCTGTGGCCCTGATAATGACCTTTGTCCCAACCCTGTGGCGAGGTCATCACGTTTATACAAGAAACTTGAGGGATGCCGTTTGTATTGATTACGTTTGGATATTGACGATTAATAATTTTTTGTTGATGCGGCTTGGTAAACAAGAGAGGATGTGATATTTATCAGGAGTAATATTAGACGAGTTTTGTTTTTGCATATGTGATGAGAGAAACTGATGGGGGGCGGATATATGTGAGAATTTTTAGGGTTTGTTAGAGAGTAAGTTTAGGGTTGGAAGTGATTTAGTGGGTGTTATATAATCCCGAATTATTAGGTTTGGTGATGAATTGGTGGATCGGGTTTGCAACGAGTGTAATGGGTCGCGGGTTTAAAATTGTTTTCTAACATAAACACTGCGAGGAGGGTTGTGAGTAATTGAACCATTGAATGAGTATTGTTTCACATGGGCCTATGGTAAATTAAGACCGGACGGATATTGGATTTTTTTTCGGTAACATGAGTATTTTTTTTGATGGTATTTGTTGTATATGTGATATTGGACGGGTTTTATGATTGGTCATTGAGTCTAACATGTTTATAAAATGGATATGGATCACATTTGATTTTCACATGGGCTTGAACGGATTTGTTATTGTTTTAAAAGGTGAGTTGTTCAAACGAGTCAACGATAATGATGGACTGATGGGCTTTTCAAAATTGGATCGAAAAATACATAATATGAGATTTGCAAATATAAGATTTGAGACGTGCGATTTGATGATGAGATTCGTTGTGTTAGGAGGTTTGGTACTTTGGTTTACACATTTTCATGGAAAATATTATGTCATGGCTTGACTTGTTATTGGAACTAGGTTGACTACGGGGTTGTTGTAAGGTATTTCTTATTTGGCTTTGAAGTGAGGTTTTCCGGGCGCGTTTACTTATTTCGTCTTCTTTCTTTCTACCATTCCGCGAAGACGACTTGTTTGGGAATTTATAGAGTGTGATGAAGACTTGGCTATTTAGTTACTTCTGTGATTCTTTCTCGCTTAACACACAAAGTAGCTATCACTTTTGTGTCTCACGTAGTTGAGGATACGTCAAAAGGTTTTGTACATTGGGTACATCGTTTCTTTTTCATGAGGATTAGTACAAGTTTAAGTAACAAATCGGGAGAATTATACTTCATGTTCAAATCTGGTATATCGGGATTTACTTCACCCAGTGGTCACAGTAATAGCCGATAGAATATGTGGAAGATGTGCTTACCAAAGTATTTAAAGGTTGAGATGTGATCAACAATTCTCATGGGATATTCGATGCCACTGAATGTCAATGATACTTCACTGTCTAAGTAAAATCTTTGAAGAATCTTAAGTGTCTTTCATGATTTCTCAAGATGTTTGCTTATGACAAGAACTTCTCGTGCAAATGGTCGTACATGTTATGATGCTTCCGAAAGTTCGAAACCATCATGGGGGAGAAACGTGTACTTTGATGTTTTACGGTCAACCTCCAGAGGAAGTAGTGTATACTACTTGACTTACTATGGTCTGTGAAATTGTCTACATATGGGTAAAGAATTGTTGATGATGGAGAATGAACCGTTGAAGAACCGCTGCACGGTCCCCTAAAATAGATATTCACTAAAATCAAATTTGTCATTACATATTCATTCTGACATTGTTTACGGTTTAGTCTTGATTTTGTAAAATCCCGCGAAAGAAACTATTTCTAGGTTTAAATCATAGATTTGTAAAATCCAGTGACAATGAAAACATCCCGGTAAAAGTAATGTGCATTTCTGGATCTATCTCTCGGTTTATTCTTGGTTTTGTAAAATCCCACGAAATAAACTATTTCTCGGTTTAAACCATAGAGTTGTAAAATCCCGCGATAATAGAACCATCCTGGAGAAAGGAAAGTGTATTTCAGGATCTTATCTGATGCTGGTGCTACGGTTTCTACTTTGAAGAAGGGATAAAAAGGTGTACTTCATGAATTGGGTGATTGTTTGGATATTCTTCAAGGCAGTTTGGTTATTTCAAAGTTTTACGGGGATATGTGCTTTTAACCATGGTCGGGATGAAACCATTATCATAGTTCACTTAAAACGTCAAAGCAGGCTAGATCTGGGCTTTTAACCACAAGACGTGACAACGGCGTTAATTCATTATTATTTATTTGAGGTTGAAGTGAAATATCATGGGCGAGTGTACTTAGTATCTGAAGGTATCGGGGATGGTTGGATGAAGATTCTTCGAGATCCTTGTTCGAGCTTTTAACATTTTCAAAGACAAAGACTTGGGAATCTAGTTATTTTTGGGTGATTTTTCTTTTTCTTTTTACCACCACAAAATAACTATCACTTTAAGGAGTTACGTTGTAGTGCTCAGTGTCACATTGAATTGTGGATTTTCAAGAGGTGATGTACGTCTGATACTTGATGGTTGGTTGGATGAAAAGTATAGAGCACTTAGGGATTCAAAGGGGGACGAACTCTCGGCACCGCTCTTTGTTACATATGTGCAAGTTTAAGTCACGAGTTCGGGTTATTCTACTTCATGGTCAAATTCATCATATTGGGTTTTCTCCATCAGCTGTCACTACAAAGAGCCTACTAAATGATAATGGGGTTGATAACAAGTTTTCCAAGAGTATTGAAAAGAGAGAGATAATGACGTTTGAACACAACAGTTCAAGCCTCGTACTCCAAAGAAAATAAAAGTGTACGTTTCAGTGCGCTTTATCTTCTAGAGAAGAGAAATCTTCTTATGACGTTTGAACACAACAGTTCAAGCCTCGTACTCTAAAGAAAAGAAAAGTGTACGTTTCTGTGCGCTTTAACTTCTGAAGAAGAGAAATCTTCTTATGACATTTGAACACAACAGTTCAAGCCTCGTTCCTCAAAGAAAAGAAAAGTGTACGCTTCAGTGAGCTTTATCTTCTGAAGAAGAGAAATCTTCTTATTTATGACCATTCTCGTCAACATGCTTCATGCTTTTTCCATGCGCGATCAGTTATCAAGTGAACCGAACTACCGATAATTGTGTTCTTATTCCACTTGCTCAATTAAAATGATGATGGCGACATCATATGCAACCTTTGAGGGGGAGAAGTGTGAAGAGACTACATTTTAAAGATATTCACTTGCTTAATCAAGAATGGCATCTCCGTATGCAATTCTTGAGGGGGAGAAGAAGTATGATAATTCTACATGTTGAGTTATATTTGAGAATATATGGTCATACGGCTCCTAACTCATGTAAGAACCGAGCTTCTTCTTATCGGGTCATCTTTACATGGAGTTTCTTCTAAGAGCCGTTGGTTGACATCTTCTCACGGACTAATGAGTTTAACGACAAAGTGCTTCCAGTCGCGGGGCGGATTTCCTTGATGAACATCTTTCTGTTCTTGTTTGTTTGGGAGTGATTTTAGTTAAGGGAATTTGCTATATATAAGTTGACGGGAATGCATTTGGTGAGAAGAAGATATTAACTTTCTGTTCCCCAAACGGACAATCTTGAAGAAGGTCGAGTCTACAGTCTGTTCTACACTTTCTGATGCGTGTTAGAAGACTAAAGACGAGTTGCATTTGATTATCCAAAGACTTCTTTTTATTCATGGCATTTATCAAAAAGATTGTCGGTTTAGGGGAGAGCACTAATTGGGGGAGAGTGAAAAGTCAGATTTAATCCCCAATTAGACTTGCTCACATTCTACTTCAGCAAGTTGATTCTCACAAAACATTTTAGCTAATGGTATTCTTCTCGAGAGATTTCAAGTATAAGGGCTTACAATGTGTTGCTGATTCTGAAGTATCAAAACCAGCAAGGGGAAGGAGACACGCATCTAAACGCGAGTAAACTTGATGAACTTAATACTTCTAAGTGATTGAAGATATCCCGGGAAGACATATGTCATTACCGCAGAGAAACTCAAAGGTTTGACTCATGGCGTTTAGTGTTCTTATTCCAACTATGTGGGGGAAGAGATGGAAAAGTTAGTTTCTGAAGATAAATGAGGTACACAAGTGTGTGATGATTTTGATGTTATCGCAACCATTAGGGGAGAGAATTGTGTACATTGGGGACGCACAGCTGTTTCACTTGAGAGCTTAATTGGTGATTCTGTGACAATCACTTATTCCGGAGTTGACATCCGCATAGATAACCAGTGATTCAGCCTGCTACTTCAATGTTATCGATTGTACTCTATAAAGGACATTTGGGTACTTCGGGTTCTTGAGCTTCATACACTATCATTAGGGGAGAGAAATGTACTTCAGGGATGGTTAGCAGATTCACGTGATCGTACTTAATGATGTATTCCGGATTTGATAATCCACAGAGATGATCAGTGTTTTAATCTGCTACTTCGGTGCTATCGGCTATTCTCTCTTCGGGTTTATGTGTACTTGATACGCGTACAACGCGCGTTTGGGGTCAAAGGAACTTCCGTTTCGTCGAGAAAATTTTTTAACACCCTAGGCAGTGAACCTAATCGTTGTAGTGTAGTATTAAGGTAAGCCTCGGGAATTGATATCGTTCTCTAGGGGAATAGGAATGCTAGTGAGAAATTACTACGCTAAGGTTGGGGTTGAGGAAGATTATTCTTTATCTTTTTATATATATTTTTTTCGAAAATTGAAAGGTACGAATCTTGGGGTATTGGATTTGGGGGGTGGTATTTCTACCGATTACTCTACTTATCTAATTATCTAATTAACTAAACTAAGGTAAGTGTAGTCTATGTCTATTGTTGTGTGCTCTTATGATGATTAAAAATGTGTTTACTTAGATGCTATTACTCCCTAGTTATCTCCTATTGATCGTTGAATTGTCACGTCCTTATTCTTAACGCGTTGTGTCTTCTAAGGTCGTAGGGTATGCGTTTTTCCCTAACTCTTTGAGACTACCTTAAGGTTATTGCCTACGAAATCTCTAGGATTCATAAACTAACTCTAAGGTTATCTTTGGATGTTTAGACTACAATAACTCTAGGTGATTATAAACTAATGTTCACAAAGATTAATCAAGCATTAAAAACACAATGAATGACCTATTGCAATAATAGGTCAATCACAATTAAGATAAGAGACAACCAATCAATATTCAATACCTAGGTTTCATAGATCTAAGTAAACACACAAGTAAATTAGCCGGACATGGAAAACATGCAAGCATACACACAAACAATTGAAGACATAATTGAATTAATGAAGTAAATCACTTATCTTGTTGTAAAATAGGGTATGGAACCCTAAGATACTGCCCAAGACAGCCTATGTTCGGTTTAGGTTTTACTCCACCAAACTACCTCTCTAAAATACTGAAAATTCGAATTCTATATATAGAGTTACAATATGCGACAGAGTCACTCTTTAATTGTGGCCGGTCGGCGCCACATTAGGTTTTCGCTTGGCCATGCAACTCTGTGACGGCGTCACCTTATGCTTGTGACGCCGTCGGCTTCATCTTCGGACGCCGTCAGGATCCAAATCTAGGCCGCGGATTTGCGCCCTACTCTTTTAAACCTGATCGCCGTGCAAAATAGCAATTTGCTCTCTGAGTCGTCTCAAGGTGTGTCGCGACGGCGTCGCAAATTGGATGTGACACCGTCCCCTTCTGTTCCAGCAGCTTGAGTGTCTCGATTCTTGACTTTGGCCATTTTCTTCATATATTCGCGCCTTTTCGTCCGAATAAGTGTCATTCCAGCAATTTGCCTTCAAGAGACCTAAAAAGTGAAAAGAAACGAAATTAAGTAGTAACGGATACAAAAGTGATCAATTAAGGGCTTAAATGACCCCTCAAAAGTGTACCTTTTAAATCCTTATCAAATATCCCTACACTTGGTATTTGCTTGTCCTCAAGCAAATGTGCTTTTAGCCAATTAATTTATAAGTTAGGGGTCATGAAGCATTAGTTTAGAACAATTTACAACACGTATAAGCACCGTAAAAGTCATAACAAGCACGGAAATTACATACTAGCCCCTCACAAGTGGTGTTTGGATACTCTCATCTCTCGGGTGTATATGAAATATATCAAGTTGGAAATGAACGATAAACACTCATTAACCGGTCCTAGTACATAGATTACCATAGGCTTGAGACTAGATCAAACCTCCATCTCTTTTGGCGTAAGAACCTAGGAAAAACTATCCAAGAGGTCTTTTAAAGGGTTGTAACGTTAGGCTTACGGTAGGGAAACAAAGGGTTTGGTGGGATAGGCGATTTAGTGGTGGCAAGTCAAAAATCTTTCTGTTACAAGCATGAATGGTGTTGCTAAGCCAAGACTCGACACTCTAAACTCTAGATAAATTGAAACAAATAAACATAAATTTAAAGATAGATGTAGGATGGTAGCCCGTATGCTTTTTTTTTTTTTTGAATCACTCTTTTTTCGATTTTTTTATACACTTTTACTCTACCATCATCTACGATAACATCAAAATAATAGGGATTTATAGGCACATCCCTACACTTGAGTTTTTTTATTATTCTAACACTAATTGGACCCGAATTGAAAAGATCAAAACACTTGGAGTACATTATTACGCAAATAAAGGAAATTTGAATTTAACGTTCCTTCCCGTCATTTTATAAAATTTAACTTTTCCCATGAGTCACAATCGTCCCAAAACTGTGTACAAAGGATATGACTCGACTGAGCAACTTATGCAAGCAACTAGATAATTGAACTAAGGGTTTAGTATGATAACAATAATGCACTAAAAGTGAGTGCATACAAGGTAGGCTAAGGCGATTTAGGTGTACATTAGGGGGTGGATTGTAAACAATGCTCTTCATTGATATTTCGGAAAACCGAAACATCACGAGAACCGCAAAAATGATAGGCTCTGAGGGGGTAACTAGGGGTATCGTGTACTAAAGATGAGTACAACGCAAAGGGTGTGGGGGAGTTACTCAACCGATGTGGAAGAAGTAATTATAATACGGGTATCAAACAAGGGTTATCCTAATGCCTCTTATCATTTAGTTATTCCTAACTACACAAGTGTAGTCTCACTAGCGATCTCGGAATGCATCACAAAACAAGTTCTAGAATCTATTATACTACCGGTACACACTCGAAGCATTAAAGTGGAATGCTTTAATTCCTACAAATCTAAGGGCAATCCTCACATTTTGGGTGGAATTTAAGTGGTAAAGGGTTTTGTGCTAGTCATATAACTTCCTATCTATGAGACGCTTTATTAAGACTAATGACCCACTCCTACATGTCATGAAAATTTTTAAATTTGGTGCCAAAATTACCTTAACCGATATTTCTCATGGTTTATTACACGAATGAATTTGGACAAGGCAAATAGTCAAGGATAAGCATAGTTTCAAAGTTCCCGTTTTATTTTCCCGTTTTATGTTCCCCGAAAGTATCAAAGTTATGATAATGGAAGGTAATTAAAAATGAAAGAAACTAGTACTCCCCTGATTAGCTCGGTAGGATCCGTGTGAAGTAGTGGTTAAATCTTTTCCAAGAAGAATGTATGCGTGAAAAGCTCCATCAAAATCTTATGTATCTTCTTCTTGATAAATAAAACCTACACTTTGAAAAAACAAAAAAAAAAAAAAAAAAACCTTCGTAAAATCGCGGTAACAATATATATATATATGACTCTACTAAACTAGGATATAATGCTTGTGGAATGGATGTTTACAAATTTTCTGGAAAATTAAGACACAGAAAATTCCAAAATTTATAAGTAGCTCGAAAAACAAAAAAATAATAATGTTTCTACTCCTCCTCGCCGTCGTTTCGACCCTGACGCCGGCAGTTATCCTGACAGAAACGGTTGCGATTTTCTGGAAAGAAAATTCAGGAAAATTTATATCTTTAGAATCTAGAAAAATTTCACCAAAACACCCATTATGACTCGATACAAGCATTTGACTCGAACAAACACACATGTATATCTTTTTAATAATCGTAATTCTCTGTGTAATCCTCCCTACACTTATCCCTTTTGTAAAATACCTTTATATGTAATTAAGACGAGGTTAAGACAAAATAAAACATTTTTACAAATTCAAACATGAGAATAAACAATCAATAAAATATATACGACACACAAACAAACAAACAATTAAGCATGGGTTGCCTCCCACGAAGCGCTTTTCTTTATTTATTAGTCTTGTAGCTAGACTCGAAGTCGTACCCCTACGTGACTTCATTACCGTCACCTTCTTTTCATGACGATCTCTATTGGGGTTCTCCATGTTATAGTAATGCCCTATTATGCATCTTTCTAAGAAGTCATCTTCTCCCCAATCCATTCTATATTCCGGTCCTAGTTTCAAGCAATCCTTATAGAACCCGAAAATCTTATTCATCACATAATCAACTCCCTTCTCCTTATCTTCCTCATTCCTATAGTAGACCGATAGCTTAAGTTCTTTTTCATCATTGGAGAATGATGAAAATTTCTCAATCTTAAAGGGCATTTGGTAAGCTACATCATCGGTCTCATCCTAGAATCTCACTATTCCTAACGACGGATCATAAGTCATCCCGATGTTTTCTATGAAAGGCTTTCCTAGAATAATGTGGGACAAGCTAGGATCTATAGCCGTACTAATATCATTCACAACTATGAAATCCGTAGGAAACGTGAAACTACCTACATAGACGGGAATTCCCTTAACTCTACCAAGAAAATTGCAACTAACCCTAGGATTATCATGACCTTGCCTAGTTGGGATAGGCTTCTTCATTACCCAATTATAGTAGGTGCTAGTCATGATATTTATCGGGGACTTGCGATCAATATAGGCCTTTGCCACAAAAAGGGGTCCTATGCAACATGGTATGTTAAGATTCCAAGGGTTCCCAAACTTGATCCTAGCGCTTCTCCTAACATACATGTGATGAAGGTCTCGTACTAAGTGTGGGTGGAGAGAGATTTCTTCTTCCGTAGGAAACTTATTGAAATAGTCATAGCCTACTTCATCTACTTCCTCGGTTGTTTCATTCTTAGGAGTTTCACTAACCTCAAGTACCGTCTCATGGTTCGCTTCGTCATTTTTTCTATTAGGTTTCACTAAGGTGATGGTATTGACGAATTGAACGTGCTTAGATAACTTACTTGGGTCCTTAATCTCTACACCGGAGCTTCGGAGTTGAGATAGCATTAACCTTCCTATCACTATTGGTCATGGCTTTCAAAAGGTTATCTATCTTCCTATCCATCTCGGCCTGTTGTTGGTTAAAACAGTCAGAGCTTAGCTATTGAGCTTCTTGGGATGTGACTAGGTGTTGCAACATCCCTTCTATGTTTTGTTGGTTAGGGTCGGAGATGGGGGCCATGAGAAATCATTAGATGTGAATTCTTTGGTTTGTCCCTAATAGAAGTCGGGTTTGCCCTTCCATGCTTCTCGGGCGTCATTGAAAGTCCTAGGTCCGGGTGTTGTAGGGAATCTTCCTCCCGTTCCATTGGTACACGAGGATGCGTAGTCAACAAAAGCTTGTTCGTGAGTCTTGTGCAGTGCGAGTGTTATGAGGACCACTACATACTGCACACAAGGAAGAAAATTTGTTCACTTGGCGTGAAGACTTAGGATTTTCGTAGGAGCTCATTAGGAATTTGACTTGATCTTCAAGCTCGAGCATCCTACGGTCCGAAGATTGTGAGTCAATGGGAGGCAAGGAGATTGCCTTTACGGTTTTGGGCAACTCACGGGGTCATTCCAACTTTCGTTGTCATAGAGAGCAAGGTCCTCTATTATACCCCGCGATTCTTCCGCGGTGAGATCACTAAGTCTACCACCGGCCGCTTGGTCAATGGATCACTTAGTTGGGAAGTTGACATGATCATAAAAGAGTTGGACTTGAAGCCAAAGATCAATGCCGTGATGAGGGACTCTATGGAGTAAGTCCTTGAATCAAGTCCATGCTTCGTAGAGAGACTCACCTTGACGTTGTTGGAACATCAAGATTTCATTCCTAAGCTTAGTAGTTCTCCCCGGTGGGAAAAATTGAGCAAGGAAACGAGTGGTGAGATCATCCCAACTTGAGATGGAGCCGGTGGGAAGTCGCTCAAGCCAATTACAAGCTTGGTCCCGTAGAGATAATTGGAAGAGACGCAAGCGCATGGTCTCCCGAGTAGTAGCATCGAGGTCGATGGAATCGACGATTTTAAGGAAATCCTTAAGATGCTGATTAGGATCTTCAGAATGAAGTCCATGGAATGCACATCCGTTTTGCACCAACCGGATGGTGTCGGATCGAAGGGCCATAGTTTGGGCTTGGTCGGGAAGCTCAATGGTGTTTCTATAGCCTAGGTGGCTTGGTCTTGAGTATTCACCAAGAGTACGGCCTCTTGGCGGGTCATTTGGTGGTGGGTTGATGAGTGGTGGTTGATTATCACATTCCATGATGAAAAGTGATGGGATTACTAACAAAGGTCACGAAGAAGGGGGATAGACTACGAGGAAGCTAAAAATGGGAAAAAAGCTTACTTGATAGGAATAAAGCAAGGGAACCTAAACGAGGTAAAAATCTAACTAGCTATTCTATTACCCGGCAACGGCGCCAAAAACTTGATACGCGTACAACGCGCGCTCGGGGTCAAAGGAGCTTCCTTTTCATCGAGCAAGTTTATCAACCCCTTAGGCAGTGAACCTAATCGTTGTAGTGTAGTATTAGGGTAAGCCTCGGGAATTGATATCGTTCTCTAGGGGAATAGAATTGCTAGTGAGAAATTACTACGCTAAGGTTGGGGTTGAGAAAGATTATTTTTTTTGTCTTTTTTTATATTTTTTTTAGAAAATTGAAAGGTACGAATCTCGGGGTATTGGATTTGGGGGGTGGTATTTCTACCGATTACTCTACTTATCTAATTATCTAATTAACTAAACTAAGGTGAGTGTAGTCTATGTCTATTGTTGTGTGCTTTTATGATGATTAAAAATGTGTTTACTTAGATGCTAGTAAACTTGAGTAAACTTAATACTTCTAAGTGATTGAAGTATCTAAACGTGAGTAAACTTGATGAACTTAATACTTCTAAGTAATTGAAGATATCCCGGGAAGACATATGTCACTACCGCAGAGAAACTCAAGGTTTGACTCATGGCGTTTAGTGTTTTTATTCCAACTATGTGGGGGAAGAGATGGAAAAGTTAGTTTTTGAAGATAAATGAGGTACACAAGTGTGTGATGATTTCGATGTTATCGCAACCATCAGGGGAGAGAATTGTGTACATTGGGGACGCACATCTATTTCACTTGAGAGCTTAATTGGTGATTCTGTGACAATCACTTATTCCGGAGTTGACATCCGCATAGATAACCAGTGATTCAGCCTGCTACTTCAATGTTATCGGTTGTACTCTATAAAGGACATTTTGGGTACTTCGGGTTCTTGAGCTTCACACACTATCATTAGGGGAGAGAAATGTACTTCAGGGATGGTTAGCAGATTCACGTGATCGGACTTAATGATGTATTCCGGATTTGATAATCCACAGAGATGATCAGTGTTTTAATCTGCTACTTCGGTGCTATTGGCTATTATCTCTTCGGTTTTATGTGTACTTGATACGCGTACAACGCGCGTTCGGGGTCAAAGGAACTTCCTTTTCGTCGAGCAAGTTTTTCAACACCCTAGGCAGTGAACCTAATCATTGTAGTGTAGTATTAGGGTAAGCCTCGGAATTGATATCGTTCTCTAGGGGAATAGGAATGCTAGTGAGAAATTACTACGCTAAGGTTGGGGTTGAGGAAGATTATTCTTTATCTTTTTTTATATTTTTTTTTCGAAAATTGAAAGGTACGAATCTTGGGGTATTGGATTTGGGGGGTGGTATTTCTACCGATTACTCTACTTATCTAATTATCTAATTAACTAAACTAAGGTAAGTGTAGTATATGTCTATTGTTGTGTGCTCTTATGATGATTAAAAATGTGTTTACTTAGATGCTATTACTCCCTAGTTATCTCCTATTGATGGTTGAATTGTCACGTCCTTATTTTTAATGCGTTGTGTCTTCTAGTCGTAGGGGGGTATCGTTTTTCCCTAACTCTTTGAGACTACCTTAAGGTTATTGCCTACGAAATCTCTAGGATTCATAAACTAACTCTAAGGTTATCTTTGGATGTTTAGACTACAATAACTCTAGGTGATTATAAACTAATGTTCACAAAGATTACTCAAGCATTAAAAACACAACGAATGACCTATCGCAATACTAGGTCAATCACAATTAAGATAAGAGACAACCAATCAATATTCAATACCTAGGTTTCATAGATCTAAGCAAACACACAAGTAAATTAGCCAGACATGGAAAACATGTAAGCATACACACAAATAATTGTAGACATAATTGAATTAATGAAGTAAATCACTTATTTTGTTGTAAAATAGGGTATGGAACCCTAAGATACTGCCCAAGACAGCCTATGTTCGGTTTAGGTTTTACTCTACAAAACTCTCTAAAATACTGAAAATTCGAATTCTATATATAGAGTTACAATATGTGTAACACCCCCAAATTTTGTTTAGCGGAAGCATACGTGTTATTTGGGAGCGTTACGGGATTGGTGAATCATAACACAAGTAATAAAGAACGGAATACACGCTCCGTTTAATAAAATATTTCAAAACATTATCTTACAACATTGTTTAGATAAATGGGCACATCCCATTAGTTTTAGTGGTCCCAATGTAAAACATCGTTTCTGTGTAAAAACACTTCTTTAATACTACTACGACCATTTACCCGCTTCTTGCCTTGCCTTCATGAACATAACTTAAACACCTGAGAAAATATGCTTAAAAAGGCCAGCTAAAAGCTGGTGAGTTCATAGGTTTAAATTAAAATAGAAAGTTGGACCATAAGCAAAGTCATATAATCATTACAACGAATATAATGATATATGTATGAATGTCTATTACGTTAGCTCTAAGTTCATGCAACCGATACTACGACAGGTTTACGTATGCTAAAAGATGTCATACAATATAGGGCCCATAGCGAGTGTTTTGTCCTCAACACTCGGTTCCGACATGGTATACGTTTAAGCCTTGGCCTAAGTATGGCCAACCGAACGGAGGAGTCACCCTCAATAGATCTATTTATAACATTCGCGTTTCCCAATGGGAATTGACGGTTCATGAAAAAGGGCATTCTCTAGGGACATAAGGGCTTAGGCTAAACCACGTAATAGTAATCATGTGATAGTTTTGGTCCATAAAAAGGTTTTGCATATTTCTCACCCCAAAATGTATAAAACAATTTATCAAGTAAAAGAGGGGCTATGAAAACTCACCTTAGAAAATGTGCAATCCAAAATGTGGGATTAGTGATTGTTGTGGAGCGGCACCGACACGCGACCTAGATAAGGAGGGCAATGTTTTAGTTCATTGTTTTAAGTATTGCTTACTCAAAATAGTTTAATTGTATTAAAACTAAACTTTAGTTTGTAAAAAGTTATAAAAATGATCTTACTAGTACGTATACGAAATATATATACTCTTCATGTTGACATTAATATGGTTTTAATATCCAAAGTTTGATATGAAAAATAATTATAACATTCCACTAGTAAGTATATAAATGTGTATATACTTATTTAAGTTGACACAAAATGGTATTGTCAAACTTGTATATATATATATAATTGATTTATTTTCTAATTGTGTTTAGAAAGTATTTAAGTTAAATTTGAATACTTTCACTTTTAATATATGATAAAATGACGTGGTGGTCTTTAGTTATTTATCAAACTTGTTCTTAATATATAAAGTTCTAGACGGAAAGTTTACTTGACATATTGACGTTAGACGTAAACAACATTATGTACATCATGTTTTTAGGAAATTGTCGTCTCATGTATATAGGAATATAGTTTTTGCACTTGTTTGTTTGACAACTCGCGTAAGCTTAACTAAACTTATGTAATATATTTTGTGTATGCGTAAATAATTTCATTTATCGTTGGACAATTGTTTTACGTTCAATCCTTATTAAGTGAGTTAGTTTATCTTACTTAACCGGACGCCGAAGACTTCGTGGTGCGTGGCCGGTATCACTTGTGGCGTGATTAGGTACTTCGGTTTGGGCACTGGGCCCAAACTAACTAACAATTCCTTCCATAAGATCAAGTCTTACGTCTTGGGCCTTGGGCTCTTTGTGCTTTACGAAATAAAAAAAAAGAGAACAAAAAGCTTGACCAACATGTATTACCACTGCTTGTGTTTCAGTGTACAAATCTCATTTCCAGATTTTTGGTTGCAAAAGGATCCGATTTAAGTTATAGAAGTTTGCATAGACTACATGGCTTGAGATGCACTTGTTTGTTCATGCTTCAACTTATGAAGCCGAAACTCTCGACTAGGGATTATGACTTCGTTACTATGGTATTACCAAGAAGGGAGTTGTCGACCCATACATTTCCGAAACACTTTTATTTTCGATGGCAAGTTGTACTTATGAAAGAGTTAACGAAAAGAAATCGGCTATGAATATGAATTGTCTCAAACGAGACTTGACTAATCCATTGACGGCTAGTAAAGCAAGGTGTGGCCAACCACATGGTAGTTGAGTACTACCCAACTCGGTCACATCACGTCCATTACTTTACTCCTACGGAACTTGGCGAGTATAAGCCACTCGCAATGTTTATTGGCAAAGAGTACAATTGTCATGGATTTCTCCCTAGATAAACATGACAATATAGACACAATGTTTACAACTGAAATTCGAGTCTCACAACTCTAAGGTAACACGCATGTTTCTTAGGTTTAGGCGAGGCTTAGACATGGTTTGACCCATCTATATCATCTTGTTTCTTACATCTCGATAGAAAAATAACCAACAAAGTACAAGACCAAATTCAATTCCAACACCCAAATCATTTTCTAAAGACTTCAAGTTACCAAGATTTATACACCACCTTGAGTACTACTCAAAGACATCATGGCTAACATAGATTTTTGTACTAGCTTGTTATTAGCAATATTTTTATAAAACTTAACTTCTTCTCTTTCTTTTGTTTTATACCACTCGACAGGAAGACATGACTAACAAAACAAATGCAAAGCTCAATCTCAAATAACCATACTCACAAATTTGACATGGCATCCAAGTACAAATACAAATCGACATGACCAAAACAATATAACAATCTTATTGATAAAAATTTCCCAACATCATATCATGAAAAGAACATAAAACATTACATCAAGAAAGATGATAACCTTAAATCCGAAAATGGTAGGTGATGAACGAAGGGTTGTTTCTTGGATTCGGACCAAATAAGACTTGAATTAGCACCAAAATACCTCCAATTCCAAAACCCCCAAATCAATTTTAGAAAACCCTAACTTTCACAAACCCTAGTTTTTGGGTAAAATTGAAATTGAAACTGAGTTTGGGGTTTTTGCATCTCCACTAGAGATATAGAAGTATTTTGGGAAGGAGTTTGACCTCTCTCTCTTCTTGGTGTTTGGATTGAAGCGAGTTGGTTAGCTTCCAAGGATAGACGAATCTTGTATATTGGCTCAAGATAGATTGGTGTAAAGATATGTTTTTCTTGAATGATTTTATTTTGATTCCCCTTGGATTCATACAAACAATAGCATGCTTCAAGGATGGATTTGAGAAGCAATATTTCATGGATTTGGTATGAGAGAGGAGAAGATGATGGAAAAACATGTTGGGCTTTCCTTCTTTGGGAGATTCGGCCTATGAGAGGCGCAGGGATCTAGGTTGAAGAAGAATATTTGGATATCTTCTTTCTTGGTTCTTGTTTTGCTTTTGACGTGGGTGAGAGGAGAGGACAAAGAGATATCTCTCCAAAATTTAATAAATGTTTTCCTTTATATCAATTGTATATGTATATATGTATTATACACATGGTATAATTGTGAAAATGTATGTATATACATTATACTTTTGTATCAATTGTATTTGAGTTTCATAAAAGTTATGGTTTAAGTGATAGTGTGTTTATTATTTTTGTGTCCCGCGAAATTATATTGTGACCAAAGTATCATCGTTTGATAATTTTTATAACGTAGTGTCTTATTGTTATTGGTAATGCGAAATATTTTTTATTTTGGTAATATTCCATATCACAGACATTTGTCATTTGTTTTATCAAATCCTTATCATAGTGTCGGTGCGGCGTGCGGTTGGGTCACCTTGGGGAACGAGATAACCTCTCGTCTTACAATTTAAATCATAAGACAAAATGAAATATTCATAAAATAATATGGATGCAAGAGTGGTGAAATTTTTACTGTAGGCGAGTTATCTACTCAAATGATCAGGCAAAGCTTATGCATGCTTCATGACTCATGCTTAGAAATAATAGATCACTAATTATCAGTTAAATTTTAGTGAAAATTTACCGTGTGTCACAATATGCGACGGCGTCACTCTTTAATTATGACGCCGTCGGGTCGCCACCATTAGGTTTTTGTCTTGGCCACGTCAACTCTGCGACGGCGTCACCTTTTACTTGTGACGTCGTCGTCTTCATCTTCTGACGCCTTCGGGATCCAAATCTAGGCCGTCTGAGTTGTAACGCCCTACACTTTTAAACCTGATGTCGTCACTTGCAAAATAACAATTTGCTCGCTGAGTCGTCTCAAGGTTTGTCGCGACGGCGTCGCAAATTGGCTATGACACCGTCCCCTTCTGTTCGAGCAGCTTGAGTGTCTCGATTCTTGACTTTGGCCATTTTCTTCATATATTCGCGCCTTTTCGTCCGAATAAGTGTCATTCCAGCAATTTGCCTTCAAGAGACCTAAAAAGTGAAAATGAACGAAATTAAGTAGTAACGGATACAAAAGTGATCAATTAAGGGCTTAAATGACCCCTCAAAAGTGTACCTTTTGAATCCTTATCAGTACTTCGGGATCGTGAGCTTTATTCTAAGAGATTGACGACATCACTTCAACTACTTGAGGGAAATCGTCTCTTGACAACTTTTGGAATGGATCGATTTAGACTTCAGTGGAAAAGGAATTTGAGAATATTATTCAAGCGTGGGATGATACGTCGCTGTTCTATCTTGATGATATAACCCCGAACGAAGAATCAAAAAGATCGTTCTTAAAAGGAGCAACAAGATCGATGATAATGGTGTGCTTCTTTGTGCACCTGGCTAAGGGTAGCTTGAAAGAAATCTTTGAATCTGCTCAGCTAAAGGATTTTCGGTTTGGGGGGAAGCTGCCAAAGTCTCACTTTCAGAAGGTTCAATTTCTCTTTGATTCAGGAGCCTCGAAAGCTTTGGTGGTGAAATTTTAAGAGATGATGAGTTCTATCTTCTCCAACGGGGCTGCTCGATATCCTTATCTCGGTGCTCATTTCATCATCCTTCTTAAACTATATCATCGACTCTATCTGTAAATATTTATCAAAAAGAAAATACTAAAATATAAAACCAGCAAAAACAAAATATAAAAATATAAAATCAACACAAATCCATAAAAATTTGAAAAATCAGAAAATACCAAAAATATTATTTTCTCAAGACATGTCTTCTGGTATCGATAACATCTACGGTCTTAGAAATGTCATTCAATAATGGCACGGGACCATAGATGAAGTTCGAGCAGGAGGTGTAAATATTTTTTCCAAAACATGTCTCAAAATATGGCTTACAGTTACTTCAGACTGTAACCCGTGCTTAAACCATGGTTTGCTATTATTTCAGATAGCAACCCGTTCTTCAAAGAAGGAAAGTGCTGTGCTAAACCATTTTTCATTAATATCGAGCACTTATCCAAAATCTTAATGAGGAAAGTATGTCGAAGGACTGCTGTTCCTACACAATTGTTTTTCCTTCTCAAAATTCTTCAAAAAAATATTTGTTTAAAAAATGGTGGTAAATTGAGTTGCTTGAAAATCAATCAGGATCAAAATTTTCATAAATTTGCAAAACCCAATCAATGACTTCAGCATAGTTAAAACTTTTCATAAAATGAGTCATTGATTGAGGGGGAGAATGTTTTTTCAAATTTACATCATCTAACGGGCTTTCTTAATCATCCTATGTGCTTAACAGAAAAAGATACTTGCCTATGTTGAAGGACTAGGAATCTAGGATATGATTTTTTGAATTAGATGACTATAGTTTTGATAAATACATTATTCCCATACTTTACATGATCTGATTGATATGCTGGATTGACTTTTATTAGTCGATTGCTGTTTGAGTGTTGTCGACCACCATATATCTGTCTGTGTCCACTAACGTATGCAGATATCATGGTTTATAAGAATGTTCCCGATCCGGATCCCACAAAAGAAGATGATTGGATGCCGAAAGGAAAGGGTAACTATATCCTGGGTCGACAGAAGAATAAACAGAGCTTAATTGGACCTCTATGGAGAGTTGGCATGACAAATGCAACGTCAGAGGTCTCACTGCATCAGCAAACGGTTTTCTTTCATCCTCTCAGTAACAACAGAAGAAGCTTGTGATGACTTAACCACCTAACGTATCTTTGTGCAGGAAAAAAGTAGTGGATGATACCATTTTTTCTTAAAACAATTTTGAAAATATTGTTTTGAAAATGGAAAAATTATTGTTTTGAAAATAAATTGAACTCAAATTTTGGAAATCAACTGGACTTCATTTTAAACTAAAGTCACTCAATCAACGACTACTGTCATGGATTGAGGGGGAGAATGATTTCAAATTAAATATTTTCAAACAATATTTCATCTATCAAGTCCATTTGTACGAAATAAAATAGTGATCTAAAGATTTAATGTTATGTCATGGTATGATTTTCTTTTAAACTCAAAGATCTTTCAAAATGATTTTTTTTTCTGTTCTTGTTTGATTGTGAAATTATTTTATTTTACTTAAAGATCTCTTAAAACTATCATACCTGACACTAACAATCTTTAATGTCTTAAATTGATTCTTATCAGTCAATTTCTAAATTAAATCAAGCCACGTCTGTCCCCAAAAATTTTCTAAATGATTTTAATCAATTGGGATCACAAATCTCAATTGGTTTGAAATTTTTGATCGGGGGAGAGATCGTGATTTAAATCTCTTATCTGTTTAAATGGAGTTGGTTTTAGTCCTTTAAAGGCACTCCTGCCTCTATGTGCCAAACGATTTCATATGCATGATGCACATGATTGAGGAGGAGCATTTATCAAAAAACAAGATGAGTATTTAAACCAGGTCACATATTCTCTCATGTTTTCTAAACCTTATTAAATCACTTGGGATCTAAAATCTCAAAGGGTTTGATATTTTTGATCGGGGGAGAATTTGTGATTTAATTATGAAATCTGATAAATGATGATTGATTTGATTCAAAAGTGCAGGCTGCTCTCCCATATGTGCTAAACGGTTTCGAATCTCGAAGCACATATTCAGGGGGAGCATTTCAAAAGAAAATAAACTTTCAAGGTACAAAGATTTCTATATTTCAACATAAGTACCTTGATTGATTTTCTAATAGTTTCTTAATGGAAAATGTGATCGTGGAAGTTCTTCAAAAACCTCCTTCCTCTATGTGTTAAATGATTTTAAATAACCAACGCACATTTTGAGGGGGAGAATTTACCAAGAAAATCAAATGGCTTTTTCCACGAAAATTGTGATCAAGAAATTATTTCAAAGAACTCTTGCCTCAATGTGCTAAACAATTTCAAAATCATATGCACATGTTGAGGGGAGCATTTCTAAATGATCAAAACAATTAAGGTACAAAATGCTTTGATATTATATCACAAGTACCTTGATTGATTTTCCAAATGATTTTTCAAGTGGTTTTAAGAAGGAAAGAACTATACCAAAAGACCGACCATTTTACTTTATGCATGGTGTTATAAGGATGGTAAGGTTAGGTATTAGTTCCCACGATCCCGCCAGAACCGGAGGGATCTACCCAGGGACAATCCACTAGATAGTGTAGAAGTCCTTAGGTATGATGAAAAAAGGAGAAAAATGAGAATATGGGAAGAGTGCGGACTGAGACAGAGCTAGTACTGGAACAAACCCAACAAGGTTTTAGTAATGAAGTCTCGGTAAGCATTGAAGGGGTTGAAGAATGAAAAAGAAATGAAATGTGAAAAGGGTGAAAAGAAATAGCCCTCCAATAATTCAACCTTAGGGCAGTAACCGGGTTCAATTCATATGCTACTAGTGGTTACTAAGGTAACGCCGATATTGAAGACAAGACGTCATGGACACAGTGACGCACTGCACTAAACTTCCCAAACTACTCAAGTTCCTCTTAAAAGGGCTTGTTTCATTCTCACGGGGAACCTACATAATCTATCGACTTTCTCTTAGAGATGGTTGATATTGAAGAAGGAGACCCTCTCCCTAGTCTCCGGCATAGGAAACCAAATGTGCACTATTGAGTCTAGAGCCAAGAGATCATCCACAAAATCTCATTAGGACACAAAATTATTGAAGGCTTGCTGTTTCACACAATGTGGAAAGTAAGTATATATTGAGAGTCCTACGCATTATCCTTGTGGTATTGCCATAACATCCGAGTGATATGTATAAATATTCACAATGAAGATGGAAATCCTTCTAGAGCCAACATTAAACAAGCTCTTGGTGGGTGACATGTGAGATCTTTCCAAAAGATCAAGCTTGTGACAACTGGATAGAAATGATGGGGCGATTAAGTCGTGAATCAACCTTGGTCCAGGAAATGAATTGACGAATAATTTTGGAAAAACCGTTCGAAGTGCAAATCTTCTTTTCTCTAGCACATCGAATGTTTATTCATTTTCAAACACAAAAAGTATTTCTGACTGAAAATTGATCTTTATTATAAAACCTTCGTCGTATTGCAAAACTATTTCTTCAAGCAATACGCGATTGTTTTCAAATCAATTTTTTTATCAATCAGTGAATCTCAATTCGCTGGTTCACTCACTCTGTGTTGTCTACTTTGGGACGCCCCGGTTTGAGAACGGATAGATCAGCTCGCTAAAACCATCCAAGGAGATTCTTAGGAATCATACCGATCACAGGCATATTTATCGATCAACGGGAACCGTGGTTCTTGCAACCGTATTCAACGAAGTGAACAAAGACACTTTCGTGTGTTTTATTGCTAACTGTTGTTTGCAGGAACATTTGGACGGTTGCAGCTGATCTATATTGAGAAGTCAATTCACAACCGCATGCTCACAACATTCACACTTAATTGAAGAAAATCATGACAATCAAAGACATACAACGATGCTTCCACTACTCTGATGAAAAGATGTCATGATCCAGAAAGTGTGAGCATGTCGGTCCAAAAGTCACAACATCACATGAAGGCAACACAAAAAGGGTGATCCGGAGATTTACTGTGGCTGATTATCTCAAAGAAAGCTCGAAGATCATCAAAGATGTGGATCAGTTAATGGCCTCCACTGAAAGTACAAAAACATCAGACTATGAAGAGTCACTGCTAAAGCACAAAGATACGGAAGTTGAAGAATTGAAGTCTACGAGCTTGGAACTAAAGACAAAGATAGAATGCTAGGATTCAAAATGTAAATCATGGGGTGACCTCCCTTAGGGGGAGATTGTTAGGAATTAGAAATTCCATAGTGAAGTGTCGGTCACCCCAACTATTGTCTAGCATATGTTAGCTCATAGACATATCGTTATTTACTAGTTTATTAGTTAGTTATTAGCTTAGTTTAGCTTAGAGTAACACCGTGGAGGAAGGACGGGTCTTTACCCGCTGTATACTTGATCCACAGTCCGACAGGAGGACGTATTAGCTGTAACTATAAATACCCCTTCCATCCTTGGAAGGGGTAGTGCTTCTTAATCTAACATTTTCCTTTTTGTTTACTCTCTCTCTCTCTAAGATCACCCTCTCTACTCTTTCATCTCTCTAAACATGGCTTTCTTGATTTATCACCATCCTAGACCACCCGAATCATCAAACAACACAATATGTATGATCCTACACCACACTTGGTCGCATCTACCAAAATTTGCATATTCCATGAGTGGTCCTGATATTAGGTAAGGTTAAAAACAACATTAATAAGTCTGATATAATGGCAAAATAAGTGGTTAAACAGGTTTGGTCAAAATAAGCTTACCTTGACACCTTCCACGACATTGATTTCCAGTTTCATTTGTATTGTGTTTTGCACATTTGGGTCATGCTATCTAGCTACTACATAAAAAGTGATGGATCAAGTTAACACAACGAAATTAAATTAATAATAGAGTAAACTTATTCGTGATGTTTGGCTAAACCTACTTCTAGAACTTCTTGGTCTCTTATCTTTACGATTGTCTGTAGAGATGTCACCTCTTTTTTCTTCTCGTTGTAGCACCTGCAAAAATAAAACTGTCTTAAATTTCTGAATTATGTAAGTCTGTTTATATGGTTCGGCTGATTATGTTCTTTGTATAAGTAACTTTTAAAATTTATGTATATACCTTTATTCTGGTACCGGTATTGCCTTTCATGCGATGGGCCTAAATTTATGTTATGTGAATCTTGGTGTGATAAGCGAGTGGTTGAATCATTAGTTATAGTAGGTGGATTTTGAGAAACCGGTAAGTTACTTCTAGCATCTGCAATACGTGTAACTATAAATATGATAGCATACAATGTATCACAACATCTAGTAAACTGCTAAAATATAAACAAACTTACATTGTAAAGAAATATCTGGTGTAGTAGGCGCTAAATGTTGTTGAAACTGTGGATTGGATATTGCACCCCCACAACATTTATGCTTGTTGAATAATTTTATTCACCCAGGGAGTATTTATCAGATACATGTGCTATCCAGTGATGTAAAAAAAAAGGTCTAAATGTGCCTGTTTTTCCAAGTCTTGAGCTTCACTGTGAAGTAACATCTATCAATATAAGGAAAACCGCCCTCCTTTCTTTTGGCCGATGATGGCTGTTGTTTATTGTTGGTGCAACATTGTTTGTATCAGGCCTTTCGGGTACGTTTTTGGCAAATAACAGCGTGGAATGTTCAAAGTAGAATTTGTACAGTCAGCAGCAGACATACATTGTTTTTGTTCAGTCACATTAGGCAAATTTCTATTGCAGAAAATTTTATGTGTACTTGAATGTGCAATATTATCTGTTTGCATACGTGTAGGTATATAGGCAACATTTCTTTGATCATCAACTATTTGAGAATTAAGCATTACATTTATATTTTGGTCAATGATACTATTAGCTACATTTGTAAGTTCATCATAGTTCGATATCAATTTTCTCTTTCTACTCATATTTATGCCTTAAATCTAAACAACTACCAACCTAGTAATTATGCAGACAATGATCCTACGCATTGTATAAAAAATGTATCAGCAAACTACATAAATCAGTATATTTCAAGTCCCATTGTCATAGTTGAATAAGTTGTGAAAAATATGCATGCATGTATCAAGTGTTACTATAGCAAAGTATTAAATGTTGTAAACTCTTTTATATCCTATCCAATTTCATGCATAAATAACTCAAGAACAAAATTACAAATAATAGAACAAAGAATGATTATCCCTAACATTACAGAAATTGGAAACCAAAACCAACACACATGGATCATAAGGATTTCATATATTGTCATCATTTTCAGCCCACAACCAAAAAATGAAAGGAAGGAAGATACAAATAAAAAAGATTATCACAACCTGCTGGATTATCGAGGTTTTCAGGTTTGTAAGTAATACTTGGCAACCGTCACTGGAAACTTCTAGGGTTACCGAGCAACATAATGTGAATGTAGTACTGCAGTGATTTATTTATCCTAAATTTTTGGTTTTTTTAACCGGGGCATGCCACCCGAAACGACAAACAATAGCTTTTTCAAAAGGGTAAAACGACAAATCTCCGGTCCCCTCCTCAAAGGTATCCGATCCATCACTGTAGCAGTTGTACCTGCGATTGAATCTCATCCATATATATGTATAAGTGCGTACCTTAGATTCAATCCCAACCATATATACAAAACGACACCATTTTCTTCATTGGATTTCTAAGCACTGTTAAAACAACAGTGCAATGACAACGTTTTTGTCTTGGGTTTTTGGTAGCATTGTTAAAAGAACAGTGCAATGACGTCGCGCCCTTTGTAATTTTGGTGCCTTCTGTAGCTGCTACAGTTGAGGAGAAACCCAAAACGACATCGTATGGTTCATCGTTTAATAATATTTATAATGTACTTCCTCTGTCCGTATATAAATGTCCACCTTTGATATTTGAAGTCTTTCTTTTTTAACTTTTGCCTTAAATATATTTGTTTGTATTATATAATACTTGATGAAAAATTATGCGAATTAAAATACATTGACAACTCAATTCATTAACATATTTTGCATCAATTATTATATAAGACAAACAAAAATATTAAAAGTCTAAGTTGGAAAAAAAAAGAAAAAAGAAAAAGAAAAACCTTCAAAGTCAAAAATGGACATTTATATTAAGGGTTCTACTATTGGAACCCTCCCTATGGGGTCACATCATAGGGGGACATTCCTTTTGTCCCCCACTTTTTCCAGTACAACACAGTTTTTTGTCAGTTTCTGTTTCGTATTTCTGACAGTTTTAAGCGTTTGACTTATTAAACTTTATATTTACTTTTCAAAAAACATAAGGGGGGTCAATCTAAAAAAATAGAGGGGGTCAAAATAACCCACCCCTTTAAGGATAGATCATAGATAGATTATGCAGAAAAATGCAAAATGACTTTTTGTTTCTTAGGCACAAAGTGTATTAGACAAGTATAATACCTAGGAAACCATTTTGTTATAACTGTCTACGAAGAAAACTAAAAGTTGCACAAAAAGTGTTTTGGAACAACCAGTTCAAGCTATCAGCCTAGAAAATAAATTACCCTTTTGACCCATTGACCAACACGCCCGTTCATACAACATGAAATGGAATTCTCCTAAATTACCTGAGCTTGCCCAGTTGCCCTTTAATCCTTTATAATCTAGCTGCAAGACCAAAAAGATAAATACACTTGTAAATGTTTACCTTCTTAAGAAAACAAGACACGGAGTAATTCCTTACAATATTCTTTTCCATCTTTATTGTCACTAATCACCCTGTACGTAGGTAAAGTTGAATATCATATTACATTGAGACACCACATAGACTGTTATACAATTAATGTACACGCCCGTCGTGCGGAACCATAAGAATATCAATATCAAGTACAACTAATGAATACATACAACATGCATGTTCTTTTACGCAAAATCCTCGATCAACATCCTTCAGTTGATAATAATGAGGTGGTATTTTCAATGGTCTGCTGGTTTTAGTTCACTGACGTGCTCATCACTCATGTATTCAAAAGTCGTGTTGACTAGCTCCTGGTATGAATGCAAATTTATCTTTCCAAAATTAGTACTGTTGATGAATTTATGATTACTTACTACTAATATTACATACTATGTAACAATATATTGTATGACAATTTATTAAACAAAAAACTGCCTCTATGCATCATTGAGTGTGCTCATCGGACTTTCGAATGTTGATGTGGATTCCCCATACGATAACATCGATAATTCATGCCCATACGTCACTGAATTGGTATTAGCCTGAACCGCAGATGGAATATGCGACGTTCTTATGGTTTCTAACTCGACAGCTACTTCTTTCATTGTTGGCCTGTTCTTTCCATTGAAATTCAGACATCGCATTGCGAGGTTAGCTACTGCCGAGAGCTCATCTCTAGTGCCTTCTTTAATAACCATTGCATCAAATATAGACATAACCCGTCCTTCTTCCACAGCCAACATAAAGTGCGTAGCCAAACTTCTATTTTCACCAAATCTAGTTAATGAGATTGGCCTTTCTCCTGTTAAAAGCTCAACCAAAACAACTCCAAAACTATAAACGTCACTTTTTTCAGTGAATTGGCTAGATTGAAAATACTCGGGGTCCAGGTAGCCAAATGTACCTTTGACTAAGGTAGTTAAGTGAGTTTGATCTATTGATACGAACCTTGAAGTTCCAAAGTCAGAAACTTTTGCCCTGTATTTATCATCTAAAAGTATATTAGCTGTCTTGATGTCCCTATGGTATACAGGAATGGATGTGGCTGAATGTAAGTAAGCAAGTGCTCCTGCAACCTCTGTAGCAATTTGCAGTCTCATGTTTAAAGACATTGGGTCCTCATTAGTCTCGCAGTGAATGCGATCATACAATGTTCCATTTGGGATGAACTCTGAAACTAGTAGAGGAACATCGGTCTCTAAGCAACATCCCAATAGTTTGACCACATTCCTATGATTGACTTGTGAAAGAATCACCACCTCATTGATGAACTGCTCTAATTGACTTTCATCAACAATTTTTGATTTTTTAACAGCCACAATCCTTCCATCAACTAACATACCTTTGTAGACTGTACCTTGGCCTCCTCGACCAAGAACTCTGTTCTCATTGAAGTTGTCAGTAGCCTTCTCCAGTTGACGTGATGTGAAAAGTATGGTTTGATCAACTAAAGACGGGTCGGCTTCTTCTTGTTGTTTTAGAAGTAAACCACCATTACGCTTAAAAAACCTCTTTCTTCGCCTCCTTTCTTTTGTTTTCTTGATAAGTTTGTACAATGTGTAGGTAATTGCCACAAGAAAAAGAACACCCATGCTTATGCTAACACCTGAATGCATGCCACAACAAAATGACAAGTAAGTAAACTCTTAGGAGAAGTTGACACTCGTGTTCAGAGGATCTGTAGTTCTACAGTTGTCCCTTATTAGAAGTTTGTAAATGCTAACAATTTTCTTCAATTACTAGTAATGCAGTTTCACCTTATTTAGAATTTCTTTCTAGTAGCTAACTATGCTGATCGACCACAATATGTAGGCGATGAACAAAATAAAAAGTAGACCCATGCTTATGCTAACACCTAAACCAAGGCCAATACACAAAAGTAAGTAGCCTTGACTTGAGAAAATGTTAATGATCATGTCCAAACTATCAGGAATTCCAAATTAGTTATGCTGATAATGGAAGCTACTTAATTACAAAGACAGAAGAAAGCTTTATATTTCCTTAAAACTATAATTGTAGTTATCACACTAGCTACATCCTGCCATTTTCTCTTCGTTATTTATTTTTGAAAGCAGAAGTTTTCCCAAAGGGATAAACTATAAAATTCTTTATTTTATCACCTTTTTTCAATAAGCAAAGAATAGATGCAACTGGTATAACCTGTGAAATATGTCAAATCAAATTACATTGCGGTTTCCATTTGATAAGGGATCGAATGACAAACTAGTCCTCTAATTTGACAAACGAGCCAAATTAGTAAATATAATTAATCCGTTTCATAAATATTACTGAAACATAGCAAAGAAGAAAAATGATAACAAAGAGGAGACTGGTGAATACAAAACCGCTGCATATTATTTTTCATTATTTTTATATAGAAAAGATTACGCTATTTTTTTATGAACAAAAAAAGATTGGAACAAAAGATACGCAAAAAATATCTGATGAGCAAAAAAGTTGGCACGTTTTTATTTTATGTTAGTGATTCCTAATTATTTTGTCTGTCATTTGTTAGAAATACTTAAAAAAACTTTGAACAATTTTTGAATTCTTTTGTGTTCATCAAAGGACACATGTGAGCGCCTTCTTCATTTGAAAGCTGAAAAGCACATTTAAGGTCATCTCTGGGTAATTAGCCTTATTTCCATGGCAGTAATTAACAGTGTTTTATATTCATGGGCACTAAACCTCGTCTTCAATAACAATAAATTAACAGTTCATCAAAATAAATGACATTGGACTTTTTTAGGGCAAAGTATACAAATGAGTAACCTACTATATCCATTTTGTTTTAATATGATCAAATGGCTTAGCTCAGTTGGCCATCTAGGTTCTTTCTGGAGCTTGGGAGAGGTTTTACTCATGGTTCAAGTTTTGTAAAAGACAAACAATTCATGTTTTCCTCCTAGTGTGAAGCCGTGAGTTTTAGGGGTTTCGCTTCGTGGGTCTCGAGGCCTGCCCGTTTGTATAGTTTAACTCGAGGGTCGGATTTCAAGTGTGATGTCGTTCTAAAAAAAACTACTCCCTCCGTCCCATAATAATTGTCCACTTTGACTTTTTTGAGTCTTTCTTGTTCAACTTTAACTATTAATATTTTTATTTGTGCTATATAATACTTGATGAAAATTATACCAAATAAAAATACATTTAAAACTCAATCTATTCATATATTTTTCATCAAGTATTATATTATACACATAAAAATATTTATGGTCAAAGTTGAATAAAAAAGACTAAGAATAGTAAAAGTGGACAATTATTATAGGACGGAGGTAGTAATAAACTTTCAAATTCCAAATATTACGCCTATCCATTACATTACAATTAACCACCCCAGTTAAAAAAATTGCATCGTTGGTCCTCAGTACATAATCTCAGTTACAAAAATTGCATTGTTGGTCCTTAATACATAACCTCAGTTACTCCCACCACCACCAATCACCGCCACCCACCATCACCGCCGCCACTCACCACCACAACCACCACCACACGCCACTCATATACTTTAAGAGTACGTTAGTCATATTAAAATAAAATAGATAGTAGGTTACTCATTTGTAGACTTTGCCCTTCTTTTTCTCCTTAAGCGTAGGGTACGTATAAGACATTTTTATAAGCATGGAGAAAAGAACGTTACCTAGAATAACACCCAACGATGATTTGTTTTCATCAAATCGATAACAAAAGAGGTTATCATATTTAATCAATGAGCCATCAATGTCGTATATTGTGTCATACCTACAGAAACCTCCAGTATTCTGGCAGCTTACACAGTCTTTGTTAACTGGCTTATCTAGATAATCTGCATCTGTTGGAGAAAGTTCCATATATATTAGAAGAAGAAAAAAGAACACTTGAAAAACATACAAGCAAAGAAATACTTTCTTTAAGAAATACATACCAACGCATCCATCCGCCAAATAAGGGTTTCCTATGTAGAAGCTGTACATGAGATCACATTTCCAATTATCCATTAACGTATCATTACCCAGATCTACTTTGCGACTAGAGGGCGTACGTTCATTACAACAAGTTAATTGGTCTTTATCAAGGTCTGAAAGGGTCCACAGTAGTGCTGTTGAAATATAAGAGCTGCTGCCCTCTTCAACAAATGATTGGCGAGAAAAGGTTCCTTCATCATATAAATCCTGATCCACCAAAAAGGCCGACCCACAACCTCCATCTCCACCGAGCTGACTTTCTAAACCCGTGAGATTCATTTTGTACGACTTTAGATAACGAGCAATTGTTGTTTGGCAACAATTGATGCCAAAACATTTGTTTGTATCGATGATGACAGTAGTATTAGTAGTAGTGTCATTGTTACAAGTAGTGGAACACCCTGTGAGAGCACTACCGTCATCATCCATCATGACAGCATTACCACAGTACCCCTCATAAACTAACTTATTGTGTGATTTGGAATACAGGAAGGGGCTGCTACCTAGATCCACACTATTGATCACCTGAGTGCAATCAGAGAATTTTTGCATATTTACACTGACTATCTGTCTTCCCAAGTCAATACCAAATACTTCAAGGTGGTTGAATGCAGACAGATATGGCTTCGAGGAGTTGCAATAAATAGTGTACCATTCGTTGATAGAACATTTTGCACCAATTCCAAAAGGATATGGAATCATCACGTTGTTTCCGCATGTGACTTTGCACCCTGGCATGGCGAATTTCAGAGTTGCTGCTGTTTCTGTTAATGAAAAGAAGGCAGGTAGGCAAAGGTTTAAATATTTTCTTTTTCGACAGAGAAGGATGATAAGATTTATACCATAAACTAGAAAGAACTGTTTTCGTTTTGTAACGAGTGTTATATGTATATAAGTTTGCATGTTGCTGCAAAGTTTTAACATACATTTTAGAGCGACATATATTTTTATGTAATAGTAAGCGTAACTCGATCAATGTGATAATGCCATGTTTTTGGTACGACTTGAAGCCTTGAACAAATAATTATTGATGAAAAATCAGAAAGAAGAAAATATAAAGCAAGTTAGACAATAACATGCGGTGAATCTCAATGAATTATTGTATGATTATGGTAAAACCGTAAAACATTTATCACTTCATTTGCTATGAAGAGAAAAAGACCAAGTGATGATCTTCCTAATTTCATCAAAAAAATGGGACACTTGAATTGACGTTTGTCACCGGTTTTTTCTTTTCCTTTTTATTTTGAGAAAATTACTAAACTAGTACAAAAAAAAATATGGGATTTGGTCACCATTTGCACCAATTTCACATTTTGGTCATACTTGGCTGACTTTATTTTCATGACATGTGTCGTTGCAAGTATTTTTAAACGAGGATATTTTTTTACTTTCGGCTTAAATAAAAAATATACCCTCAAACACATGTATAAGAGAGCTAGGTGTCATAACAAGGCATAACTTCGTCGTCGCGCCACCTCAGCGTCACATCAGCATCCCATTTTCCCACAACTAACCACAACAAACCCCCTCCTCACTCATAACAAACCTCAACCTCTTCATTTGGGACCCACCATTACCACTTTATTTTTTTAATTTAATTTTTAAATAAACTAAATTTATTTCATTAATAATTAAAATACATTAAAATTTTTTATAAAAAATATAAATAACATTTTTATAAAAAAAAATATTAAAACATGAGCACTTTTATAAACCTTGACCAAATACCCATTTGCCAGCCCAAGTCCAATGCAACATTTGCAGCCCAAAAAAAAAAAAGAAAAAAAAAAAAAAATTTGTCTTCTTCATGTCTGCACACACACATTAACACACACGTACGCATCACACACACACATTAATACACAACCCACCATTTCTTCTTCTTCACTTCCATAACTCACACACACAAACACACGCTGCACACACACACTTACACACACTCGAAAATCAAAAGAGGAAAAAAGAGGAAAAAATAAACCGTGTCCCACTTTTGTCAGTAGATAAGCTCGTCGTCCCCACGATTTGCTAGTTCACGGCGAGCCACAACGAAGGTGGTCGGTGTGGCGGCGAGCCACGGCGGCCGGCCACGTAGGCGACGGCGAGCCCACGGCGAGCCCACACCGTCCACTCTAAATACACACACATCTTTTATTTTTCTTATCTTTTTTTTTCTCTCTCTGTCTCATAACAACCACAAGATCTGGAAAAAAAAAACCCCAAGAACCATCACCTCTTAGCCGCCACCATCATCATAAAAAGATACCACAAGATCCGGCCAAAACCATCGTAAAAAGACACCACAAGATCCGGCCAACACCCATCGTCAAAGATCCGGCCAGATCTGACCACCAAATTCGATCCGGCCAACATTCAGTCCACCATATTTGAAAGATGTTAGTTGATCTCGTCAACACACCTTGAATCAGTCTCAGAAAATGTAGGAGAAGCTCCACTCGCCGGAGGTGGTCTACCAAACCGCCCTCAAGTAACCAAAAAAAGGCCAAAACTTAGGCCCGTGGTTCCTTTAACCATTTAAGGGTGGCCTAGTGGCAAAATGGCTTGTGGCTATCACTCTAAAATATGTGAGTCGCAAAGTTCAATTTCTTCTAGGTGCAAGTTCAAGTTCAATTTCTTCCAGCGCTGCGAATGACAACACGTGACTGACCTTGAGTGGGTCGGGTTTATGTGGTTTAATTACGGAGATTTTGCTGATGACATAGGTAGTATTAGATTTATTATTGATTGGAGATGGTGGTTTTATTTCTTGAGAAAGAAAGGAGACGTTAGGTACGAGAGAGAAAAGATGTTCTCTGTTCATAAATCATCAAAGTGTGTTGTACCAAAACTTTAGATAGTTAGAGAGCCAGGTACTCTGGTGCCATGAGGTGGTGTCATGGAAAAAGTATTTGGTGCCATGAGGTGATGTTTATGGAAAAAGTATTTGGTGCCATGAGGGAAAAAGTAGTGTCACTTCAGTACTTTTTGCCTATGAGATCAATTTTGGCTATGGCATCAAAAAGCCTCTCCCTCGCATAGTCGTGATTTTTCTAGTATTATTTTATTTATTATTTTTTCATTTTTCTGATCTCTAAATATAACAAATATACTTTAACACACATCAATTTCACTTTTCTCAGAATCTAAAAAATATGTAACGAGGCTTTTGAATGGCTTTCGAATGGGCCTTTTAAAAAAAGATCTTACGGGCCATTAATTTTGAATGGGCTTTTAAAAAAAAAAATACTTATAGCCTTATAGGGTTTAACTAGCAGGTTAGCTCGCGCGTTGCTGCGAAGATGCAACTTCTTTATCTGATACTTCTAACCATAACATGTGTATTTTACATAAAGTAACAAATACGTTAAATGAAGTTGTATAAGCAATTCTAAGTATGTTGAATAAATTAAAGAATTTGCATGGCTTATGTAAACAGGAAATAGCTACCAAGTGACAAAACACATATACAAAGTGGAAGAAAAAAAAATTGCACAACAATTATAGGGATAAACCTTGAGGGTTATCATGGCAAAACAAAATGAATAAGTCAGTAACTTCTAAACAGAAAAAAGAAAGCAAAGAATCATGCAACGTTCCAAATGAGGGTTATACACTTGAATTAAGCTGCTAACTTAAACAAAAACTATAGACACACAAACCAAAGCTAATACACCTGTAACAGTGAATTAAGCTGCTAACTTAAACAAAAACTAATAATCATTTATAAATGATTATAAATGGAGAAAGATGTACACTTAAATGATAATCATTTATAATCATTTATAACAATGAATAAACTAATAATGATATAATAATGCGTCACATACAAAAAGCCAATATCCAATATTTCAATGTGTGAAGCATGTATGACGTATTGTACACGACCTATATATCTAAAAAGACTAATGTCGGTTCACCTATTGCCAATACCCTCCTGTATAGTGACAGTGTCGAAAAAGAACTGGACACAAAAGTTATTGCTTTGACATCATGCATGAAAAGCTTGAATCGATGTACCAGGCCATTCTTTTTGTTTACAGAAAATGTATGTACATATAAGAATAACCTTGAGAGATAAGAAGTGTTTACATGTATTCAACTTCAAGATAATAACCGTTTGTCATTTACATGGGTCTAGAGAGTACGCAGACCTGCTATTCCTGTGGGAGCTGCTACTACACGTTTCTTGGTTCTTGGTATCACCTGTTACAACAACAAATTGTATACATTAGTGCAACTAAACTACCAATAAAGGCAGTTGATTATAAAGGTACGAAACATGTACCGTGCAAGTAAACTACACCTACTCCAGCCCCCATTTTTTCACCTCAAACCCACCCACTTCAACCCCAAATGCACGCATAGCAGCACCTATTTCAGTCCCTAACTCCACACCCATTTCAGCCCGCAAGCTGGCCCGCTTTAGCCTCAACTTCAGTACGTAAACACATCCATTTATGCCCCTATTTTGGTACCCAAACAGTCCCATAACTGCCCCAAGCATCACCCACTTCAGCTCCTATCTCAGCACTCAAACTGACCCACGGTGGGCTCTATTCCAGGCCCGAGTGGCACACCCATTTCCGGCATTGCCTCGGTTTTTGTAACGCGCTGTCATAGAACCCGTTTGACCGTTGATTAACTTTATAGCTCAGTTTGCAGTGGTACTGAATGTAATTTAGAATTTCACCACAAATCAAATGAAAAGTAGTTTAATCAAAGAATATATCATGTTATAAAGAACAACTATAACAATTACCTGATTAGCAGGAGTCACTAAATAGCGTATCATACTATCATGTGGGCTTCTGATTAAGTGATTTACAAAAACACAGCGGGAACTTCCACAGAAGGCAGTCTGCATTCATTTTATAAAACTATTGAGACATGTGGACATAAAAAGTATCTAAATTGAATAGGTAAAACCATCATGTACCTGCAATTCGAATAGGTAAAAACCATCTAGCAGTTCATTGTACCTTAAAACAGTTAAAAGGGGTGTTTGGTGTTGCATTTTTTAGTGAAATATCATAAAAGCGTGTTTGGAAAACTGATAGTAAAATTTTTATTGTTTTCATTTTCTGGTGATTCTTAAATTGTGAATTTTAATAATAATTGGCACGGCTAGAAAAAAGTAGGAATGGATAAAAACCTCGTGTACGATCCATTCGTTGGCCAACTCAATAACATGCCCATCTTCTGTTGGTTGCCACTTTGTCAACTATTTAGTTTTTGATTAAAATATGCGGAAACTTTTAAAATCAAATTATCTTCCCAAGCATCATTGAACTTGGAGAATGAACAGTAGCCATTTGCTGGATAGTTTCCTGTACCAAAATCCAAAGATAATCTCCATCAACAATGGTTGAATGTATAATCTAAAGTGGTCGACACAACTCTACTCTCTTAAATCTTAGAAGTTTCAACGAACAGATTGTGGCTAACCTCAATTCACTACCATATTACTCAAACCCAAAAACTGCATATGAATTCCGACTTCTTATGGCTTTCCTACTCAAAATGAAAATCCAAACACCCACCCTTTTTTATTTAAAAGTCCATACATTTACTCCTCTTGTTTCACTTATCATACATATATCCTAAAAGAATTAACATATAATTAAAAACAACTATCCAATGACAATATAGTCATTCAACCCCATACGAATAAAATCCGCAGTTTCATGTAATCTCTTTTTCTTTTTGATTCATTGAAGTTACAAAATTTTAGAGTCTATTAGGATCTTTATCGTTCTTTCAAGAATTTCATGTGACAAACAATTACGACCGAAACGTTACCTTAATATCAGAATTAGTCTGTCAATTAGTCAAGTAATCTAGACCTCAGTCAAGCAATCTAGACCTCATTGAGTCTTGTTTTCATTTCTTATAAGCTACTCAATATCAACTTCTTTTTTTTGAAAACTGTAAACATCAAGAACCGTATCAGCTTAAAAACCCTAAACGCACTCACTTCAGCACCCATTTGAGCACCCAAACGCACCCATTTTAGAACCTACTTAAGCCCCCAATCCCACACGCATTTCAGCCCCCACCTGTTGCATATAAACAGATGGTTCGTTGACCCACATTCACAATGCTATATTGTGTACAGGAAAACGTAGCCAATAAAAATGTATTCAAAAGAACTAATCCATAGAACTTTTAACGGAAATTTCTTATTCTGGTTCCTTTCGAGCTACTTTTAACGGATTTGTAAGCTTATTGAAAACTTGGTCTTGGCCTGGTTCCTTTCCAACTACTGTTAACGGGCTTATAAGCTTATTGAAAATTCGATAGGTTCGTACGGTCAATCGTTTGGCCTTATAAAGTTATGTACTTTTAAACCTTATAACCTCAAATGGATAAGGCCATAAGCACCCTATTATCAGGTCATAAATTATTCGAACCTCACAAAAATGCGCTCAAAGGAACACCCTTTTATATCTAAATAAGCACATTAGTGGGCCTCAATACCTCCTTATTTTACCCAAGAATAAGCAAATAAGCAGAAGCAAGTTGGAATACACCTATCTCTACAAATTAATATCCCATTATAACCAATCCAAAACACCTTTAAAGATTCCTAAACTATAACAATCACAAAACAAAACTAAGTTTAATACCACAAAAACCAATATGACACTATAAACCATAAATTCAACATAAAGTAATTACCAAGTACAAAACAAACACTCTCCTACATACCTTGAAGAAATCAAGAAGCTACTCAACATCGCACCCGTGAATCAAGTGCACCTTTATACATTTCCTTGATGCATCCAGGATAGTCGCATGCGATGTTGTCGATGATCCGCCGCTTATTTCGACGTTCAAAGGTGCGCTTGATTCACGGGTGTTTGGATCTGTGTTGTCGCGCGTATGTTTGGGGGGTTTTGATGATGCAATGAGTGTGTGGCTTTTTGATGGAAAAGGAAGTGGTATGTAAATCAGTGTGTGTTTATTGGTATTAAAAGTGGGTTATAGAAGAGGGGAGTAGATCTGGAATTTTCTGGGACGCTTTTTGTTGAAGAAGAGAACCGACAAACTGTTCAGCATATTGTGTATATACTAATTTCTGACATACTATGTATGTATACGGTGAACAGTTAAAGTGCAAACACACTTCACCCAATGGGGTGTTGCCAACACAATTTTTAGGTGTACTATGCCATGTATACAGCCAATCACATTTTGACACACACCCAATTATACCATGTATTTTTATACCCACCCCAACCACAAATAGTATATATATATAATTTCTGACATACTATGTATGTATACGGTGAACAGTTAAAGTGCAAACACACTTCACCCAATGGGGTGTTGCCAACACAATTTTTAGGTGTACTATGCCATGTATACAGCCAATCACATTTTGACACACACCCAATTATACCATGTATTTTTATACCCACCCCAACCACAAATAGTATATATATATAATATTTAACATGCCTCTTCATTTTGTCACTAGACATGCACACAAGAACCGGTTTTTAAAAAAACCGCCCAAAATAACCGGAACCGGTTTTCAACAAAACCGGTTTTTACTAAACCGAAACCGGTTTTAGTAAACCGAACCGGTTATACCGGTTTTAAGTTTTTCCATCGGACCGGTTTTTACCGGTTCTGAAACTGGGTAAAACCGGTTTTAAAAAAAAAACCGGTTAAAACCGATTTTATTTATTTATTTATTTTTTAATCGAAAACCAGTAAAAAACCGGTTAAACCGGTTTTAAAAACCGGTCAGCGCAAAAGTCAATTTTAGCCGTTGGAATTCAAAACCACCGTTGGATTTGAAAACCGGTGAAAACCGGTCATATTCTGACCGTTGGAATTCAAAATCGGTTTTAACCGGATTTCACCGGTTTTCAAAACCGGTCGGGTGTTAAATCGAGCACTGTTCATCAGTAGCCGTTGGGGCTTGTTTTTGACCGTTTTTTTTTTGTCTTTTTTTTGAATTTTTGAGTATTTTGAAGCTAGAACTTGTAGTATAAATATGTGTATTAGGTTGAGGCTTAAAACACATCAAATCTATCTTTAATCTCTCTAATTTCTTTATAATGGAAAACTCACAATCACAACAAGCTTCCACTAATCCCTCCGTTCGGTCTTCCCGGACACGAAAACATTACACACAAGATGATATTGAGTCTGTTAAATCAACTTCACGAAATCCCGAGGTTTTTTCTCATATGGATTTGTGTATTATGAAGGATGGGACGGAAAAGGCGTGTTGCAAAAAATGTTTGAACTTTTATGCTTCTGGGGCTAACACTACACTAAGGGGTCATATAGCCAAATGTACCGCGGTACCTCAAAATGCCGACGGTACTATTGGTGAGGATGGTCAAATTTTTGTATATGATAATGATGCGCTTCAAAGAGATCTTGCGGGGTGGGTCATTCAACATACTTATCCATTCAACCTCTTCGACAACGCTAAGCTTACGGCCATCATAAAAAAGAGGCTACACTCGCGGTATAAACAAGTAAGTCGTAATAAACTTAGAAGTGATGCTTTTAAATTATGGGAAACGGCTAAAAATGATATTATTAATGGTTTTCGTGATTATAAATATGGTGTTTCTATAACTACGGATGTTTGGACCGCACCACATGGTTCGAAAAATTCTTATCTCGCCGTTACGGCTCATTGGTTTAATCCCGAATCTTGGTTATTAATGAAACGGACAATTGCTTTTAAACTATTTGGTTATCCTCATACGGGGTCTAATTTAAGAAAAATTTTACATGACACTTTAATTGAATATAATTTAGATGATAAAGTTTTTACGATTTCACTAGATAATGCATCTAATAATACTAGGGCTATGGAATTGTTAAACTTACGTATAAAACCCATTTTAGATGGTGCTTTTTTTCATTCCCGTTGTGTTGCTCATGTTATAAATTTATCCGTTCAAGCGGCATTAAAAATATGTGAGAGATTACGTTTGACATTTAGGGATATGTTAACAAATATATATCGCTCGAGTAATGAACGACAAATGAACTATAAACGTTTTCGTATACAATGTGGTGAACCATGGCTAGGACCGAAATTTGATACACCTACTAGGTGGAATTCTACTTGCATTATGTTTGAAAATATATTACGACAACGTACTACTTTACATGCTTTTAATGAATTACTAGTACTTGTTGAAAAAAATCGTTCCACTTCGATAGATGACCAAGATTGGGATCGATTAAATGCTTTAACTATTTTTTACAAGTTTTTAAAGAGGCAACAACTATAGTATCGGGTGTTTATTACCCAACTAGCCCATTAGTTTTAAATCAAATTTATGCTATGACGGAAAAATTAGACGAATTAAAATACTCACCTACTCAAATGTTTAGAAAAATGGTTAAAGTTATAAAAAAGAGATTTATAAAATATTTTGCTAGTTTACCTTTGGTTTATACTTGTTCCACCGCACTTAATCCATGTTTAAATGTTGGAGGCGTAGAAATTTTAATAAGAAGAATAATGGAAAATTTAGAATTATCCTTTGGGTTGGACGATGAAGATCCCAACTATATAGATGCTCAAGTTTTTAAATTTAATGATTATTTTAAAAAATTGTTTGAAATTTATGCAACAAAATATGGTCAACAACCAAACCCAATTCTCGACCCAATGCGGGTCGGTTCGTCTCGAATGACAAGGGACATTAACATAAACCTTTATAATACTTTACGTGAAGACGCTACAAAGCGTCAACGATCATCGGCCCCGACAAGCGAGTTGGGACAATATATGGCTACAAAATTTTTAACAACTTTAAGTCCCGATGAGTTTGCAAACTTTGACATTTTGGCTTGGTGGAAAGAAAGGGAAATCCAATTTCCAATTTTAGCCGCTATGGCTCGTGACTTATTAGCGGTCCAAGCTTCAACGGTAGCTTTCGAATCGGCCTTTTCTCATAGTGGTCGAATTATATCGGATAAAAGGACAAAACTTAGTCCCGAATCCGTGGAAGTATGTGTATGTTTGAAAGATTATATGGACGGAGTAGATAGGGTACAACATCAAACATCGTTGGAAGGTTCGATTGAAGAAGTTGAAGAAACTATAGCACAAGAAGAAGATGACATGAGGATATCACCTCCGGCTACCGAATTAGATGAAGGTGAATTTGAACCATTTGATGTTGAAGAGTTAGATGTAGAAGAATTTTTGAATGATTTAATTTCTTGAGTATACACGGGTGATGGCAATGCCGAAGCTCGATATACTTGAGTATACTAATATGTTTTTGGGTGATGGCCATGCCGAAGCTCGAAATGTATTAGTATTTATTTATTTTTAGTTCTATAATTGTATTGTTTAAATAAAAGTTATGATTGTATTCGAAATGTATTAGTATTTTATAGTTTTAGTTGTATAATTGTATTGTTTAAATAAAATTTATGATTGTATTCGAAATGTATTAAATGTTTTAAATTCCGAAAAAAGAACCGAACCAGTAAAATACCGATAAAAAATGGATCGAACATAAAACCGAAAAAACCGAACCGGTAAAAAACCGATAAAAAACCGATTTCGAACATTTAAAACCGAAAAAAATCGATTCCGAACTTTTAAAACCGAAAAAAACCGATTCCGGAAAAACCGAAAAAAAACGAAACTGATTTTTGGAAAAACCGGTTTTTAAAAACCGGTTTTCCAAAAACCGAAAACCGGTAAAAACCGGTTTTTGTGCACCTCTATTTGTCACTGCAGCCTTTTCAACACAGACACACAGCCACTTCAACATAGCAGCACCAACTCAACAACATATATTTATTTTTTTATTTAGATGAATCTCTCACAGCCAAAAAAAATTGTGTTGATGAAATAGAAAAGCTCGAGCAACGAAAAAAAAGAAAAAAAAAGAGAGAAATACCCACCGCGTGAGCTGGTGGTTGTGGCGCGAGTGTCTACCAGCTAAGGCCTGGTGTGGTGTCTCGTGCCATAGAGTGGCGCCGAGGGTGATGGCTTGAGCCATCAGCCACCGTACCCGGAGCTCTTAGAGATGAAACATTTAAATTAATTATATGGATCGGCGAATATGGTGGCCGGATCTGATCAAATCGGATATGTTGGCCGAATCTAGCTGGATCTTTGATGATCGGATTAAAGTGTAAATTTTTTAGAGTTTTATGTGTAAATTTGTTGTAAGTTTATACAAAGTTTGTGTAAATTTAGTTATAAAATTTATATAATTTGTGTATTTGTTGCTATAAAGTTTATGTAAAATATGTTACTCTCTCCGTTTCATATTAAATGTTCATTTTTGACTTTTGGATTCTTTTTTCTTCAATTTTGAATCTAAATATTTTTGTTTGTGTTATATAATACTTGATGAAAATTATATCAACAAAAATACATTTAAAACCGAATTTATTCATATATTTTGCATCAAGTGTTATATAACACAAAATAAATAGTTTAGGTAAAAGTTAATGATTAAAGACTTTGAAATTTCAAAGTTGACATTTAATATGGGACGGATGTAGTATTAAGTTTGTGATGGTGAATTAAAGAAATCAAAAAGTAATAATTTTTGTGGTCGAACAGTTGAACAGTGGTGGTCGAGCAGTTGAGCAGTGATGGTCGAGCAGTTGAGCAGTGGTGGTAGTAGTGGTGATGGAATGGTAAGGTGGTGATGTAGGTGGGTGAAGTTAGGTGATAGTACCTAATAAAGAAAGATAATAATGACATATTTGTCATTTAAGCGAAAAGCAAAAAAATATTCTCACCTAACACTTGTATTTGCAAAGATACATATCATAAAAATGATAAAGTCGAGCAATTGAGCAGTCGAGCATGACCAAAATAAAAAATGAGTGTAAATAGTGACCAAATCATGGACCACCCATATATTTTTGTACTAGTTCGGTATTTTTTTTTAGTCATTGAGTGACAGACAACATTTAAAAATAAAATAATAATAAAACCCGAGTCTATCAATAGCGGCTATTGCGATGTATTTATTGTAGAAATGTAACCGTAAAAATTAATAGTGTGATACTGATGACGATGCTGTTGGTGGTTATGAGCCCAGCAGGGTAAGATAATCAGTAGCAATGCAAGACCAAATCAGGTTACCGGATATCACTTGGAATCGTGTTATCACTTTTCAAAGTAAACTATTCGACCCTATGCTTGGGTTACACGAATATTTACTTGGGATAAGACCAAATATTAGTTATTGAATTAGGCACAAATCAATAACCCTTGCGCTTATAAGTGTTTTAGTTTTCTGTTTGTTTCTCCTGGTTTTTCTCTATATCTTCATGCTGATGATGTTGATCTCTATATATAGTAGAGAACACTCAACCCTAGTTAATGGACTTTATAAGTGATTAACGACCAATTAATCACCCATAATAAGCCTCCATTATCATAGGAGTAGTGGTTATATGACCAATTAAACATGGTCATAAAGCAGTCATAAAAGCCACTTGAATGGGTCAAAGTTGTTACAAGTTAATCACTGCAACACTACCAGTAGGAACCAATACACTAGCACCAGGAACCAATACACTAGCAGTAGGAACCATCAGTCACTACACTAGCAGTAGTAACCAGCACTAGGAACCAATACACTAGCAGCACGAACCATCGGTCACTACACTAGCAGTAGTAACCAACACTAGCAGTACTAACCACTATTGAGTCAGGGTGTTCAGGGACCTCATGGGTGTGCACTCCGTACCTCCGAACCCAAAACCAGGTGTGAACTAATCCCACAAGTGCACTAAATTTTCCAACAATCCTTCCCAAATTTAGTTCACTTCCTTTGCATGAAAATGAAACATCAAACAAAACATGTGCATAAACGAAAATATCCTGAGGATTGAATTTCCATCTTAGTACATTACACGTTCAAATATTCGAGAATCAGGGTGTATTCTCAGAATTGAACCCTTCAACCCATCTGAATACCTGAAGATAAAATACACACAAGTTTTCAAACATTTAAAAGCTCCTGACACTATAAAAGCCATGTGTCCATATCCAAATTCATAAATGTTGTAAGAGCCAAAAGTCCAAAGCTCCCTGAAGCGGCAAAACTTAAACATTCACATAGGTGGTTCCTCTTTATTCATGCTCCTACTTAGCACTTTTTCAAAGAAATTAACCATTAAGAAGTAAAAACTTCATCCTCCTTTTCAGCATGTTCTGAGCACAACCTTGGGATGTAAATAAAACATGTGCTCCAGTCCACTGAATGTTCAGCTTTCCACATTGAACTCAGCTCCCAAGTTTTCTTAGGAGGGAGTTGGGTGTCTTAGCATTCAGTGACTAAGTTGGACTTAAACCCATCCAGCAGACTTTATAACCAGGTCTCTAGCTATCCCTTCGTTAAGTGATCAGCTAAATTGTGTTGAGATCTTACAAACTCTATAGAAATCACCCCATTCATGATAAGCTCACGAATCATGCTATGCCTGACACCTAAGTGTCTAGACTTCCCATTGTACATCTGGCTATAAGCCTTTGCCAATGTAGCTGCACTATCACAACAGATAGAAATAGGTGCTATAGGTTTAGGCCACAATGGAATCTCAAGAAGCAAGTTTCTCAACCATTCAGCCTCTTTACCAGCAACTGTTAGAGCCACAAATTCAGATTCCATTTTTGAACTGGTGATGCATGTTTGTTTCTTGGATGCCCAAGAAATTGCACCTCCACCAAGTAGGAATACCCAGCCACTAGTTGACGAATTGTCTTCAGTGTTACTAGTCCAACTTGCATTAGTGTATCCTTTCAATGTTGAAGGATAACCAATATAAGAGAGACTATAGTCCATAGTTTCCTTTAGAAACTTCAGTACCCTCTGAATTGCTAGCCAGTGATGAGCACTAGAATTACTAGTATACCTTCTCAATTTACCAACTGCAAAAGCAATATCAGGTCTTGTACAAGTCATGGCATACATTAGGCAGTCAATCACCTTGGAATACTCAAGTTGAGATACAACCTTGCTAGTATTAAGCATCAGCTTCTCACTTGTATCCATAGGAGTACTCACTGGAGTACAATCAGAGTGGTTGAATTTCCTCAGTACCTTCTCAATATAATGAGACTGCGTGATTGAAATTCCTACTCTCATTCTTAATCCTTATACCAAGGATAACATCAGCCTCCCCCATATCCTTCATGGAGAACCTTGATGACAAAAATTCCTTTGTCAAGTCAACCTGATTTTGGTCAGTGCCAAAGATCAGCATGTCATCAACATATAGACAAATGATGACTCCTTTACCAGATTCATCAAATTTGCTATACACACATTTGTCGCATTGGTTAAGAACATAACCACTAGACAAAACCACTTCATCAAATTTTTGATGTCATTGCTTAGGTGCCTGTTTGAGCCCATACAATGACTTAACCAGTTTACACACCTTGTTTTAATTACCAGGCATGATGAAGCCCTGAGGTTGGTTCATATAAACCTCCTCATCCAATTCACCATTCAAGAAAGCTGTCTTCACATCCATCTGATAAATAATCAGATTGTGAATTGATGCTAAAGCAATCAACAATCTAATGGTACTGATACGAGCCACTAGGGCATAAGTATCAAAGTAGTCAATTCCTGACTTTTGTTTAAAGCCTTGAATAACTAGTCTAGCCTTGGACTTTTCAATAGTTCCATCAACCTTCATTTTCCTTTTGAAAATCCATTTGCAACCTGGTGGTAGATCAACTAACACCCAAGTGTTGTTGCCCCCGATGGAATCCATCTCATCATTAATTGCTTCTTTCCAGAAAGCAACATCCTGGGACTTCATTGCTTCTTCAAATGTCTTGGGATCATCCTCAACAATGAAGCAATAGAAGTATTGGTCAGAGACCTCATCCCTTGTTTCTTTAATTAAATATAATTGAAACTCAGGTCCAAATGACTTTGGATTCCTGACCCTTTTGCTCTTTCTGAGCATAGGTTCAGGTTGTTGAACCACAACCTCATCAGGGACCTTATTAGGGACCTTTGATACACCAATGTCATTAGGAATCCTTTGACTTGGTCTAGGGACTGATGAGAATCTACCCTCATCAAAAATTGCATCCCTTGATTCAATTATTGAGTTAATTGAAATATATTCATTAGGTTCTATAACAAAGAATCTAAAAGCCTTGGAATGATCAGCATATCCAACAAAGATGCATTCAATGCCTCTTTCACCCAAAGTTTTAAGCTTTGGATCAGGGTGTTTTACAACAGCCCTACAACCCCAAACCTTGAGAAAGTTCAGGTTGGGTTTCCTTTTAGTCCAGAGTTCATATGGGGTCACCTTGTTCCTTTTATTAGGAACCCTATTTAATAAATAGCAAGCTGTTAAGATATCTTCACCCCAAAACCCTTGACTCAGCCCTGAATAGGACAACATGGAGTTAACCATTTCTTTCAGTACCTTATTTTTCCTTTCAGAGATACCATTTTGTTGTGGAGTATAGGGAGCAGTCGTTTCATGGATTATACCAACTGACTGAAAATACTGAGTATCCATGTACTCACCTCCCCTATCAGTCTTTAATCTTTTGATCAGGGACCCAAGTTGCAATTCAACTTCAGTTTTAAACACTTTGAATTTATCTAATGCTTCATCCTTAGTATGTAATAGATAGACATAACAAAACCTAGAAGCATCATCAATAAATGTCACAAATTATTTCTTATTCCCCAAAAAGGGAGTGGCATGTAAGTCACACATGTCACTGTGTATTAGCTCTAAGAGCTTAGTTTCACGTTTAACACCGTGAAAAGGTTTCTTAGTTATTTTGCTCAACATGCAAGTCTTACACTTTTCAGTGTTCATGTCAAGTGCAGGGATTAACCAATCCTTAGACATATCATGCATCCTTGTATAATGTACATGGCCAAGCCTAGCATGCCATAGGGTAGAGTCAGTCAGGTCAGAGGTGGTCACAAAGGTTGAATTATCACATTCATTAACAATATTAAGCCTGAACATTTGGTTACACAAATAGCCAAAACCAATAAACACACCATGCTTAGATAGAACAAATTTATCAGATTCAATAACTTGTTTGTATCCATGATTATTCAAAACACTACTTGAAACCAAGTTCTTTCTTATATCAGGAACATGAATAACATTAAACAAAGTTACAATCTTTCCAGAACTAAACTTAAGATCTACACAACCACGTCCATGCACCAGGAACAGTTGCTCCAGAGTCAACCCACCACGCAACATCATCATCCTGTACATAGTTAGATTCAGATACATATGTAACATAATAAACCTGAAAAGATTCATTAAACATATTCTGACCTTTCAGAGGAACTGAACCATTCCCTGATCCACTAGTGCCTAATCCATTGGTTTTACCACCAATCTTAACACCTTTGTAATCCCTTTTAATGTGACAAGATTTGCCACATTTCCAACAAGTAGGTGTTGCTTTCTTGTTAGGATCTGCCATTATGTTATCATGATGTTTACGTTTGCCTTTGTTGTCATTGTACCTGGTGGAGTTGTTATGCTCCACCATATTGACAACAGATGCACTAGTAGCATTGCTACTCTTTGGCTTGTCATTATCGTGCACCCTGAGAGATTCCTCAATGCGCAGATGACTGCCCAACTCAACAAGAGTTAACTCCTCTTTCTTATGTTTCAAGGTATGCTTGAAATCTTTCCAAGAAGGGGGAAATTTATCAATGACACAAGAGACTGAAATAGCCTCATCCATGTGCACATTGTGTTGTGTAAACCTTCCAAGTATACCAAGAAGTTCATTGTATTGTTCCATAACTGGTCTTGAATCAGTCATTTTGCAATTTGTGAAATTACTTACAAGGAACTTCTTACTTGATGCATCCTCAGCCATATATTTGGCATCCAAGGAATCCCATAGTTCTTTGGAAGATTCAAAATTCTGATAAACGTCAAAGAGTGAATCAGACATACCATTGATAATTAAGCCTCTGCAAATGTAGTCATCGTTCTCCCATTTGCTCCTCCTCCTTATTTGTTTCACAGTAGCATCATCCCCATCATCAGGAATAGGTGTGGTCAGAACATAGACCACACTCATGCTTGAAAGCAAGAAGTGTATCTTTTTCTGCCATCTCCTAAAGTCCACCCCTTCAAACTTGTCCAGCTTGGCAAAGTTTGAAGCCATGTGTTGCATTGCACCAACAGTCATTGATTATTACAAAATAGTTTACTTTGATTATTGGTGGTTATGAGCCCAGCAGGGTAAGATAATCAGTAGCAATGCAAGACCAAATCAGGGAACCGGATATCACTTGGAATCGTGTGATCACTTTCCAAAGTAAACTATTCAACCCTATGCCTGGGTTACACGAATATCTACTTGGTATAAGACCAAATGTTAGTTATTGAATTAAGCACAAATCAATAACCCTTGCGCTTATAAGTGTTTTAGTTTTCTGTTTGTGTCTCTTGGTTTTTCTCTATATCTTCATGATGATGATGTCGATCTCTATATATAGTAGAGAACACTCAACCCTAGTTAATGGACTTTATAAGTGATTAACGGCCAATTAATCACTCATAATAAGCCTCCATTATCATAGGAATAGTGGTTACATGACCAATTAAACGTGGTCATAAAGCAGTCATAACAGCCACTTGAATGGGTCAAAGCTGTTACAAGTTAATCACTGCAATACTACCAGTAGGAACCAATACACTAGCAGCAGGAACCAATAAACTAGCAGTAGGAACCATCAGTCACTACACTAGCAGTAATAACCAGTACTAGCAGTAGGAACCAATATACTAGCAGGAGGAACCATCAGTCACTACACTAGCAGTAGTAACCAACACTAGCAGTACTAACCACTATTGAGTCAGGGTGTTCAAGGACCTCATGAGTGTACACTCAGTACCTTCTAACCCAAAACCAGGTGTGAACTAATCCCACAAGTGCACTAAATTTTCCAACATATGCATTATGCAATGCATGTACGGTTTAATTAATTAGAACTGTTCTCAAAATGATAAAGAAAAGTTTCATAAATTAATAGGATTTGACGAATTGTCTTAGAAAAAAACATGAATTTAGGTTGACATATTAAATTTTAAGTTAATCTTTACCATTAAATCAAATTAGATGAATGGTGAAAATTTGTCCTTTGATAAGCATCAAAATAAAAGTAAGCAAAAGAAAATTTTCTCGTCACTTACAACACAAGTTAAATACCATATTTATGTTCTTTTCAAATTTCCTTTCTCATCTTTTTAAAATTGTATTTTCTTATATTAACTAAAATTAATATAATTTTTAATGGTAACCATTTGTTTTTTTTCTTTTCAGTCGATTAATCAACATGGTTTGAACTCACCGTCACACATACTCAAATTTTCAGAAAGTTAGTTTAGCTTTTTCAAGGTTGTTTGCAGCTAGCAGTAATTGAACTTGCGACCTCACATATTTTAGTGTGATAATCACAAGCCTTTTCATTTGATACTTGCAAAAGGCCATTTTTTTATTTTTTATTTTATTTAACGCATTGGTAAAATTAATATAAGATGTTTTCATTATATATTTAATAATTAAGTTCTACAAAGTTACATAATTTTATCATAACTTATAAAATACGCATACACAAATACACAATATTGACGCAAATGGATTTTATCAAAATTATACACCGCCGTCTTATGCGTGATTACTCATTAATTAGGTGTAGTTTGGTATGAGAGTGTAGGTGGGTATGGTTTGAAAGAATTCACCAATCTATTGTTTGGTGTAAAATTTATTCTCTTGACAAAAGTATATAGAATGATTGATTTGATATCATTTTTCACATACCACTTTAAGGATTCCATCCAATAAAAAAAATTCATTTTATTCTTTTGATATTATCAACCACACATTTATTATTTTTAGTCTTATCTTTTATTTTAATTTTATTTCAAAATAATATATAATATATATATAAATTAAATAACTATTAATTTTCTCGCTTTTATTAATTTTTTCGCTTCTATTTTTCTTTCAAATCATTCTTAAATCCATATTTAATTCTAAACATACTAACAAACCAAATGGACCCTTAGTATTTATGCATTTATAACGAAGATTTAAGATCATTTGAGGACAAAAGATTATTTACATACCAAGGGATCAATCTTCACCATCTATTTTTATTTGATCTAATGGATGAGATTAATCCCAACAATTTAAAAAACACACTTTCATCCCATTTTTTCAAATATTAATAACTTTCAAACCGTTAATTGTTAACGAAAAAAAAAAATATCATTGCGACGAGCATTTAATTATCTTTCTATAGATAGACACTTTGATATACTTTCGACAAAAAAAAGTTTTTTCGTATTTTTCACGTTTTTTTTTTTTTTTTTAAGTTTTTTCGTTTTTTTACGTTACTGAAATTTGCATTAAAAATCATATATGATTAAACACTAATTTGAATATCACATGTAATATTAGTGTTACATCATATATGATATGTGATGTCACATGTGATATGATATGTATATCACATGTGATATTACATATCACATGTGATATTACATATCACATGTGATATAACACTAATATCATATATGATATAATACTAATATCACATGTGATATTCAAATTAGTGTTTAATCATATATGATTTTTTTCATGCAAATTTCAAGTAACGTAAAAAAAGACGAAAAAAGTGAAAAAAACGATTTTTTTTTCTTTTTTCAAAAGTATATCAAAGTGCCCGTCTATAGAAAGATAATTAAATGATCTTCGCGACGGTGTAAATATTTTCACTTAACGATTAACGGTTTAAGAGATAATTAAATTATAAAAAATAGATGAAATAATAAAATGCTTTTAATCTCAGCCATTGATTTCTTTTTAGATGAATGGTAGAGATAATCCTTTGGTATGTAAGAAAGTTTAGTATGTAAAATAACTCTCCTCTTATAATGAATGGTAAATTGGTAAATAAGCTTATTTTATTAGGTCTTTTTTCTAGAAAACAAATGCACACACGATGCTGGAAATGAATTATTGCGATCAAAATAAATAGATCTAAATATAGAGTTACGTACCACCATATCCATCTGTTAGATAAGGGTCCCCTTTGATTGTTGAGGTTGAATAGGAGAAACAATACCAAGAATTCATCATAGTACCATTACCCAGATCCATTACAACTGAATACCACTGATCACCAGAACAATTTACTTGATCTTGGTCGTGGTCTGATAGGATCCATTGTAGTGATGTTGGAACATACGATTGGTGAGAAAAGATGCTTCCTTCAGTGGATGAATAATTTTTATCCAACAAGTACGCAGACCCGCAAGCTCCATCTCCACCCATCTGCCTTTCTATGCCTGTGAGATTCATGCTGTACGACTTTAGATATTGAGGAATATCTGTTTGGCAACAATTGACGCCAAAACAGTTGCTTCTATTGATGATACCAGTAGTGGTAGTGTCATTGCTACAACTGGTGGAACACCCAGTGAGCACACTACCATTATTGGCCATCATGACAGCATTACCACAATACCCCTCATAAACAAATTTATTTTGTGATTTGGAATACAGGAAGGGGCTGCTACCAAGATCCACACTCTTTGTCGTCGGGCTGCAATTAGAGAACTTTTGCATTTTAACAGTGACTGTTCGATTTTTTAAGTCAACACGCAAGACTTCGAGCTGGTTGAGTGAAGATAGATATGGCGTCGAAGAGTTGCAATCAACATTGTACCATTTATTGAGAGAACAGTTTGCTCCGAATCCCAAAAGGGAATGGGATGCTCACGTCCCCGCACGTACCTTTGCACCCTGTCTTGACGTATTCTCGAACTGAACCCAATGTAGTTGATGAAAGGAGGATAACTAGCAGTAAAAAATGGTAAGCTTGAAATAACTTCATTTTTTTGTTTAGAAAAATGATATGACTATTCATAACAAAATGGAAGGAATCATTTATGTTTATATATAACTGTAGCTATGATTGATAGGAGGAACCTACTACGAAATTATCCGGAGATCCAAGAGTCTACGCCGTGCATGTTTAGAATTAATGTCTGGGATATTTTCTAATCAAAGACTGCGATGGTTTGAAACTTCATGGTTTTGGAACTACTTGCTTCAACATATAAAAAACGACGAGTAACTATTATTTCTACATGTAATATAAATGCCCATATATTAATAACTTTTAGCAATCTTTGTGACATTCATTGGGCAGAAAACTCTAAATGCATACTAAAATGTTTGAAGCAATCTTGATCATGAGTTATGTATGGAGACAGCACATGCCTTTAACTATTTGTTTCTCACAAAGTGGATCAACAAAGAATAATAACAAGGGGGTGTTGTCTAAGCTTATTTTATAGTAAGCAGCTTATGGCTAGCATGAAATTACCATTCGAACAAAATGAATTTTCGTTTAAATCGACCCAACCTGTTTGGCTACCTTAAAATTACCAGTTTACCAATTATCCAACCCAGGTGTTTACATACCCAAAGTGAAATGACATACCTTAAGAAAACAGTGATAAAACTAAATGCTCCCTTAATCAGTAAAATGTTATCCCAGTAATTTGTTAAAGAAAAAATATATGGTGGGTAGAGGGTCCAAATGTATGTACTCAGAAAGAGACCCGATTAATAGTCTATGCCGTGCATGATAATCTCAAACTTTGGAATTAATGTCTGTGATATTTTCTAACTTTAAGATTACGATGGTTCTGAATTTTATGGTGGTGGAAAAACTTGCTTCAATAATTTTGAAAAGTATCAATAACTGTTATTTCTACATTTAAATTATAAGAAGTATATCCATATTTAGTCTAAAAAATACCATACATTGTTTACCATCATACTTGATTGTATAATTACTTCTTTTTTGTCACCAACAACGATTAATACTTTTTTATATTGTATAAACTTATGGACCTCTTTTGTAATAAACTCTGATATTTTGTATTAATCGAATGATAATTTATTTTCAAAATGTCTCATTTAGAGTCATTTTCTGTAACTTGTATTGTGCATTGTGAAGTAAGACCCCAGTGACACTATCTTCCGCTGCGATATTTTGAAAGTGTTACACGTGAACACTTCACATCTGATCCTGAAGCAGCAACAAACTAAAACGAACAAATAAATACACTTGAGTTGTCGATCATCTAAGACAACCGACCAAACCTTCCTTCAAGAACCATCTAAGATAATTCCCATCAAATTCAACTTGAATTAAAGGATCATACATGCAAACAAACCAAAGTGTAAAATCAACAAAATTAAAATTAACACATAAAATAAGGATAAGCATGTGTTGTTTCACAAGGAGCGCTTGTTTTTGTTAGAGTAACTGTTAAATTTTGGGGTGATAATCTGTAGCAAACATATCATTCTATCAATTGCTAATGGCTTTCTAGTTATGGTTCATTGCAGGATTAATTACAGGGGTTAAACTTGGACAAAGGATAAAAGATTTAAAGTTCCAAGATGTTCATTTCTGCTGAAGCTTTCATCGTTTCTGCTGATGAGTCATTTATAGCCGTTAGAGGGGTCTTAGTGAAACTTAATCTTCTATTTAATAAGTCCTTTAATCTAGGGTTACACACACTTGAGTGTGCAGTCTTTTGTATCACTCTCTTCTCTTCTTTCGATCATTTCACGATCTTGTCTTGTCTTTACATTTACATGATTATTGTCTCATTGACATTAATCTAATCTTGTAACATTTGGATACTATTGTAAACTTAATCTAAGCTGACTATTGCGGCTTAGATCTGAATAAAGGTTCTATTGTTCATCTTGTGTTGCCTATACCTTCGTACATGGTATCAGAGCTTCAGGCTCATTGATTCTCTTCGGCAACAAATTGGTGGTTTGGGGTTATTGCTATTGGCGTAATCATTGGTTATCTTCGCACAATTTGCCCTAGACTAAGTGAATCTAGGGTAATTGTGACTTGTTCTTCCACTGCATATTTCTCTGTAAGTCTAAGTCTTATCCTTTCTTCAAACATACAGTACTTAAGTCTTTGTGGGTGCAAACGGGTAGACTAACATCTTGATCTGCCACCTTTGAGTGGTACGAATACCTGCTCTGGTCTACCCTAGTCCACAGGCTTGGTGCTTGTTGTTTCTTAAATTCAAAGTCTTATTTCTTTGTCTATTTGGTCTTTTTATTATCTCTGTCTGAGACTCTTTGTCTGTCTTATTATTTCTGTCTATCTTATTGCTTGAATTATGGCTATTGGTGATGATAATATTGGTGGCTCTCCCACTGAGAAAAGCTTATCCTTTGGTGATGCTTTGTATTTGCATCCTAACAATACCAATGGTACTCCCATTATTTCTATTAAACTCACTGGAACTGAAAATTATAAAATATGGAATATGGCCATGACTTTTGCTTTAAGGAACCATAATAAGTTAGGGTTTATTGATGGTACTTGCATAAGAGATGATTCGAAACCTAGTCTTGCTAATCAATGGGATACTTGTAACTCTGTTGTGGTTACTTGGATTCTTAATTCTCTCAGCCCTGAACTATTTGCTGGTGCTATATATGCTAAAACTGCTTATGAAATGTGGAATGATCTTAAAGATACCTATGATAAGGTTGATGGTTCAGCTATCTTTAATTTGCATAAAAATATAAACTCTCTTAGTCAAAGTGGATCCTCTCTTGCTGATTATTATAACAACCTTAACTCTTTATGGAAACAATTTGATTGTATGATCAGCTTGCCTCCCTACACTTGTGAGGCTGCAAAACATTTTGAAAAACATAATCAGCTAATCAAGTTAATGCAATTTCTTATGGGTCTTGATGACTCCTATGTCCCCATCAGAAGTAATATTTTAACCAGAGATCCTTTACCTAATGTCAAAACTGCTTTTCTTTGTCTCTGGAGAAGAATCTCATAGAAATTTTTCATCTGGGAATAGCTCTGCTAAACCCAATGCTACAGACCTTTGCTGCAAAAACGTCGATGGTGGAAAATTTTTGATAACAAAAAGGTTTTAACAACAAAGGTTCAGGTTTTAATAATGGTAACAGCTCAAATAGCAGAGGACCAAACATGAATCTCAAATGTACTAATTGCAAAAACACGGTCACACTTGTTGATAGATGTTATGATCTTGTTGGTTATCCTGCTGGATATGTTAAAAGGAACTTTAATGGTAAACCTTTTAGCAGTAACAATGTTTCTGCTGAAACTAATCATGTCACTGATAATAGTACTAGCAACTCTCCTGTTTCTTTGTCTAATGAACGCTCTCGGACTTATGAGTCTTCTCAATGACAACAATGTGTCATCTGCTAATGCCAACTTGGCAGGTAAAATTTTTTCAGGAACCTTCTTTAATGGCAGTGTCAAGTTTAATGTAAACTTTAACAAATTTTTTAACAACAACACAAAATCCTTATCTGGAAACATCAGTCTTGGTTGGATTGTTGACTCTAGTGCAAATCAGCACATTTCATCAATGTTGTTAACATTTCAAATCTTGGCTTAACTGTTGGACATCCCAACGGTACTCAGGCCTTAATTACTAAAATTGGTGATTTAAAGGTCAATAATGACCTAACTCTTTTTGATGTTCTTGTTGTTCCTGAGTACAATGTTAGTCTGCTGTCTGTTCATAAAATTGCTAGAGACAATAAGATGTTTGTTGGGTTTAATGAATCTAATTGCTATATACAGGATTTACATCAAAAAAGGATTGTGGGGATTGGTAAACAATACAATGGGTTATATATGTTTGATATTGATTCTACATGTAAGATTACTTCTAATAACTGCATATCTGTTTGTCATGTTTCTAAAAATCTTTGGCATCAAAGACTTGGTCATCCCTCTGACCAAGTCCTACACATACTTAAACCCACTCTTAAATTTGATAGTACATCTGAAACTGATCATCTCTGTGATACTTGTAATAAAGCTAAACAAACCAGAGAACCATTCCCTCTAAGTGAACATAAATCAACTAAAATTGGTCAACTTGTCCATCTTGATGTATGGGGACCATATAAAGTCACTAGCAGAGACGGTTACAAATATTTTTTAACAGTTATTGATGAATATTCCAGGGCAGTGTGGGTTTATATGCTTAAGGGGAAGGATGATGTTTATGTTTCCATTGTTAATTTTACTCATATGCTATCAAATCAATTTGAACACAATGTCAAGATTTTTAGAAGTGATAATGGGACATAATTTGTCAATAATAAACTTCAACATTTTTTCCATGAAAAAGGAATTTTACATCAAATCTCTTGTGTTTATACACCACAACAAAATGGTATTGCAGAAAGGAAACATAGGCATCTCCTTAATGTAGCTAGATCCCTTATGTTTCAGGGGGAATTACCTCTAAATCTTTGGTCTGAATGTGTTCTAACTGCTGCCTATGTCATAAACAGGTTACTCTCTTCAGTTCTGTCTGGCAAGTCCCCCTTCTTCCTTGTGTATGGGCATGACCCTTCACTCTCCCTCCTTAGAGTCTTTGGCTGCTTATGCTATGCCACAATTCTCAACATCTCTGATAAATTTGGTAGTAGGTCTGAAAAAAGTGTCCTTATTGGTTACTCAAATGAAAAGAAAGGCTATAAACTCTTGAGCCTAGAAACAAAAAATATCTTTTACTCCAGAGATGTCAAATTTTATGAAACTGTTTTTCCCTTCAAAATGAAAAATACTTTGTCAAAACCTTTTGTTGAAACTTTTGTACCAAAAGATTTAAATCACAAAAATTTCTTTGACTCACAAATAAGTCCCAATGATGAAGGGAGAGTGACATCTTATGATGATGGCACAGTGGTAAGTCATCCTACTAGGATTGACGAACCAGTTGCAACATCTATAGATGATAATACACACCCTGAGGGCACCATATCACATGAATCACATCCTGCTGATGCATCTTTTGATTCTGCGATACTACACGATTCTGCTGAACAAGAAAGAGGCTTGCCACCACTACTTGCTAGAAGGTCAACCAGAGTCTCTAAGTTGCCCAGTAATCTTAACGACTTTATTGTTGAATGAAAAGTCAAATATGGTGTTGAAAAGGTTGTTAATTACTCTAACCTTAACAAAGATAATTACTGCTTTGCATCTAGTCTTAATAAAGGTATTGAACCTACCTGTTATGAAGAAGCTATCCTTGATAGTAATTGGGTTGATGCTATGAACTCCGAAATTGAGGCCTTAAATGAAAACCATGCTTGAGATATAACTGATCTACCTCCTAATAGAACTCCTATTGGGTACAAATGGATCTTTAAAATCAAGTATAAAGCCAATGGTGAAGTTGATAGATACAAGGCTAGATTAGTTGTTAAAGGCTATAACCAAAGGGAAGGAATAGACTATGATGAAACTTTTTCCCCTGTTGTGAAAATGTCTACTGTTAGATGTCTTATTGCCTTAGCTGTAAAAAACAAATGGCCTCTTTTTCAACTTGATGTTAACAATGCTTTCTTGTATGGAGATCTTGATGAGGATATCTATATGACTATCCCCAAGGGGTTCTGTAATGAGAACAATAAAAATAAAGTTTGTAAACTTGTCAAGTCTCTATATGGCCTAAAACAAGCTCCCAGGAAATGGAATGAAAAACTTGTCAGTGTTTTAAAAGAAAATAACTTTGTTCAATCTGTTAATGATCACTCCTTGTTCACCAAAACAGAGAATAACAAGTTTATTGCTCTGCTTGTTTATGTGGATGATATTGTTCTTACTGGAAACTGTATTGATGAGATAAATCTTTTTAAAGAGTTTCTAAAATCCAAATTTCATATCAAAGACTTGGGAAATCTTAAATATTTCCTTGGCATTGAGGTTTTAAAAATTGGGAATGACATTTGTCTTTCTCAAAGAAAATAATGTCTTGAACTCCTCAAAGAATTTGGTCTTCTTGGGTGCAAACCTGCGTCCACTCCTATGGAACCCAACTCTGTGCTTCCATACATTCCCACTGCTGATGACCCCTTGCTTGTCAACATCACTGGTTATCAGAAGTTACTTGGGAAACTTATCTATCTCACCCATACAAGACTTGACATCTCATACTCAGTTCATTGTCTGGCACAATATATGCATTCTCCCTTAAAATCTCATCTGGAATGCGCCCTCAATGTTCGAGATATCTAAAAGGAGCTCCAGGAAAAGGTCTAAGGTACAATTTCAGCAACTCTGAAAATCATCTTGAAGGATATAGTGATGCTGATTGGGCCAATTGCAAGAAAACCAGAAAATCAGTCACAGGTTATTGTGTTTTCTTCAATGATTGTTTAATCTCATGGAAAAATAAAAAACAAAACACTCTTTCAAAATCTTCCACGAAGCGAGTATAGATCTATGTCTACTGCTGCCTGTGAAATCATTTGATTCAAAAATCCTAAAAGATCTAAAAGTTGATATCAATCTTCCTGTCAATCTTTTTTGTGACAACAAATCTGCTTTACAACTTGCTGTCAACCCTGTTTTCCATGAAAGATCAAAACACTTTGAAATTGATGTTCACTTCATCAGGGAAAAAATTGCTAGAGGTGTTATAAATGCTAAAAAGATTGGGTCTTCAAACCAAACTGCTGACATACTCACAAAGAACCTCCCTGTCTATCAGCATAAATTTTTGTGTGAAAAATTGATATTGTTTGATATGTTTGCTCATCAGATTAAGGGGGAATGTTAAATTTTGGGGTGATAATCTGTAGCAAACATATCATTCTATCAATTGCTAATGGCTTTCTAGTTATGGTTCATTGCAGGATTAATTACAGGGGTTAAACTTGGACAAAGGATAAAAGATTTAAAGTTCCAAGATGTTCATTTCTGCTGAAGCTTTCATCGTTTCTGCTGATGAGTCATTTATAGCCGTTAGAAGGGTCTTAGTGAAACTTAATCTTCTATTTAATAAGTCCCTTAATCTAGGGTTACACACACTTGAGTGTGCAGTCTTTTGTATCACTCTCTTCTCTTCTTTCTGATCATTTCACTGATCTTGTCTTGTCTTTACATTTACATGATTATTGTCTCATTGACATTAATCTAATCTTGTAACATTTGGATACAATTGTAAACTTAATCTAAGCTGACTATTGCAGCTTAGATCTGAATAAAGGTTCTATTGTTCATCTTGTGTTGCCTATACCTTCGTACAGTAACGAGCCTCACTTATCCTTACTTATCCTTATTTACTAGGCTCAAGGGTTTTCATCCTCTCACTTGACTTCAAGTGTAGGCGATAGTAGCAATAATCATTACAAAGATGACATAGTGCTACGGAGTGAGGAAATGAATATGACTGATCAAACCTGTTTTGCGGTCTTGGTTTTCTTTATTTTCGAGTTATCATACCTGCATTTTTTGGTTATTCGAGTTTTACCTAGGTTATACGGAATTCCAAGATGTTCACACATTCATGTTTTATGAATCTCAATTTCATACTCAGGTCGGCCGTCGGTGGTTGTTTGAGGTCTATGAATTATTTTTAATCATTCTATCCTCGATTTTACCTAAATTATCTAGTTTTTTCAAACATCGGTCGTGGAGGCATATTTTTTCCAGAGTATTTCCTATTTTTTGTTTTCTGTTGCATCAGGGTTCAATTCACTGTCCCGAGTTATGGTGTTAGTACATGTGTGCATGCTCCAGTGCTCTTTGTTTCTAGCCTTCTCAATTAGTCCCAAGTATTGACCAGATTCGTTAGGATCTTTCTGCAACGATACATACTTAGGTATGGTGTAAATTTCAAGGATGTTAAATTTCTCCTTAGGCCTAAATCTCCTCTTGAATTCCTTCCGTTTCCTATAGCTACTTCTTCCACAAATCCGAACTTTTTTAATCTCTTTACTACCTGGCTTTTTTCGTGTGGTCTACCATGTTTTCATTACTAGCGTGGACCTCATAAGAAAATAATTTAGTTGATATTTTAAAAAGGTCGAGATCGTCAATCCTATTTAAAGAGCAAATAAGTTGTACGGGAGGTTTTCGAGAGTTTGTTGCATCGAGAGCTAGCTTTTCGTCTCCTACTTCTGTTGATAATTAGTGATTAAACGCATCTATTTGAGCGTGAACTGTGGCCAAGAATGGCCCTCCCAGTATTATAACGATTTTTGAGGCAATGATATATGGACCTAATGGTAGGCCTAAAAAAAGGCCTAAACTAAAGGGTCATCATTTGATTGGTGACATTAAAAGTGGGTCCCTCTGATATCACCAACCGAAGGATGACACCTCTTTTTAGGCCTCTTTATCATTTCTCTTTTGGGTTTTCAGGAAGTCAACTGGAAAGACAAATTTATCTTTTTTTTTTTGAAAATTGAAAGACAAGTTTATCTACTTTAACAAGCACATTCTCTGCTATTCCAACTAGATTCTGAATGGATCCATTTGCCAGATCCAGTTGTAATTTGGTTGGTTTTTAAATTTGTTATTCCTAACTTCTTAGATAGGGACAACGGCGTTAGGTTCATTAGCATTAATCATTTTGTAGTTTTTCAAGATCATCTATCAATTTCTTAATATTGTATGATGCATTGATGCTAATGATTTTCTTCTTGCCGCTTGTATATTGGATTTAATCGCTTAAATGTTGAGTTATTCATGGGTTCTCCCTTGCCCTGCTTCAGTCTCCATTGATCTGTTTCTTGGAATCAGCCATGGTCGTAGCTTTGCTGCCCGACACAGATCTTCAATAACTTTATAAAAAAGAAAGTATCGACAAGACGACAAGTTCATAAGATTAAACCTTAAGGAAGTCGAACAGGTTTTGACGCCTTTCAACTTGCAACACACAAGTTACTTGTACAGCAATTAAAAGCTCAAGAAGAACAAACTGAATTTCGCAAACAATGTTTTTTTGGTAATGTTCAATTATCCTTTCTTTAAATAAAAAAGATATAATACCAAACAATGTTTGTATACATCAATTCAAGATAATCTTCAAGATGAAGACTATAATAATAATTTTAACTACACTGATGACTATAACAGAATACGCGTTACAAAGAGACAGAATGAGAATCTCCATCTCTCCAATCGACATTTTTTATTGTCTATTTCACGTATGTTAAATATGCTTTCACTGAGTATACTGATCATAATAATCGTCACTAATGACAGAAACAAACCTCTCAAGCCAAGGAAGCTGATGAAGGTCCTTCATCGTGTTTTCAAGATACGAAGATCCCGAGTCTACACACGGACTTGGAGGAGACTGAGACTGATACGTGCTTGTATTGTGGTCACCGAGACTAAACCCACCGGCAAGAAACCGTTGTATTAGTGCAAGTTGTGATCTTTCTTGATCCGAATAAGCATCCATCAAGTTTGAAAGTGACCCACATGAGTCCCATGCCCATTCCTCGAGTGCAGGGCTGGAACTGAAGTTCTGAGTAAGGCTAAAGTCGTCACTTTCTCCTCCGTCACTATCCAATAACACACATTGGCACGTCTGTTCACTCTCTGTGTATTCAGCCCCACAAGAATAACAGAATTCATGCCCGCACCTGCACAATAACAAGAGAACTTAAACTTATTTTAAAGGTGGTTTTTTTACCCATTTACTTGTGAATGGGTCAATTTGGGCCGTGTTTTATCTTAAACGGGTCAATGATTTTGTTAGCTAAAAGGGAAATGGGTCAAACGGGTCAAATGTTGCAGTTTTCATGGGAAGTACTTTAAACTAAAAATGTCAAAAGATGATCATACCAGCATGTCATGTGATAGCAACCATGCGTTAATTCGATCATCCTTTCACACATCTGGCATTGCCTCCATCTTGTATTCTCCAAATCATCAACATTGTTGACCCTGCCCTGTGGTGGGCGGTCCTGAAACTCGTCACAACTCATTGACGAATGCCAAGTGACTCCACATTTCACACATATAAATCTTAGGCATACAGGGCACTCAACACAGTTATTCGCAGATTGGCTTGAATCACAACATGGATCAAGCAGAACCGCACAATCTGAAAAGGGGCAGTAAAACTTATCCGTGGCTTGCAAAGTTGGTGCTGAAAGGGCATCCTCTAACAATGCGTAAGAGGCAACTGGAAGAAATGATTTTAACTCGGGTGTAGAAATGTAATATCTGCACTTTAAACTAGGGCATTTGACCGGGACTTTAGAGGACTGAACTTGTTCATCAACGTAAGTTTTGATGCAACAGGAACAGAATTTGTGTGAGCATTTCATGGTGATGGTCATTGGTGTTGGTTTATCTTCACAACAAAGGGAACATGTTTGGACCGATGACTCACCCTTAATAGGCAGACTCACGATTCCAATGGCCACTTGAGCTAGCCGCAGTGGCTCCTCAAGATCAATACTGGGAACACATTTTAGAACGAAATGTTCAAGATTTTCAACATGTTGTAATATTCTTTGCTTCAGCCGTGAGAAGCGGATTCTCGAGTGTTTCCTCAGTAGTTGTAATATGGCATGGAAATCACAACTTTCAGAATTAAGAATCCAAATGAAATGTGTCTACAAGTCAGTTTCAACAAAATGCTACTCATTTTGTTGCAAACTACAAAGATGCATCATATACAAACAACATAAAGATTAGCATAATCACATTATAATTCAACTCGAAATAACTCACTTACCTGATCAAATAAGCTCACTGAATTGGTGAAACCGTATACCCTTTTAATATTACTTCGTGTAGCTTCTGCTAAACCATCCATCAACGCCAAGTAATCTGCAACCAATTCATCTACAAAAAATTCAAGCTTTTTTTGCACTTGAATCAACGGAACCTTGTGAACTCTTTCCATCACCACCCCAATACCCGAAACATCAAAACCAATATTTCCAGGATCCGAAATCGATACGCCTTTAAAAAACATTCGTACCGAAAATTCATCCAAAGAATCATCTAAAATATCATTCTTCAAACCTTGTTTCATCATTTCTTTCCTATCAAGTTCTTCCTCATCTGCACAACAACTTCTAAACTCATCTTCATCTTCTTCTAACTTCATTTCCATTAAAACACTTCTTTCCTCCATATCAAATTAGTAAACTTAGAACCTGAATTAAAATTGTATATTAAAATACCTAACTCATATAAAAAACTTCCTTTTTGGTCTAATTATTAACAAAAAAACAAAATTTCAACAAAATTTTCCAATTTAAACAAAACCCAGATCAGAAAAGCTTCCAAAATAAAAACCCATTTTCAAATCAATAAACAATTTTAAACATCAAGATTCACTTTTTATACAAATTCAAACAAAACCCAGATCACAAAATCTTCAAAACAAAAAACCCCATCTCCAAAATCATTACTTTTTAACCAAATTTAAAAAAACAAGCCCAAAATTAACAATTTAAGCATCAAGATTCAACTTTTATTCAATTTCCAATAAAACCCAGATCAGAAAAGCTTCCAAAAACAAAACCCATTTCCTAAATCTAAATTAATAAGTGGGTTTCAAATTTGAAGCTTTGAAAATAAGTCAATGATTAAAAATGCATTTTTCAGTTAAAAAATGAATAAAAAAAGGAATAAAAAGTACTACTGTAATAGAAAGTGAAGGTTCCATACCAATCTAATAATGATGGGGTTTGTTTTCTGCAACAAGAACCAACCCTAATCTGACATTTGACTGTTAATGTTAATTATGTCTATACATACATGATTAAAATATAAAAAGATTAATAAACTATGGTTTTTATTTGGGAGTAAAGGAATTTGGGTGGTGTTAACTGTTCAGTATGTCACATGGAAATGGAATTTTTATTTTATTTTGTTTTGTTTTGTTATTTTGTGTTAAAATGGTTAATTATTTATTGAGAATAATACAGCCAATGAAATTATTGGTAATCATTGATATCATGGGTGGTGTTAATAAATTAATGTTAACTAACCGGGTACCTGCGCACAGCGGCGGCGATAAGTATAGTTATATGTGTTTGCTTACCCATTTAGTGAATTCGTTTCACAACATTTCGAATGTATATGTGTTAGTTGTAAGTGTTTGTTTGGGTTACCCATAACTTTCCCGTAGCTTTCCCGCGACATCATTATTCTTGCATATAGAAATACCCTCGCAATCTCTTACACGTCAAACACTACCCCAAAAGTATATGATTTTGACGAATCAAGATTATATTGATTGAAATAAATGAAATAAATGTTAAAGTTGTAAAAATTTGAATTAAAATAAAATAAACCCATTAAAAATATAAAAACTAAAAACTCATAAAAATATATCAAAATGGATGTTGAATTAAAGAGCATAAAATTTTAGAAAATATGGTGAAATTAGATTATAAGAAAAATAAGTAGATAAAAAGATATTTTAATTTAAAAATAAAGATGAATTTTTAGTTGAAAAATGACACATGTCATTTTATAATTGGAGCTCTTTATCTTAATTTTTAGTGGTTAGGAGTTAGGTTTGGAGTTTGTTAGAAGTTAGGCTTGGAGTTTGTTAAGAAGTGACACATGTCATCTCATGATTGGAGCTCATTATCTTAATTTTTGGTTAGAAAAACTCTTTCCATAATAAGCAAGTAAAAAAGTCTGAATTTTGAAGCCTTCTAATTTTAAAAGGTCTAAATGCATTATAAAGTAATATAGAAGTATAGATGAGCTTGCTTTTTTGATTTATTGGTTCATTAGGCTTTAAAGAGGTTTTAAACTTTTAATTGCTGTGATGTCCTTGTTATGGTATTTACAAATGGGACCAAATAATTTTTGTAATAATGGTTGGTTTTTTAGGTGTACACATGACAAAAGTGAAACAAAACATAAGATGACTATATTTTTCTTAAAATTCTCTAAATGCCCCAGTTGCCTAACTTTATTACCCTAAATGCCTCACTTTTTTTTCACTTTTCAAAATGCCCCATGGGCAACTCTATCAAATAACAAATGTAACACTTTGTCTGTTGGGCAACTTTGACCTAATATATTGGGCAACTGACAATTTTTGTCTTTTAGTGAAAAAGCAAAATTTATATTTTTAAAATTTTAAATACAAATAAGTTGGGCAACTTGGCCCCACACATATGTACTTTTGGGCAACTATCTATAAAAACCAATTTTTAAATGCAAATAAGTTGGGCAACTTGGACCCACACATATGTACTTTTGGGCAACTCTCTATAAATACCACTATATACCATACAAATACACCTTTAATAAACCAAATTACATATCCCAAAAAATTATTTATTATCCTAATACACCTAAATACAAAACACAAAATACCCAAATCATCCCAAACACACACTACTGCTTTACCCCACACACACCTTCCCTCTCAAAGGCGAAAAATCATCCGCAACTTGAAACAGATATCCTTCCCCCTCAAACTCAATAATCCAACGCCCTAATCCTACTCCCTCAATAGTTCTTCTTCCATACGACGCATATTCGTACATTCAAATCAATCCGACACATATTCGTACAATCAATCGCTGTTCTTCAACATCTCAAGAATCCAACCACGAACATGTTTGATGCAAAGCTAACGGTCAGATCTAGATTAGAACATATTGCTACTATTTAAGGTGCACTGAATGTGAATAGAACCAAATTGTTTAGAGAAACTGTCTTTGGCCCTTGGTTAGATTTTCCTAAGTATTCCCCTGACAACCACTTATACCATTATTTATATCAAAATGCAGTTCAGGTGTCAAAAGTTAGTGATTGTTGTCCACCTTTAACTTTTGTACTAGGTGATAATGTTTTTGATTTTGGCCGCGAACAATTTAGTCTTCTAACTGGGTTTCGTTTAGGACCAGTAGATAAAAGTGAAAGTGACCACGGCCATGTTGTTAAGGGTTTAACATATAGTCCTTTTTTTGATCGGTTGTTTCCCGATAAAAATAAAACTAAGAACAAAAAAGTTAAGGGTGATGACCTTTTGGCGTTGGTAAAGTCGGCGGAAAGGTGGGAATTGTTATCCGATGAAGATGCTGTGAGGGTTGCTTTGTTGGTGATTGCAACATTTGTATTTATTGGTCGGGAAGGAAGGTTTAATGTTCCTGACCATTTGCTAAGGAATGTTGAGGATTTTTGTGTATGGAATGAGTATCCAGGGGGCGAATACATGTGGGCTCATCTGTATAAAAGAACGGTGAATGTTGTTCCTAGGCATCTTGAGGCAGAATCAAAGAAGCCCCTTCCAAAAGATCCAAAAAAAGAACAAACATACACTCTGTATGGATTTACATGGGTGTTGAAGGTTAGATTTTACTTGTAACATACATTATTTGTGCTTGTATATATTCTGATGGTTAATCAAAATAATGTGTTGGCATTGTTCATTAGCCATTGGCTTGGTTCCCTAGCCATGTTCTGTAGTCAGTGTAAGTGTTTGTGTAGATTTAAGGATGTTATGGTTGATGGTTTCGCACTAGATAAATACATAGAAACGATTTGTAAACAGTTGGTTGAAACCACTGACAATGTGTCTTCATCCACTGGTAGTTCAGAAGAACCCATGCCTGCAACAACACGTTATGTAATTGTCCCCTGTTACTACATATACAGCCTTGCTATCCTAACCACTGCAACCATAATCACAACCACTATAATCACAATCACTAACTCTTAATTCGATGTATTTGTTTTTTCAGATTTGGATTATGGAGACATTCCCAAACAGCTCCCAGTTCTGGACCAAAGACCCAGAGAAGATCCCACGTTGTCTAGCTTGGTCAAAAGTAAAAAACTTTGAAAAAAAACATTACACAATTTTATTTGATCCGGTAAGTAAAAACCCAAAATTAGTTAACCGTTGGTTGTTTTTATTGCATTTAGCATATCAGCTTATCTCCTTTGTTATTTAGGCTTTCAGACCACTACAGAAGATTGTACCGACAAATGCCGAGCTGAGTTGTCCGTGGTACATTCGCAGTATGGAGTACATCCGTCAACTAGATTCCCAACTTGTTGAAAGAAGAGAAGAGTTGGCTGACCAACTGATGGTGGAAGAAGAGGAAGCTATGGCTGGTCTGGATGTATGCGGTGGAATTCAAGCCGATTTAAATGTCCCTTTCTGTGACGCCGATGAAGTAGTTACAGAAGGTCAAACGTCTAGTGTCAATGACAAAGCTGTTGAAGAAGAGATTGTTGTTGGGTTTGGTGAAATGTTGAATATGAATGAGCCTGAGAAGGTTGAAGATGTTGTAGCCGGTAATGTTGAGGTTGCAGATGGGATCAAATGTGACAAAGCGGAATCGTCACATACCTTAGATAAAGATCACTTTCGTGCCGAGCTTAAATCCCTTAAGTCCAGGGTTGGTAGTATAGAAGAACGTGTAGGAGTAGTTGGTGTATCACGGCTCTTATGTGAGTTACACAGCGTACAAAAGAGAATTGTGGTAATTGAGGAAGCTTTAGGAATAAAGTCACAAGATGATGTTGGTGAGATTAAGGTAAAAAGCTGTTATTTGAATTTTTGTTACTTCATCCACCAAAATGGTCTCTTTGAGTGCCTAAGTAAGTTCACTTTTTTACAGGTGGATAGTGTTGATGCCAAGAAACCGTTGGCTACTTCCGATGAACACACCCCAATCAGGACCAACGTAGGATCCGATGACAAGCAGAGCTGTTGTATACCGATTCCGATGAGTTTACCGGGCCGATGACCCAATTTATGAAAGCTGCTTTATCGAGAGGTCCTGACGATGCTCATCATTCCAACAATATAATGCAGGTGGATAACAAATTTGATTGTTCTGGCTTACCAAATTTGAATGATGAGTTCTCAGACATTCCTTATGATGGGTTTGATCCAACTCCTGTTGACGTACGCATATATATATTGTTTTTTTTCCCTTTGATGAGTGCTTATTCACTCATCGTTTTTACCCGTCTAAGACCTCAAAAATGACTAAAAACACCCAATTATGCTCAAAATATGTTAAAAATATCCTCGGAGTGTGTTTTATGTTTTTCAGGTACAAAAGGATTGAAAACAGAGCGAAAACAGGATAAATCGAGCTAAAACTGGAAAAGGTGCAGTCAAGACGTAGTCGGGAAGCAATTTTCTACATTTCTGAAGCCCGAGACATGTTTTGAGAGTGATCAGGGGAAAAACAACCCAAAATCCTATCCCGAACCCAAAATCCCATTTCACCCTTTCCCGATACCTACAAATTTCCAAAACACCCTCACAAAAATAAAACAAACTTGCCATAACCTTTTTAAACCCCCTATCACCCATTGTGAACCCCTGCCATAACCCTTTTGAACCCCCAACTCCACGACCCTTTACCCTTTCCCTTTAAAACTCCCATATCCCACGTGACCTTCTTCATCTCCTTCATTTTTTTTCCCAAACCAGAAAAAACAACCTAAATCCTAATCCCGCCCAAATCCTTTTACCCGCCTAAATCCTACTCACAATCCAGTCATCCTCCACTTTCCCCCATCACTCTCAAGGCTTGGAAACTGCAACAAGAACGAGCCAAAGAGTTCTTCACATGATGCGTTCCATGGTGGCAATCCTTGGATTTCCCATTGGAGCTCTATAATCCAAGAAGACATCAATGGTTTTGATCACATGACTGCTTCTCCAAAGCATTTCAATGGACAGGATTATGTCTCAAGAAGCACACAAGCTCCTACAGCCTGTTTTTCTCTCACAGAAGAAACACACCTTGAAGATTTGAAGACCAACTCACTTAGTATAAATAGAGCCTCTTTGTAGCCATTGAAAGGCACCCCTAGTTTTAGTCTTAAATTCAGTTGTTTTCTTTTAAAATTCCAAATTGTAGTATTTTAGTTTATTAATGAAAAAGTCTTTTTTTTACCCATTCTGTTTCATAAGTGTGCTTTGTTAATTCTCATTATATGTTAAGTTGCTCTTTTAAATTCATAGATCAGTTTTACAAAAGGAAAACACCGAGCTCAGTTTTTTTTTAGAAGTTTTCAAGTTCTCTATACCAAAGAGGGGTGTTTGGTATAAGCTTTATTCATAGTCAAAACCAGTTGTTACCCATTTTGACCTTCAAGGTCAAAGTTATTTGCATGTTCTAAGTAGTTTAGGTAATTCAGAAATTGGTCTAACAAAGTTTTGTGCAAGTTTGGTAAAAAAAAAAGAAAAAAAAAGGGGTCTTTTATGCTCTGTGTCAGCAACTCAGTGGCCAAAGCCAGCTGATATCAGCTTATATTTAAACTGCTAGAAGCTTTCCATTGGCTTTTAATTGATTTATTATGCATCTTCACTAGCCTAACTTGATTGTTGTAGCTTTTTCTGGTTTGGAGTACCACTTCTCAGCTTATTAATAAGCTTAAAACAGACACCACAGGCTGCTTTGAGGCTGCAGCAATGAGTTCAGTTCAGCAGCCATCCTTTGATTCTTGGATTGTTTATCAGGTTTTTGTTCCAACTTAGCTAGGATTTATTTAATGCTTTTCATGTATTTAGATTAGGTTAGTTGATTACATTGGTTCCTAGGTGCTTATTAGAAGATGATCTAAATCTTTTTGCTGAGCTTATTCACCTCATTTATAGTTTAGGATTCCCCTAGATAGCTTACTTATCCAACTGTTTTCCCCCTTCTTAAGTGTAATTTTAGGTTCCCTTAGGTTAGATTTATAGCTATAAGTGTAGCGTTGGTAGTTTTTTTTTATTTGACAGATCTTGTAGTTTGAGCTTAAGATCAAGAGTTGCAAAAAGGAGTGTTGGGTTGTTTGTAAAGAAAGCTTGTTTAGTTTTTTTTTATCTGTTTGTTAATAAGCTGAGCTTACAACTTATTAAAGCTTTTCTTTAAAAAGGTTTTTCTAAAAAAGTTTCTGTTTTAATCTCAAATTCAAGTTTCAAAAGAGAAATTAAGGAAAAAAAATTCAGAAAAAGGGGGTCTGACGTGGGATTCGAACCCAGGCCAAACCCTTTTCAGCAAACGACAACACAACATACTAGATTGCCATCTCCACTTGGGACCTTTTATTGTTATTGTTTGCACATTCAATTCTTAAAGAGATTTCGAACAATTTTGCTTGTAAGCACTAGAGCTTATATTCTGCTTATTTTACAAAGTAACAACCTAGTTTCTCATTTTTCTTAGGATCAGTTAATTTCAAGGTACTTTTAGGAGAATTTTCAAATTTTTCAAAAATGTTTTAGTATTTGTAATCTTTTAATTAGACTAAATTAGTTTTTAATTCGTAGTAATTATTTTAAAAGTCAAAAAAATTCCCGGCTTTTTTCTAAAATTATTTTTGTTGAATAGAACGTAGGAAAATTGATTTCGCACCCGTAGCCCTTAAATTGCAAAAGTTTTACGTTTTTGGCTCGGGTGGTTACCGGTTTTTACGTTTTTTTAGTTTTAGCACCCTAGGACTTAGTTTAGCTTCGTTTTATCATTCCTTAGACTTAGTAGTAGTTAATTTGTAGTTTATTAGGTTTCCCTTGCCTTAATTACCTTCCCGTTAATTAATTCGTAGACAACGTAATTCAAATCAACAAATCATTAATACCAATTCAAGTTATAAATCACGAAACTCAACGAATCCTTCCATTCACACCTCGTTGGGACACGACCCGGGAAATCACTTTTCCGGTATCACTTTTATCACACCCGTAAGGTTTGGTACGTTAACCCTTTTCCTAAAAGGTTAATTTGTCGAATTTTACGGTTAATTTGATATATATTGATATTGTGTTTTTCACCACTCACAAACAAACGAATCAAATTTTGGCGCCGCTGCCGGGGAGGTGTGTTGCGACAATATCGTGATTTTTGATGATTAGTGACTTGAAGAACCTTCCTCGTGAAGTTATTGTTTTTATAAAAATACAAAAATACAAAAATATTTTTCTTTTCTTTGTATATATGTAAAAGATTGAAAATACAAAAAGATTTTTGCTTGTTGTTTTAAATAATATAGAAGACACAATCAATATAACATTCTCAACTGAGGTGTTATCATTATAAGTTCCCGAACAAAAGATTTAAAACTTGCCTTTGTGTCGCTCGTGATTTGGTTTATTTCTATCGGATAAACAAACTGTGTGAGGGGTATAAGGACGGCCTGACATTAAATTGCGGCTGAAAAGAGGCGGGTTTTTAATAAGCTTCACGCTGACCTAATAAGCTTCTCCGCTCCTTTGTGCGTTTATCTTATAGAAGTGATCAATTCACTTGGGATTATTGGTTTAAGTTCACTGTGTTTTGCCTCGGTCTTGTTTTAATTGAAAGTGTTGTTTTTGGAAGTGCATGCGCACTCGCTCGCAAGCTCGTAGACGTAACCGTAACCAAACAAACGTACCCGAGATACGTACCGTTGAACAACCCACAATGACACATAACCAAGGGAACGGACCTCAAGTCCCAGTACCTGGTCCACAAGATCAAGCTCCCGATCTCCGAACGATGGAGGAGCTTTGCCAACCCACGATGGATGGACGGGGTGGTCCAATTGCCCCGCTTAACATCGAAGCCACGGACTTTGGACTTAAGCATCACATGATACAACAAGTCCAAACCTTTTGCCAATTTCACGGATCACCGGGTGACGATGCCAACAAGCATCTCGACAAATTTCTCACCGTCACCCAAAGCATGAAGCAAAATGGGGTCTCCGATGACGCCCTTCGCTTATATCTCTTTCCTTATTCTTTGACGCTTCATGCCACCGCATGGTTTGATCGTCTTCCCAAGAATTCAATCCATAGTTTCGACGAAATGATCTCCAAATTCTTGGTGAAATACTTTCCACCGTCGATGGTGACGAAACTACGGAATGAAATCAGTAATTTTCGGCAGCAACCCGATGAGTCCTTATTTGAGGCATGGGAACGCTATAAGCTTTCGATTGATCGATGTCCGAACCACAATATGTTGCTTGTCACCCAAATAGATACATTCTATAACGGGTTAACATTGAGACATCGTGACACAATCAATGCTGCTGCCGGTGGTACCTTTATGAAAAGGCGATCCGAAGAGTGCTATGATCTCATCGAAAACATGACTGCCCACCACAATTATTGGGATTCCTCAACCGAGAGGAGTGAGTCAATGAGATCTACCACTCTTCCATCTTCGGAATACACGACTCTCACCAAAAAGATTGAAGAAATATCCACCTGGTGCTTAAAATGAGTCTAAATAATAACAATCAACAAGTGCATGTCGTGAACAAAAGTTGTGAAACTTGTGGTGGTCCACATCCTCATTTCGAGTGTCCAGCCTCCTGCTTGCTTCACTCAAGAGAGCGTATATGCCGCTTCGGGATCCTACAATACGGGAGGTAATTCCTACCAACCGCAAGGAGACCGTAACCTTCTAAGCTATTGTTCTAACAATTACCTTGGACCACCCGGGTTTAATCAAAATCAGAACAATCAAAATGTGCAAAACAGAAATAATCAGTTTAATCAGAATCAGAATCGGAATTTTCAAAATCAAGGTTCTCAAAATCAAGGAAATTATAATCAAAACCGATTCCAAGCTCCGCAACAAACTGTTCAAGCTCCACCTCCTCAAGCTTCCATTGACATTGCTAATTACATCAAAAACAATGAAGCTAACCCCACACTGAGATATTGCTAGTCCCTAGCAATGATTTAGATCTTTAATGGATTTTAAAAACTCTTTACCAAAAGCCATCACTTCTGGAGTAGCCAAATGTTTCAGTTCAAGTAAGAACTATGGTACACTGATAACCATCTGATTTATTGGCAAATCATAAACCATATAACGGATTTGATGTGTCTTTATCAGAAGCCGTTTGCTCTGGACTAGCCAACTCTTAGATAAATTATCAGAATTATCTTTGGTGAGCTGAATACCAATTATGGATTTTCCACTGCCTTTACCACAAGCCATAACCTTGCGGGCTAGCCAACTCTTCACTTTTTAGGATATGGTGAGCTGAATACCATACAATTTTGGGCAAATTGCAAGCCGTCAACGGTTTTGAGATATCTTTACCAAGAGCCGTTTGCTCCTGGATTAGCCAATCCTTTTGTTTTTTAGACATGGCGGACTGATTACCATATACTGAGTAAGTGAAAAACACTTACTCCAAAAAAAATTTTGGCCAAAAACGGGGGAATTGGGTGGATAATACATGATAAAATTCGTGAGACTTCCCCCCCCACACTTAGAAATGAATATTGCCCTCAATATTCAAAGTACCGGCGGTTATGCCGAAACATAGAACGTAAAAGGGAAATACTACGGCCATTATTTGAAAGAAGATTTTTTTTTTTTTTTTTTTTTTTTTAGAGATATATATATATATATAACATGTGGGGCAACCCCCCCACACTTAGGTGGTAGAACAGAGAAAGAAGACAGAAATATGGGTGAAAACCCATATGGTGTGTGCTACTGTTTTTGATTCCCGAGTCGCTAGCTTGACTCGACCCCGCATTCATTGGTTCATGGGGAAGCAGGTGGAAGAGACAATCTCCATCGGACTTTCATTCAAGATGTTTGTATAAACATTGAAGTACGTGAAAGTTCCACACCGATGAGATATACATAGAAACGGCTCAAAAATGATAAATGAAAATGCCGGGATCAAAAATAGTGTCCTCATTCCCAAAGAAAAAAAGGGAACGAGAAACCACACCATCTGTGAAAAATGGAATAAAGATGTGCATCACAATGCAATCCCATTCTTCATTAGTGAGGAGCAAATCACCATTTGTTAGATTTTTAAGCTTAGACTTGAAGCTTGTATGGTGATTGGCAACAAAATTTTAGGGAGGAGAGTGGAAACGGTTCTTCAATCAACAGATTTTCAAGAAAGAGGATGTCTCCCTCCGAATCAAAGTAAGTATTGTCAATCCCTGTAGGAATTGACTCATCACTAAGAAAATCATCGACTTCCTTCCAAAATTTGTCATCTTCCTCATCCGGAGTGAGAGAAGAAATGGAAGAGTCGGAAATGGGACAAGAAACGAGTGGATGATCATTATATAGGAGATTTCTAGTTTCTCCAAGATCGGCTTCGAAATCAAAGAGATCATCGTCACTTTCTGATGAAAGTGGACTGATGTGAGTGAGTTCATCGGTGAACTCCTCAAGAAGAGGATCAGACTGTGGGAGTGATGCCTCGACATACTCAATGTCTCCATAAGATTTACAATCATCGCTAAAATCGGAGAAAGTTTCAAAATGATCTTTTGAACACTCAAGAGGGGAGAAGAATCAACATATGATCAGAAATTCCTGTGACTCTCGGGATGGGACAAGGTCCTCAACACTCGATTTTATAAATTCGTCCGATTCCTTTTCAGGAACAGTGTCAAGAAGCTCATCCCCCATGTTTAGAGAGTGAGTGGGAATATCGGGTGTGATAACAACAGATTGAGGGAGTTTAGAAGGACTAGCATACATATGTTTTATACTTTCCATTTGTTCTTCTGCTAGTAATTCCATCATAGTCTTTTCTCCCTGATTTTTCATGGAATGAGTTTCAACTGATGAACTTGATGAACCGTTATAAAATTGTAGGATATCAAGGATATCTTCATCATCATCGTCAGGAATGAAACGGAATCGAGAGCTAGATTTGGCTGCTTTTCTTTTGCAATTGATTCCCTAATAGATTTTTCAAAGGCAATTTGGGAATCTAATTTAGCAGTCCGCTCTTCGGCTAACAAAACTTCCATGGATTTTTCATTTGGATTATCTTTGGAGTGTTTAGATTCCTTCAAATCTTTCACTAAATCCAAAAGATCAAGGAGAAGATTTTGAGGAAATGGCTCAGGCTGGTACTGTAGAGGTTGGTCATGATACGAAGAGCCGTAATCGTTACAAGGAAATGGATTCCATGTTTGACAATCCGAGCTAGAGTGAGGACCTCCACAATACTCACAAAGTAAAACGATGTGGCTGTGAGTGGTATGTGTTGTAGTCATAATTGTTATCAGGAACCTGCTCATAGACAAAGCGTGTTTCTGATTGACAATCAGAACTGGAGTGTGAACCACCACAGTACTCACAACAGTAATACTGCTGAGTCTCACGTCGCGGTAGCTGATGGAATAAATCAGTTGTGTTATGGTAGGAATAGGGATCCTGGTTATAGACAGACCCGTTTCCTGATTCCACCATGCTACAAATGGGGCAATTGCCACCATTATAAGGACCACCACACCATTGACAACCAAGAGGGTGAGGATGAGACATAGAAATAATCAAATGGTTTTAGGGTAAGAAATGAAGAATCAAAAGGGTAAGAGGGTAAAGAGGAATATTTTTGGTATTTTTGAAAAACATGATGTAAAAACAAAGAATGAAAATATTTTTGGTGTTTTTAACACTTTAGGAAAAGTGCTAATGAACTTTTTGATTTTCTGATAACTTTACAAAAAACTTTTTACAAATGGTGGGATATGTGCAAGAATGGGTCTGAAATAGGCTTAACAACACTAAAGCTCCCCGGCAGCGGCGCCAAAATTTGATCTGTGCTAAACCGTCAAGCTACCTCACACAAGCTAGCCACTTGTGAATGGCTAACCGTAAGAAGCTTAAAACTGCTTAAAACACAAATACAATGAAGTCCTGGAGAATAGAATGAATTCCCGGGTCGTTAAGTCCCACGGAGACTCAATGGTGTGCAAAACACTTGATCAGACGATAGAATGATAACTAAGGATAGTGATCAGAAAGGTTTTTGATGAGAAATTACACTACTGATTGATATGAATGGAATTGGATACAAAAATGGAAAGCACAACAATCAGATAAGACAAACGTAAAACTTACGTTTAAAAACTACGTAAATGTACAAAATAAAAAGTAAAATCTAAGAAATACAAGACCTAAAAATATGAAAATGATATTTTTGGAATCCTAAAAATAAAATAAAATTATCATAAAAAGAAAATTATTTTTATAACTATTTAATTAATTATTATTAATTAAAGACTATTTTAACTATTAAATAAATACTCTAAAATAGAAGAAAATACAAAATAAGGCTAGAAAAATAAAATTTTGATTCAGAAAAATCTAAAATATTATAAAACTAATTTTAAAGTTAAAAATATAATTTTCACACTTTTTATCTAATTATTACTAATTAATTACTATTTAAAATACACTTAAACGCTAGAAAATAGAAAATAAACCTGGAAAAATAAAATTTTAACTTGGAAAAATCTAAAATATGATAAAACTAATTTTAAAATTGAAAAGATATTTTTTATACTTTTTAATTATTTATTACTAATTATTTAATACTTATTAACTATTTAAAATTCTTAATAAATACTAAAAAGATAGAGAAAAATATGAAACTTTTTCTAAAAATACTATATGATGACAGAAAACTAACAAAAGTATAAAAACAAGATTTGCTTATTAATAAGCTAAAAAGAAAAATAAAAAAGCTAAGAAATATTAAATAAACACTATCACTGATTTAAATTGAAGTTTTTCTGGTTTTTCTTTTTGAAAACTACTTAAATACTAATTATATGAAACTTTTATAAAGACAAAAATTTTACAAACTTAAAATAAGCTGTTTGACAAGCTAATGAGCTCAACAGTAGGCTTAAGAGCTTATTTTGGTGAAATAAGCTCAAACAAGCTTGCTAGCTGAAACAGAAGCTTAAAATAGATGCAAACAGGCTAGATGAACTGAAATGAAGCTAAAAGAGACAGATAAGCACACTGATAAGCTAGAAACAAGCAATAAGCACTTATGACACTAGTGTTGAAAAGTAGAAATGGGACAAAGTTTAAGCTAATAGCAGCCCTACCAAACAAGCTTCAAAATGAAAAACAAGGCTTGAGACCTCAAGATGGTTAGGTTGGCTTTCCAAAAAACTAAAGATGATAAGCTGGGGACAACTAGAGAGCTTATGGCAAGCTCATGAAGATGGGACCAGACCAATGCTCAGCATAAGCTGACTCAGTATCAGCTGAGTATTGGACAGAAACAAAAGCTACTAGCAGCCCTATCTAACAAGCTAGAAATTGAAATATGAGGCTTGGGTTCTCAAGATGGCTAGGTAAGCTACCCAAAGAACCAAAAATAACAAGCTTTGACCCACTAATAAGCTCTGTGTGAGCTTATCAAAATTGGACCATTCACTGTGCACAGGGCATCCTTTTCAGACAAGGGTCCAAAAGAAATAGGAAAATAAGCACTTAATAAGCAGATTGAAAGAGAACTAACATTTTTCTAATTTTGTTTAGCAACTAAACTTTGATAATCCAAAAGCTTATAAGCTGAATCTCACTAATAAACACACAGTGAAATTATCTTTTTAATTCAAAAACGACCAATTGAAAAATTTGACTTTTCTAAAAACTAACTAAGTTTGACTTAAATGAGATTTAAAGCTCCTAAGCACTAATTATGTTATGTTAGGTTGAAATAAGACTTGTTTGATCAATGACAACAACTTGTAAACACAAAAACAAAATCAATGATCATGCAATCCCAACAGTGGACACACAAGCTTTGATCAAAAGAGATTTTGACTATTGATGAAAAAAGGACAGGTTTTCTTGACTTGCATGAGATATTTAGACCAAGTGTGATACAAGACAATAACTATCAACCACTCAAACAACCTATAGCACAGTAAACACAAGGAATCCAAACACCCCTTTTACTTCACTGTTATGGTGATTTTTCAAAGCAAATCACAATTTTAAACCATAAAACTGATTTCAGACCTTATATAATCACTAATTAAGTCTAAATAAACATGAACCAACAGTAACAACAACATAAAACTAAGAATTAAGACTTAAGCTATTTTAACTGTTAAAATGAAATTTATATAAACTACAAATTTAAAAGATTAACCAACTGATTTTAAAGCTTAGATATACTTAATTATGACTAGTGAACAATAAAACACAAAGATTAAAGCTAATGAACAACCAAAACAGTGAAATGCAAAAAAATGAGTAAAAGGCTTACAAATGGCTATCCAACTGAAAACTGAGAACAAGGACCAAGTAACACCCCTATTAGCTTACCACTAAGCTTCTAACCCAAGGCCATCCATAATCTACCCTGCTCCAGCTGTGAACACCATTTCCATATGATTTTTGATTTTTTCACTAATTATTTGGTATTTTTGGTGATTTTCTGTTTCTGATTCTAAACTGACTTTTAGTGTATCTAATAGCTTTTATAAGCTATGTAGAAGCTTACATGTGCTTATTTAGTCCATGATAACACCTAACAACAACATTGGAACATAACATGAGATTTTTGAAATTTGTGAATATGCATAAACTAGAAACTTGAATTAACACTGAAATTGATAACTTCAAAAGATTTATTATACTTAATTACTTGAAATACAGAACTTGAAAACTAAAGTTTACACTGGAATTTAAAGTTAAACTAAAATCGACTTGAAAATTAAAGATTACACTAGCTATCTTGATACATTGCTTATCTCACACTTTATAGACTTTTGAGACTCTCTTGATATATCTGATTGATTCCCACCATCTCTGAGCCATTGGATCATTGAAATGCATCAAAACCGTCCAAGTGGATTTTTGGCGCCAAAAGTCTCATAGCAGGTTTGAGCTTTAATGGGTTTGGTTTCAATCAATTAAGGATTTTTGGTGTTAGTGGAGGTGGAGGGGACAAGGTAAGGGGGGGGGGGTTGAAAAAGATGGAAAACCATGACTGGTTTTTGGAATTACAGTGTTGGTGAGGGAGAGCTACAGTGTTGGCGGTATTTTTAGCCGTTTGACTTTCGTTGACCGGTGTTAGTAATACGAGGGGGAGGTCAAAATGGATTAGGACTGGGGCCAAAATGTATTGTGAACTGGGGCTCAAGGCTCAAGGTTCATGGTCCAAGGGTCATGTGGATTGGGCTTGGATAATATGTTGGGCCAGCTGATTGCATATTGGATTTGGACTTGGTATTGGATCCGTTTGGTTAAGTATACACAAGGACTAGATTTGCAATTTATCCAAACTTGAGGGACTGATCATGACACTTTTCGAAACTTATCACAAGGACCAAACTTGACAAACTTTGATAGTACAAGGACCTTTCTGCATAAAATTCCATTTTTAAAAGTCCAAGGACTAATTTTGCAATTTTTCAAAAGTTCAGGGACCTTATCTGCCATTTGACCAAAAACTCATTCAAGGACCATTTTTAACAACTTAGAATATTTCAGGGACCTTGAATGACAAAACTTCACATTTTTGAATTCCAGGGACTAGATTTGACAACTTTTGAAACTTGGGGGACTAAAACTGCCAATTTTGCAAACTTGAATCATTTTTCATCTGATTTTGGTATTTTTGCATTTAAAATACATAAAACACTGATTTGTGATATTTTGATCATTTTGATGCATTTTTGAGTGTTTTCAGATGATTTTGCCGTTTAGATTGTACAAAAATGATGAGTATTTAGACACTCATCAGATGGTGTCCATGCAAAATCAAATTACCACTTTGAAGAATGATTTCACTTCTGAGCTTAGAGCTACTAGCAACAAAATTGATCAATCTCATAGCAAGATTGAAAGCATGATTGCTAGTCTCATGAGTCAAAAGAATCAAGCTTCAACTTCGGGAGCTCTTCCGAGTAACACCATTCCCAACCCAAAGGGAGAGTTGAATGCTATTGCTACCGTGAGTGGTAAATCTTATGAGGGACCCTCGATGCCTAATCCTTCTCCGGTGAGGGATGTGGAACGAGAAACCGAGGAGCCAAAGGATAAGGTGCATATCTCAAGCCCACGAGTAGCACAAGTCCAACCTCCGGTTGTCCTACCTCCAATTCCGGAACCCGTTGTTCCGATGACCATTCCTAAGCCTTCACTTCCTTATCCTTCAAGGCTTAATGACCAAAATCTCCGTGATAAGACTAGTCAACAAATGGAGAAGCTTACCCAAATCTTTCAAGATTTGCACTTCGAGATTAGTTTCACGGACGCTCTTCTTCTTATGCCCAAGTTCGGTCCGACAATCAAGAATTTGTTGAATAACAAAGAAAAGATTTCCGAAATGGTCAAAACTTCATTGAACGAGAATTGTTCGGCGGTTATCCTCAAAAAGCTTCCCGAAAAGTTAGGAGACCCCGGAAAATTCCTAATCCCGTGTGATTTTCAAGGAATAGTTCAATGCTCCGCTTTGGCCGATCTTGGCGCTAGCATTAACTTGATGCCACACTACATGTGGAAGAAGCTTCGTTACCCCCAGCTTCACCTACATGTATGATCCTCGAGCTTGTCGACCGTACAAATTCTCATCCGTTAGGTATAGCCGAGGATGTATGTGTGAAAGTAGGAGAATTTCATTTCCCCGCGACTTTGTTGTCGAATTTGATGCCGATCCCCGAGTACCCCTCATCCTTGGGAGGTGCTTCTTAAAAACGGGCCGGGCATTGATCGACGTTGATGAAGGGGAAATCACTTTGAGGGTAAACAAGGAAGCCGTTACTTTCAATCTAGATCAAGTTACGAGATACTCCCCCAATTATGAAGACACTTCCATCAACAAAATTGATGTCATTGACATTGTTTCGGAGGAGTATTCTCAAGAACTTCTTGGATTCTCGAGTGGCAATCCCACTTCGGTTGATCCCATCGTTGCTCGCTCTTCCCCTCCCCTCACTCCGTTTGAGGGAAGTGACTTTATCTTGGAAGAGATTGAAGCATACTTGTCTAGTGATTCGGTTTCATGGGAAATTGATCACGCTCCCATCGACATCGAGGGAGACATTCTTCTCATCAAGAAAATGCTCAATGAAGATCCTTCCTCACTCCTTCCTCAAGAACTTCATAAAGAGGAAATTAAAACAATTGAAAAATCTAATGATCCTCCCGAGGTCGAGCTTAAGGACTTACCACCTCATCTCGAGTACGCATTTTTGGAGGGTGACAATAAAGTTACCCGTCATAATTGCTAAAGACTTGAGTGAGGATGAAAAAGCCGCTCTCATAAAGGTTTTGAAGTCACACAAGCGAGCCATCGCTTGGAAACTTTCCGACATCAAGGGTATTAACCCGGAATTTTGTACACACAAGATTCTTATGGAGGATGACTTCAAACCAGCGGTCCAACAACAAAGAAGGGTGAATCCTAAAATTCATGAGGTTATCAAACAATAAGTCATAAAACTTCGATGCGGATTGATTTACCCTATCTCGGATAGTCCTTGGGTGAGCCCCGTTCATTGTGTGCCCAAAAAGGTGGCATTACCGTTGTTGAAAATGATGAAAACGAGTTGATTCCTACTCGATTGGTTACGGGATGGCGTGTTTGCATTGACTATCGAAAGTTAAATGAAGCCACCCGTAAAGACCACTTTACCTTACCCTTCATGGACCAAATGCTTGAGAGATTAGCGGGAAACGAATACTATTGTTTTCTCGATGGTTTCTCGGGTTACTTCCAAATACCCATTGACCCACAAGATCAAGAAAAGACCAGATTCACTTGTCCTTATGGAACATTTGCTTACCGACGCGCCCTTTTGGCTTGTGTAATGCTCCCGGTACGTTCCAAAGGTGTATGATGGCCATTTTTCATGACATGATCGAAAAGACTATGGAAGTCTTTATGGATGATTTTTCGGTCTTTGAAGATTCTTTCCAACATGTCTCTCCCATTTGGACAAGATGCTTGAACGTTGTGAAAACACGAATCTTTGTCTAAATTGGGAGAAATGTCACTTTATGATTAAAGAGGGAATTGTCCTCGGCCATAATCACTAAGAACGGGATTGAGGTTGACAAAGCTAAAGTTGATGTCATTGCAAAGTTACCTCCTCCCACAACCGTCAAAGGAGTTAGAAGTTTCCTTGGTCATGCCGGATTTTATCGTCGTTTCATTCAAGACTTTTCAAAAATATCCCGGCCTATGACCCGACTTCTTGAAAAAGATACTCCTTTCATGTTCTCTAGTGAGTGCATTGAAGCTTTTCAAACTCTTAAAAAGAAGCTCACGGAAGCACCGATTCTAGTTGCCCCCGATTGGGAATTACCATTTGAACTTATGTGCGACGCAAGTGATTTCGCCATAGGTGCAGTTTTGGGGCAACGAAAATCAAAACATTTCCAGCCTATACATTATGCTAGCAAAACTTTGACCGAAGCTCAAGCACATTACACTACGACGGAGAAAGAATTACTAGCCGTGGTGTATGCTTTCGAGAAGTTTCGGCCATACTTGATCTTGTCAAAAAGCATAGTGTATACGGATCACTCGGCCATCAAATATCTTTTTGCTAAGGAAGACGCAAAGCCGAGGTTGCTCCGATGGATTCTCCTCCTACAAGAATTTGATATCATCATCCGTGATAAAAAAGGATCCGAGAACCTAGCGGCCGACCATCTTCTCTCGTCTTGAAAATCCACATCAAGATGTGCTTGAGAAAAAGGAAATAAACGAAACGTTTCCTCTCGAGACACTTAATGTGGTATCTCATCGTAGAGATTCGAGTACCCCATGGTTTGCCGACTTTGCAAACTATCATGCGGGTAACTTTGTTGTGAAAGGGATGTCGTCCCAACAAAAGAACAAGTTTTTCAAAGATGTTAAACATTATTTCTGGGACGACCCCTATTTGTTCAAAATCTGTGCGGATCAAGTCATCCGACGGTGTGTTCACGGCCAAGAAGCTGCTGAAATCCTCAAGGCTTGTCATAATGGACCCACGGGGGGACATCATGGCCCGAACTACACCGCCAAGAAGGTGTTTGACTCCGGTTTCTATTGGCCCACAATTTACAAAGATGCCCATGACCTCGTCAAATCTTGCGACTCTTGCCAACGTCATAGCAACATCTCTAAAAGAGATGAAATGCCTCAAAATGCCATTCAAGTGTGCGAGATCTTTGACATATGGGGCATCGACTTTGGGGCCGTTCCGTCTTCTCGAGGGAACAAGTATATACTCGTGGCGGTCGATTATTTGTCCAAGTGGGTAGAGGCGAAAGCGCTACCCACCAACGACGCCCGAGTAGTTGTGAAGTTCTTAAAGTCTCTCTTTGCCCGTTTCGGAACTCCCCGCGCCATCATTAGTGATCGCGGTACGCACTTTTGCAACGATCAATTCGCAAAAGTGATGCTTAAGTACGGTGTCACTCATCGTCTCTCGACCGCGTATCACCCCCAAACTAGTGGGCAAGTGGAAGTATCGAATCGGGGTTTGAAAAGAATCTTGGAGAGGACCGTAGGTGAAATCCGTGCCTCTTGGTCGGACAAACTTGAAGATGCACTTTGGGCCTTCCGTTACAAAACACCCATCGGGTGTACTCCTTACAAGCTTGTGTACGGAAAGGCGTGTCATCTTCCGATCGAGCTCGAGCACAAAGCCTATTGGGCCTTGAAGCATGTAAATTTTGACCTTAAGTCCGCGGGTGATCACCGGAAAGTTCAACTCAATGAATTAAATGAACTCCGTGATCAAGCCTACGAGAACTCTTTGATCTACAAAGAAAAGACAAAGAAGATCCATGACTCAAAGATCAAGAACCGCGTTTTCAACGTTGGTGACCGAGTCCTTCTTTTCAATTCTAGATTGAAAATCTTCTCAGGAAAGCTTAAGACCCGTTGGACTGGTCCATTCACCGCCAAAGTTTTCCATATGGCACCGTCGAGTTATCTCAAACGGACGGGCCAAACTTCAAGGTGAATGGACATAGGTTGAAGCATTATTTTGGAGGGGACGTACCATCCATGGTTGTCCTGGATCTCCAAACCTTCCCCACGAACCAATGAATTCGGGGGTCGAGTCAGTAGCGACTCGGTTAACAAAAACAGTAGCATTTCCATGGGTTTTCACCCATGTTTTGACTTCTTTCAATTTTCTAACAACTAAGTGTGGGGAAACCTCCACGTTGTGTTTGCTTGTGTGTTTTCTCATGTTTTCAGGAATCCCTTTGATCGTGATGATTGATGCGCCTGTTTTCAATCTAGCCCAATATCGATCATTTTGCTAACGTTTATCTAGGGATATGTTTTCCAAAAATCCTTTTGTGTTAAAATAACAGATTTCGTCCACACACTTGGTTAGTGGTATTACCCTTTTCCGTTCGATAGTATCGGCTTCGGCCGGGACTTTGAATATTGAGGGCAATATTCAATTCTAAGTGTGTGGGGGAATTCTGTCGAATTTTGTCACATTTGTACCCTTTAGTCCCTAGTACCCCCGTTTTGACCAAAAAAATAAATTTGCATAAAAATAAAGTGTTAACACCGAGATGTGTTGATAAAAGTTTAGTCTTGATTAGATCGTTAGAACAAAATCCCGACTCACTAGAGGATCTTGCCTTCTTAATATAAAGTTTTTACTTGGATATTTTGCTATCAGCGTTGTGCCGGTGATTGGTCTAGAACTTGTACTTGTAAATTTACGGAACCGCTTATATAAGTGAATCATACGTGTGATAAAGAGTAGCTCTTAATTGAACCTAATATAGTCGTTTTCAAACCTTTGAACATATCGTTTTGTTATGCAATATTTTTAAGCGATTTTGATAAAGAGTTAGAGTTCAACTACAAGGACCCATTTGTTTAAATTTTTGGGAAAGCATACCCTTAAAATCTGGCCAAAATGAAAGTATCGTAAAAGTGCTTTTCATTAAAATTGCAAATCAAAAAAAAATAAAAAATATTTTACACTTTAAAAAATGTCAAAAAAAAAAAAAAAAAGTTGTCTGAAAATGGTTGTTAGTCACCCGGTGAAGATTGCTTTTTTCAAATGATTATGAGTGTCGCATCTCGTATTAGTTGTAACTGGCCATTTCATGGATGAGTTCATATTAAAAAGGTCTAAAAAAATGTCGAAAGTATGAATGTATTAGCCAATGTGCTATGTTCGAAGAAAAGTTGTCATGGCAAAGCTAAGCGAAGAGTTGTGGAAAGAAGAAAAGAAAATGAAGCTGAATCATGGAGTTATTGGTTGGCCGGATTGTTTTGGTTTAGCAACTAAATAATGGGTTTTGTATTAGACTTAGCGGATTTTTATTTTTTGTTTTAAACTTTGGAATTTCATAAATATTCCCATGCCTTATCCATACCCTTAACTGTGGGGTGTCAAAAGCCTATCATTAAACCCAACTGGTTTGGGATGCCGAGAAAATTCAGCCGCTTTGGAAAAGGTTTTTGCTTGGTGCTCGAAAGAATACGTCGGTGGAGTTTTGTTTTTTAGATTCCGGTGAATTAATATCAAACTTGAATAGATAACAACCGTGATGAGTGTCGATTTTTATGATCAAAGTTTTGAAAACAACACACACACTTAAAATGTATAAATTGCGGGAGTAAAAAGTTAAGTCTCGACTTACATAGATGATTTGTATAAGTAGTGTTTTGAAGCATGTTAATCACAAGAAAATCTTAGTTTGGGAGTATTAAAAAGAGGATGACGATTATAATTCCCTGGAGACACCCATTTTGTGTGAATCCCGTTCCATGATACCGCTTATTTTTTGATAATCAAGCATGTTGTTTACGTTTCAGTTTAAGTTTCTCGCATCAAATAAAAAGTCGAAACGGGGTAGTCTTGGTAATCTTGAGTCTTTCATTACTTCACATGATTGATTGCTAGGGACTAGCAATTGCCTAGTGTGGGGGAATTTGATGAGTGCTTATTCACTCATCGTTTTTACCCACCTAAGACCTCAAAAATGACTAAAAACACCCAATTATGCTCAAAATATGTTAAAAATATCCTCGGAGTGTGTTTTATGTTTGCGGTACAAAAGGATTGAAAACAGAGCGAAAACAGGATAAATCGAGCTAAGTCACTGGAAAAGTGCTAAAGTCAAGCCGTAGTCGGGAGATTTTCTACGATCGTTGATTTGAAGCCCGAGACACGTTTTGAGAGTGATCAGGGGGAAAAACAACCAAAAACCTAACCCGAAACCAAAATCTCATTTCACCTTCCCGATACCTACAAATCCCATTTTGCCCGTCACAAAAAATAAAAAAAACTTGCCATAACCTTTTAAACCCCTATCACCCAAAAAATAATTTGAACCCCCAACTCCACGACCTTTACTTTAAAATCACTCACTCGTTCTTCATTCCTTCATTTTTTTTTTTTTTTCCCAAACCAGAACACAACCTAAATCCTAATCCCGCCCAAATCCTTTTACCGCCTAAACTGTCCCTACTCACAATCCAGTCATCCTCCACTTTCCATCACTTTCATGGCGCCAAGTTGACAATCCAAGAAAGCATAAGAACATGATGCGTTCCCAATGGATTGGCTCTATATTATGTCCAAGAAGGTGACTTATTGGATGACTGCTTCTAGATTGAGTTCAATGGACAGAAAGAGTTTTGCTATTTTGCCTCACACAAGAAGCACAACAAGCTCCTACAGCCTGCTTGTAGTATAAATACCATGAAGATTTGCCAATTGTATATAGAGCCTCTTAGTTTAGCCATTGAAAGGCACCCCTAGTTTTAGTTTTAAATTATGTTTTTCTAGTCTTCAGTTGTAATGTTACAAGTTTATCAATGGAAAATTCCAAATTGTAGTATTTTAGTTTAGCTTATGAAAAAAAGTCATTTTAACTTCTTGGCTGTCTCATGCTCTAGTTTTGTTCAATATATGTTAAGTTGCTTAATAGTTTTACAAAAGGAAATAACCGAGGTCTCTTCATAAGAATCAGTGTTTATTGTAGAAGTTTTCAAGTTCTCTATACCAAAAGGGGTGTTTGGTATAAATCCTAAAACCTAGGTGAAAGTGTTACCCATTTTGACTTCAATTTGGTACTTTAAAGTTATTTGCATTAGAATGTTGATAAGTAGTTTTACAAGGCTTTGGTCTAACAAAGTTCTTGAAAGTTGGTAACTTTTACAAAAAGAAAAAAAAATTTAGCTCTTTAGTGATAAAAAATTTTAAAAATAAAAATAGAGAGTTCACTAAGTGGCTTTGGTCAAAGAAGTGAAATCAAAAAAATGGTTTTACTGCTATGGGTAAAAGCTTGGGTTGGCTCTTAATTGATTTATTATGTTGTCCATCTCTCACTAAGCCTAACTTGATTGTTGTAGCTTAAGGGTGGGTTCTGTTTGGAGGTACCACTTCTCACTTATTAATAAGCTTAAACACAGACACCACAGGCGCTTGAGGTCAGCTTATCTCAAATAAGCTCAAAAGGTCAGTTCAGCACCATCCTTTGATTCTTCACAAGGATTGCTTCTCTTTGGTTCAAGTGATTATTTGTTGTTTATTTAGGATTTTTATAATCCCCTTTGGTATCATGTAGTTTAGAATATCTTTAGCATAGTTTAGCATTTTAGGTGCTTATTGTGACCCCTTAATGCTTATTACCATTTATAGTTTTAGGATTCCCTAGTGTAGCACTTATAGCTAACTGCTTTTCCTGTTTTGCTTATTTTTGTTAGAGATTGTAGCTTATTTTAGTTTTAGGTTAGATTTATAGCTATAAGTGTAGCTTTAGTTTTTTACTTTTTGACAGATCTTGCTTATTTTTTGCTTCAGAACAAGAGTTGCATAAAGGAGTGTTGGGTTGTTTGAAAAGAAAGCTTGTTTAGTTTTTAGATCGATTGTTAATAAGCTAAGCTTACAGCTTATTAAAGCTTTTTTTAAGAAAAGGTTTTTCTCAAAAAAAAGTTTGCTTATAATCTCATTACAAGTTTCAAAAGAGAAATAAGAAAAAATAAATTGAAAAAAGGGGGTCTGACGTGGGATTCGAACCCAGGCCAAACCCTTTTCAGCAAACGACAACACAACATACTAGATTGCCATCTCCCTGGGACCTTTTATTGTTATTGTTTGCACATTCAATTAAAGAGGGATTTGAATCAGTTTTGCACTTTAAGCACTAAAGAGCTTAATTTTTCTGCTTATTTTCACAAAGTAACAACCTAGTTTCTCATTTTTCTTAGGATCAGTTAATTTCAAGGTACTTTTAGGAGAATTTTCAAATTTTTCAAAAATGTTTTAGTATTTGTAATTTTTTAATTAGATTAAATTAGTTTTTAATTCGTAGTAATTATTTTAAAAGTCGAAAAAATTCCCGCTTTTTCTAAAATTATTTTTGTTGAATAGAACGTAGGAAAATTGATTACACCCGTAGCCCTTAAATTGCAAAGTTTTAATTTTCACTTTGGCTGGGTGGTTAGCTCTGTTTTTCGCGTTTTTTAGTTTTAGCTTCCTAGGACTTAGTTTAGCTTAGTTTTATCATTCCTTAGGCTTAGTAGTAGTTAATTTGTAGTTTATTAGGTTTCCCTTGCCTTAATTTCCATTCCCGTGCTTTAATTGTAGACAACGTAATTCAAATCAACAAATCATTAATACCAATTCAAGTTATAAATCACGAAACTCAACTAATCCTTCCATTCACACCTCGTTGGGACACGACCCGGGAAATCACTTTTCCGGTATCACTTTTATCACTCCCGTAAGGTTTGGTACGTTAACCCTTTTCCTAAAAGGTTAATTTGTCGGGTTTTACGGTTAATTTGATATATATTGATATTGTGTTTTTCATCACTCACAAACAAACGAATCACCCTTCTTTTACTTTTTTCTATTTCAATATTAAACCCACATACCCTTTATCTAGGACAACACGATGGATGTGATGGTGAATGAAAACTTATGAAAATTGATGCGTATGTATATGTTAAACACTAAGGCTCAAAACGATCTCATGGAGGGTATCGAGCTTGTGTGGAAACTTCGATTGTTGATTTAACAAAAACCTAGAGATGTCGCATTTGGCCACCAGAATTCCTTTGGTGTATGACCTATGGAGCATTGTGCATTGCTATTACCATGCTATTGTCAGTTGTTAGAACCGTCTGGCAGCTAAGGGGCTTTACCAGAGACAACGCTCTTCCTATGCTATACCTGATGGTCACCTACTCAAGTTTCATGATGATAAGGATGCACAACTAGCTCTAGACAAGGTTTGGAGGTTAATGATGCTTAGGTCTGTTAGCAGATACAGTTTGAAACATTCTGTTGAAGTGATATGCCTTGATGATGAGGATAGACTCCAAGGTAAAATTATCTTATCATTTGTTAACAACAAATGATGCATAATAGTAGTACAATCCCAGAGCATTAATGGCAAAAATAACTTGAGCAAAGACTATGATCGAGGACAACAAACGGTTTGGAGTCCGGTTTGGATGCTTTATGGACTTTGATGATTACTATATACATTAATACATTTGCATAGATAGCACATAAACACACATTGAAAAGTACAGTTACTTCCACCTAAAAGTAAACTCAAATATGATACTAAAAACAATAAAACAAACACCATCATCATAATCTACATTTTAGTTCCAGAGCTCTCTCCCTGAAGAGGATGCTTGAAGAAATTGATATTTTCTTATTTGCAAGAAGTTCATGAAGAAAACGCATTGAGCCTAAGCAGGTATAACGTTTGACAAGACCAAGATTGAATGCTTTAATTTTCCAAATTACTTTGTAAGAGAAATATTTTCGGGCATAATAATGTAGGATTATTCACATGTTGCTCCACTTAGTTTTTATCATCGAGAGGTTGGTTCCCTCAGTTTGTTGAACCACCTCCCATCACCTCACTTTTGAAACCTCTTCCTCTAGTCCATAGATTGTCTAGGAAGCTTTGATTGGAGCACTATCTGACCTTGCTGCACCACCTCAGTTCAGCCTCCTATCTCATCTCTAAGTGTCATGATTTTTCATCTTCTTCCTCCTCTGATCCTCATCGAAAAGATAAATCTTCCCAAGTAGAAGTCTTGGCGACGCAGCCAAGTAAGGATATTTGTCTCATCCACACATCATTTGCCTAGTATGAACCATGGATTGACATTGGTTCTTCCCAATTAAGTGCATCTAACACTGCGTCAAAAAGCAAATCGTTGTTTAAGACAAACTTCATATCGGCCTCTTCTCATGTTAGTTATGTTGAAGAGCTTACATTAAAAGCTGGCTACCATTGTTCTTGAGCAAGAGTGATAAGAGAGAATAAAGTGATTTTGAGTTGTGATAATAAGAGAGCAGAAAAACTAGGATGAAACTCATTAACTATGTAGACACATCTAGATATGAGGAATCTTATCTTTTACATTGTGCTGTACTTGAGTTAAGAAAGACAAAGGTTATCATGCATAAAATCACTGGTAGTTTTACAATGTGAAAGAATCTTAGAGTTTATCTTAAAGGTCAATCTAGTTCTAAAACCCCAAAAGAAACAGTTGAGAACCCTAAGAATGATATAATTATTAAAATATTCAGCTACCAATTTTCTTTTCACTTATTTGTATTTAATACATTAATACATTAATTCACCAAAAAGTCAGTTACTTTTTCAAACTAGGAAACATGGGCAAACTATTGTGTTTTGTTTATTTCCCTGATCACATTTTATGGTTGACTTTGACTGTTTGAGTGTCTTACGACAATTCATTTGCTTCGAACATTAGTTTTACGGCTACTAACCAAAACCAAGGGAGACTAGACCATTGGGTCATTCACATAGGGTTAACCATAATAATTTTCAAAAGACTATAGAGTTACCCTCACCGAGAAGACCTTTTTCAAAATCTCCAGTACCTTCAATAATTTTAAGGTAATGATAAATAAAAGTTTCTCAAGCGTACCTATCTCAAAGTCTTGCTAGATTTTCAAACAATCAAGGTACTGCTAACACTTTTGGAATAGAAACCCTAGGAGATCTAATTACTATCAATCTAGAAGGCGTTACAACTCAAAGAAAGTAGCTAGATCAAGGGACTCTACACCATAAGTTAAAACCAAATGGGTTAAGAAAGAAAGTATGGATGGGGAGCAAACAGTACTTTCAAGTAGTCTTGGTATTTTGAAAACTTGGATGAAAAAGAGTTTTATTGAAAAAACAACAAAAGTTTGGAACAACCAAAGATAATTGATCATGTGCTTAAAGACTACATACTTAAAGAATTTAAGTATGTGACTTCTACAAGGGAACACAAGTCGTAATGGCTTGGTTCCTAAAATAACTAACTCTTTTATCTTTGTGCAGGTCAACCACGAAGAGGAGCTTAAAGATCAATTTAATGTGATGGAAATATGGTATGAAACTGAAAATGAATAGGAAGCATTTGACGGATGGTGAACAATAGAGATTATGGTTTCGCTATTAAATAGACACTTTAAGTTCTCATTGTGGAGGACAGAGTTGCACTTTTGAGAATGAACCCTAATGGAGGAAGAATCACTGGAAAAGGAACCATCAAAGCAGGGGGTATACATTTTGAGAATGTTAGATATGTGAAGGAGCTCAAGTTCAACCTTTTGTCCTCTAGATAGACACCAGCACCTTGTGTTAGTCATGACTAACATAATGTCTCATTCTTATGCCGTAGAATATCGAGCTTGTTGATGGTAACTTGGTGATACTGAGAGTGCCGAACCAATGTGTGTATAGTTGGATAGTCTTCACTCTTCGAGCTACATGTTTAGTAGCAAAGTCATCACTTCAAGAAGCACATATGTGGCATAGAAGATTAGGTCATGTGAATTTCAAAAACATCAACAAGTTGGTTAAAGAAAACTTAGTTAGAGGTTTACCTTCCAAAAATTACGAGAATGATCACTCATGTTTGGCATGCAAGAAGGGTAAACAGAACAAAGCTTCATGCAAGAAGATTGAGGAAAGAACTATTAGAGAACCTTTGGATTTGCTGCACATGGATTTGTTTGGACTGTTCAAGGCAAGTCTCAACAAGAAGTATTTTTCTAGTTGTGAGATGATTGTAGTAGATCCCCTTAACGTTCCGTATTTTTCTTGGGATTTAAAGATGATACTTTTGATGCTATTCATGATCTTATAATAACCCTTGAAAACCAATTATGACTCAAAGTAAGAGGTATTAGATGTGACAATGGGACTGAATTCAAGAACAAGTTTATGGATGAATTTTGTGCCAACAAAGGGATCAAGAGGGAGTTTAGTATTGCAAGAACACATTAATGGTGTTGCGAGAGATAGAAAGAACTTTGATTGAAGACAGAACAATGCTTGCAGATTCATTATTACCTATTCAATTTTAGGTCAATGTGGCTGTACTTGCTTGCTATGTGCTTAATAGAGTATCGTCACCAAACCTCGATGAAGACACCTTATGAGTTGCTTATGGGAAACAAACCTAACATACATTTTATGAAACCTTTTGGATGTTCTCTGACTATTCTAAACACTATTGATGCTTTGGGAAAATTTGATGGCAAGTCAAGAAGGATATCATTGGGATATTGTAGGTATTAGAGTCACTAAGAAGGTTCAAGACTGTCTTCATGTTCAATTGTTAGAAGATCAAGAAAATCAAAAGGGTAAAAGGTCCTGATTGCTGATCTTTGATCCTTGAGGTTTTGGGACTCCTTCTATGAATTATGTACCGTTAGAGAAGAAAATCAACGGTTGCTCCACAAAGAAGAAGATGGATCTGAGGGACGATGTTGGAATCACTCCTAAACCTTTATTCAAGTGTTAGTTACTCATATGTAATAGTTAGCTTATTATGGCCTTTATGTTTGTTATTAGCTTAAGCTTATGTAGAAGGCCCATTAGCTTAGGCCCATGTAAGCCCATAAGGAGAAAGGGAAGGGAACTAGGAGTGTTGCCCTAGCTCCTTGCCTATAAATACTCTTATATAACCCTCACTTGAGGGTCGGTTGTTCAAGTTATTCACTCTCTTTACATACTCCTACACGCCTAACCGTATCATATTATCGTAGTGTGTGTGTGGTTTTACTGTGTTCAATCGCCTCTATCTCTTTCATTAAGCTTGTGTTTGTAAATCTTAGTGACCTAACAGTGGTATCAATCACCAACTAGTTGGGTGAATCGTTATTGTTTTTGAAGTAAGGTTTTTTTTGGTCTTACGCGTAGAATAACGGTCAAATACTTTGGTTTGCTTAAAAACTTGTTTTTACACTTTTAATCCAAGATTCTTGTACTTTCAATGTTTTAAGGTGTTAAAATACTTGTTTTTGGCAAAAAGTTTCAAACTTTACGCGTGGATAATACGTTTTTAAGCTTGATTTTGTTCGTGGGTGTAAAGTTCTACGCGTAACCCGTTTGAGAGCCGTTTTAATTCATCAAGGTTTCACACTTTTGTGTTCATTTTGGTGTACTATTGAAGCTATTTCATCATAACAAAAACTGGTTTAGAAACATCTTTGGGCAAAATCAAAGTTACGAGTAAGACCTACGCGTAGTCAAAACCCTAAAATCTACGCGTAACTTTATCCTTGGTTTGATCTTCATTTTCGTGGTTTACTCCGTGTTTTCTTGCTTGGATAAGCCTGAAAATACGTCAACTTTGAATATCTTTTGCACTGTGATAGTGTAAAAGATCATTTGGGCAAAAACCTAAACTTACGCATAAGCATAAAGCTTTCGCGTAGAAATCCTACGCATAAGATTCATCTTACGCCTAAGCCTAGTCTTACGCCTAAGAAAATCCTACGCCTAACTTTCTACGCCTAACTTTGTGTCTACGCGCTAACTTTAGTGCCTTTTCCTACTTACGCAGTAAGCTAAATCCTACGCGTAACTCTTGATTGTTACGCGTAACTTTGGTGTTTTTACGCATAAGTCCTACTTGGTTTCTTGTGATTTCTACGCCTAAGGACACTTCATCAACAAAGGTTCATTCGACTACAAAGATCCATTTTTACCAACACAAGTTTTCAACATGTCACAACCACCATACTCTAACTATTTCCCTTACACTTATTCTCAACGTCAACAACAACTAACTCCACAACATCAACAATGGAATCAACAACAAGCAATTTATCAACAACAATTTAATCAACAACATACTCCACAACTTGGTGCAATTCCACCACCTCAAATGGTTAAACCACCACCAAGTCTTCAAGTTCAACCCTACACAAATGAATTCAATCAACATCCATCAAGGAACACTATGAAGGAACCCACTTGGTTTGCAAAGATGTGTGAAGCTTTAAGCAGCCAACAATCAATTCATGAGGCTGGATCACTTGATAGACCTCCAATGCTCACTCCAGGAAACTACGATCAATGGGTGATAAGGTTCTTTAGGTTTTGTGATCTAAAGAAGCCACATGGAAAGTTCTTAAAGAAGGTTATCTTGGAAGGTCCATTTGAGATGCCTACTGTCATCGTACCCGGAGATCCAAATGCTAATCCACCAAGAGATGAACAATCGAACATTGCTACTGTTGCGATCTGAATGCAGAGAACTTCTACACTATGAAGCAGATGAGCTTGCAATGGAATATATCCTCTTAGGATTACCTAACCCAATTCTTCGCAGTGTTGATGCTCAAAAGACTGCAAAGAAAATGTGGGATCATATTCGTCTTCTTATGGAAGGATCTGTACTCAATCAGGAGGATTTGGAATCCAAAATTTACTTGGCTTATGAACACTTCATGATTGAACCTGGAGAGACACTAGAGTCCTATCATCATCGATTTTCAGACATCATCAATGATTTGGATAAACACAACATCATCATGCCAAGAATTGCAGTGAATACTAAGTTCCTAAGTAGTCTTGGTCCTGAATGGGAGAAGTATGTCATTTTTCTCCGTCAAGCGAAGAACATGCATCAGTCTACCTATGGATTGTTGTACGATTACTTGAAGCCTCATGAAAAGGAAGTTGATCAGGAAAGGATTCTCCGTGCTCAAATTGCTCCACCGACACATCCGGAAAATCAACAACTTGCCTTATATGCTCAAAATAGTTATTCTCCTCAACCAGCAACTCAACCAACTCCTACAATCACACCAATATGATCAATCACAACAATCTCAACAAAACTCAATTGGTTCCATACAACAACAACAATGCTCAAGCACTTGTCAGTAAGCTAATGAGGAATCGATCCGTTCAAGCATTGCAACAAGGATTTGCTATGATTGCTAATGCCTTTAGCCGTTATACCAACAAATCCAACAACCGTATTCGTTCCTCATCTAACACAAGGAATCAAGCTGTTGTGAACAATGGACAAGTTGAAGTTCAGAATCGTGGTTATGGTCGTCAAATGGGCGGTGGTCAAGGGTTTAATGCTGTGGGTAGGAATAACAATCGAGCTCAAGTGGTGGAACAGGGAAATGCTCAAATGGGTTGAATGGTCTTCGATGCTACAACTGCAATGAGAAGGGACACTGGCTAATGCATGCCCAAAGCCAGGACAAGGGGCGTGCTTATCACAAAGAGGCTCTTCTTTTGGCTCTTAAGGATGAAGCTGGTGGAACTCTCACAGACAAAGAACAGAGCTTTATGGCAAATGCTGACTCAGATGATGATATGGAGGACTTGCGGGCCAATGCAGCTGTTATGTTGATGGCTAATATGCATGAGTTACACATGAGTGACACAATCCCAGTGTATGACACTCGATGGCTTGTCTCAGTGTACCGAACAAACCATATTCATCTCTGATCTACATATCTCCGCCAACATCCGAATCGGCAAGGCTCAGAATGTTCAAAATGAGTCGTCCACATCTCATTCCGACGATTTTCAACTAGACCCGTAGTTATATTTGACGATCAAGATGACCAAACGGTTTCCTTGATAATCAAATTGACTCCGTGGTTATACTTGAGGATCTCAGTAATGATCATGTTGTGACTCACCTTGAACACGCCGAACTTTTGCCTCATCCAGATTTTGCTCGTTTAATACAAGACCAACAAACCATAGTAAAAAAATGTCATGCCAATTAATCGAGGACTTGAAAAGCAAAAATGCACTTGTTAACCAAGGATTTTGAATGTTTACAAAAGCAACTCAACTTTTTCAAAACTCAAGAAAAGCGTGAAAACGGTTTTGAAGCAGCCTTTGCCAAATTTCATCAAAACGAAAAATATTTAGAAAGACAGATGCGTGATCTAGCCGCTTCGAAGAATGCTTTGTTGTTCGAAATAGAACAACTGAAACATGAACATAAAAAGCAAATTAACGCTCTCACCTTGGAAAATCAAAAAGCTAAGGCTGAGTTGTTAACTTGTCAAAAACAGTTCTCTGCATACAAAAAGCATTCAACGAAACGAATAGATGATCATCTTGAAGAAATCATCGGCTTGCAAAACAAACTTAAAGAGTTTAAAACTGTTGTTTACAAACATGGCGAGTCGGTCACAGCTATTGAAAAGTTTACTTTAAAACCCAATCCAAATGGATATGGACCGAATCTTGCCGATTACAAACCTAAGCTTTCAACCAAAGCATTCAAAACAAATCCTGAAGTTTCAGGCAGAATATAAAATTGATAATTCTGTTATGAGTGTTGTTGAATATCATCGTCAAGAGGAATTAGATGCAGAAGACGAGAGTCGATCAAAATTAGAAAATGTTGTTTACAACAAACCTTTTAATTATTCAAAAGCGGTCACTTTCGTCACACCAACGGATTCTTCTAACACACCAAGGGATCATAGTCTTCATGTTAATCCTAAACAGATTATGCACAAATTTATGGTCCTTTACCTTCCATCGTGAAGTAAACTCATAACCGAAAATCGCAAAATTCTTGAGATATTTTGACATTTTCATGGTTGACCTCAAAATTTTACAACATGAGATAGAATATCATTCTGAAATCAAAGTTCAACATTTTCAATCGCTCTGGCGCGAGAACAAAGAGACATTTTTCAGAAAAATCTTTTACCAAATGTTAAAAATTTGAAAAGTTGTGCATTGTCTTGGGAAAAGGACTTTCATAAGGAACTTGGATTGATGAAGGTCGTTTTCGAGAAAACAGAAACATCTATTTCTAATACTAAACGTAAAAAGAAAATGTTGAGAAAAGATGTTGATCGACTCTTGGAAGATGTCATCTATGCTGATGTCCATAATGTTGTGCTATTGAATTCTTTTTCATATGCATTTGATTATATCTCTGCTGATACTGTTGATTCTGTGGTAAATGTTGAGAACACCGATAATGTGCTTCAGATCGAGTCCTTAAAAGTTGAAAACAAACGATTGTCAAACGAACTTTCAAATGCAATACGTCGCCTTAATTGGTGTCAAAAAGATATTCACGATCAACAACTTGCTTTTCAACACAAAATTAACCAGTTGCGTGCAAACAAAATCTTTTGATCCTAAAATTGAGCAACGGATGATCAAAACGTGTCTTTTAAGTGTCAAATCTCAAAATATGAACAAGAACTTGTAAAAGTTAAAAGGAATATGGTGTCATATTTGATTTACTCAAAAAGACTCGTGATGAAGCATCAAATGAACTTGATCATTATCTTGCACACACTAAATAAGTTATGCATTTTGCCGAAATATTCGTCGCTCGAAAATCAAGATTCTGATTCACACTATCTCTAAGTTAAGAGAAATGTTAGGAAAGTATGAACAACTTCCGCCAACCATCATTAAGAGATTAGCACCAGTAACACTTAGTAATCGTGAACCTAGAATCCCTACTGCCAAATCACAAGTTGCTAACGTGCTTCCTTCTACTGAAACAGGAATAGTTGCGTCTTTTCCAAACGTCCGCACTTCACAGCCTAAGAGCACTACATCGAAGAATAGGAAGTTGCGACCTAAGAAAAGATCAATAAAGAATGCTAAAGTAGAAGAACACCCTAGGACTATGAATAAGACTCACGTTGCCTCCACTATAGATATTACGTCCGACAAATGTAATAGAAATAGTGATGTAACGAATGCTAAACCGTTAAGTACTTTTGATATTCAGTCTGATGCACCTTGTGTTATTTGTCGTAAAAGTATGAATTCTGATTGTCATGATAAATGTGTTGCTAAAGCTATCATCTCTCGTTTAAGGAATCCTAAGAACCGGAATACCTCTAGGCCCACTAATCTTTCTAAGTCTGTGCTTGGTAGACCGCCTGCTTTAGATTCTAAGAAACGCATTGTTGTCCCTCAGTAGCTCCGTTTCACCTCCTAGGAATGTAGTACCACCTAGTGCATTCACTAAGACTAAAGCAAATACTAGTTGGAGATGGCATAAATGGATATATAACACACTAGGATTTAAGTGGATACCTAAAGCTATTGATGTGTGCATATCTACTATATCTCCTCGCTGAACCCTCTAACATTTCGGTTCCACATCTACTTCTATTCCATCCGTGTCGCCCATGTGTAATGCAGGTGATATGAGATCATTCTCTGGATTGTTGATAGCGGATGTTCCCCACACATGACAGGCAATCTTAAACTGTTATCAAACTTTATTGCAAAGTTCATTGGCACTGTCGGGGTTCGAATGATCACTTCGCACCTATCATGGGCTACGGAGACTATATCAATGGGAACATCGAAATTAGCAGGGTTTATTATGTCTAAGGCCTCGGTCACAACTGTCAAGAGGTCGGTTTTGTGATGGAGATTTGGAGGTTGCTTTCCGGGAGAAAACTTGTTTCATTCGTGATCTACATGGAAATGACCTTATGGCTCCGCGTAATTCCAGTCTTTACACTATCTCTATGCAAGACATGGTTGCTTCTTCTCCCATCTGCTTACTTTCAAAGATAACATCAACAAAATCCGCTATGGCACCGCTGCTCTCACATCTAAACTTTCAAACCATCACCAACCTTGCTCGACACAAACTAGTTGAAGGACTCCCACGATTTTGGTATTCTAAAGATCACCTTTGCTCCACTTGTGAACAAGGCAAAAGCACTCGTGCTCATTTTCCTTCAAAGGTGGAACACAACTCTCAACATGTGCTTCATCTTCTTCACATGGATTTGTGTGGCCCGAAGCGCGTGCAAACGATCAATGGCAAACGCTACATCTTAGTAATTGTTGATGACTATTCACACTGGACTTGGGTCTACTTTCTTCGAAGCAAAGATCAAGCTCCACAAATGATCATCACCTTTCACACGAAAATACAAGTTCAGCTACAAAACACCGCTCGACAAATCGTAATGATAAAGGCACTAAATTTGTTAACCAAACTCTTCGTGAATTTTATGAGAAAGTGGGAATTCAAAGATCAAACATCTATTGCACGTACACCCGAACAAAACGGAGTTGTTGAAAGACGAAACCGAACGTTAGTGGAAGCCGCAAGAACAATGTTAATCAATGCTAAACTTCCAGATTACTTATGGGCAGAAGCAGATTCTCTTGCATGCTATACTCAAAACCGTTCTATGATTACAAAACGCCACAACAAAACACCTTTCGAGCTTGTCCACAATCGAAAACCGAATCTCAAACACTTTCATGTATTTGGATCTCTTTGCTATCCGAATAATGATCGTGATGACTTTGGAAAGCTCAAAGCCAAAGTTGACATTGGAGTCTTTATTGGATATTGTGATAATTCTAAAGGTTTCCGAATGGAATCGCGAACAAAGGAGGTTATGGAAACGATTCATGCTCATTTTGATGAACTTCACGAAATGGCTTCAGTATAACAGCTTGGAACCCGGTCACAACCGCTTAAACTTCCCCAAACCCCATCATCAGCTGAACAAAGCCCCCAGCTTACTCGTCAACAAATGGAAAGGTTATTTGCTCACCTTTTTCGCTGACGATATTGATGAACGTGCTGTGTGTATCCGCATTCCGCTGCTCAACCCGATAATACTCTTATACCCGATACACTGCTACAACAACTACGGTTGAAGAAGCACCACCAGTTGACTCCAACACAACAGTTGAACAAACCGCTTCCAACAATGATGAACCCGCTGATGATGTTCGAATGAAGTACCCCACCGCAGATTTTGATCCAAATGCGTTTTTAACCCGTTGCTAATGAGAGCGCACGGGATGTCGCGGAATCTTCAACAAACCATTTGAATCCTCGACCGCACAATGTATACCAACATCAAACCTCCACACATAGATGGACAAAAGACCATCCTCTGGAAAACATTATTGGCAACCCGAATCAACCGGTCGTTACAAGACAACGTCTTCACTCAGATGGTGAACATTGCATTTATGCACTCACCGTTTGCCAATCTGAACCTAAAAACATCAAAGACGCAATGACAAAAGACAACTCGATTGAATCCATGCAAGAAGAACTCAACCAATTCAAACGTCTTGAAGTATGGGAACTGGTTGAAAGACCAACTAGGGTCTACGTCATTGGTCTCAAATGGATTTGGAAAAACAAATTGGATGCTGAAGGAAATGTTATCGAAATAAGTCACGCCCGGTGGCTAAGGGTTATCGCCGGAAGAGGGTATTGACTTTGAAGAATCTTTTGCCCGTTGCTCGTCTTGAGGTTCGGATATTTCTCGCGTTCGCGCTCATATGAATATGACGGTCTTTCGATGGATGTCAAAACTGCGTTTCTCAATGGACAACTTAAAGAAACGGTTTATGTCACCTAACCAGATGGATTCGTTGATCCGGTTCCCGAACCATGTCTACAAACTGAACAAAGCTCTGTATGGTCTCAAACAAGCTCCGCGGGCATGGTACGATAAGCTATCATCTTTCCTCATTGCTAATAATTTCACCAAAGGTTCGGTTGACCCAACTCTTTTTATACAATATCACGGGCACATATCTTAATTGTTCAAATTTACGTGGATGACATCATTTTTGGGTCTACACATAAAAGTACTTTCAATCGCTTTTGCAAAACTAATGAAGAGAAATTTTGAAATGTCCATGATGGGTGAACTTACATTCTTTCTAGGATTACAAGTTCATCAATCACCCCGTGGTATTTTCTTGAGTCAGTCCAAATATGCCCTTGAATTGTTAAACAAATTTGGAATGCAAAACCTGTGACACCTATGCCACACCAATGGCTCATACCAAGAAGCTAGACGCCGATTTACATGGGAAATTGGTGGACCCTACAAAATACCGTAGTATTATTGGGTCTCTCATGTATCTAACAGCTAGCAGGCCTGATATTGTCTTTGTCATATATCTTTGCTCCGTATCGGTCGCGACCAATCAAACCCACCTCTCGAGGCTAAAAGAATCCTCCGATACATAAGGGAACCATTAACTTGGGGATCCGTATCCGGGATTCGGTTTTGAACTAATCGCTTTTCGACACTACGCAGGATGCTTAGACTCACGGAAAAGTACCTGAGCTTTACAATTTCTTGGTGATAAACTGGTGTCATGGCAATCGAAGAAGCAGGATTGTACATCGCTGCCCTCAACCGAAGCAGAATATGTAGCCATGTCGGCGTGTTGTGCTCAAGTCATTTGGATGAGAACACAACTCAAAGACTTGGTTACGTATTTGACGTAATCCCGATGTATCTGCGACAATCGGAGTGCCATTGCGATCTCGTGCAACTCGGTTCAAGACTCGAAATCAAAGCACATCGATCTTCGATATCATTTCATCAAGGATCACGTGGAACAAGGTATTGTTGAATTATATTTTGTGGGTACAGAATACCAATTGGCAGATCTTCTCACCAAAGCCTTGCCTCCGCTAGGTTTAATGAGTTGGTCCACCGGATTGGTATGAGGTGTTTGACTCAAGAGGAATTGGATGACCTCCTAAAACAGTCTTAAAAACCTGCCAAACACCAAAATCTCTTTTGTAAATATTTTTCAAAAACAAAATACAAAAATATAAAATCCGATAAAACAACAAAAATATTCTTCTATCTATTTTTCTTTCAACATGGCAAGTACAAATCTTCCGTCAACACTCTAATCTTTCAAAATTCATTATTTTTTCCGATCAAGTGTTGAGGGGAGAAAACATTACTTAACGTTTCAAAAAATCCGTGTACTTGCATGTTACTCTATTTCTGTTGTTTCTTTTATCAATGGTGGTAAACTTTTCGGTTAAAATGACACTCCTCGGACTTAAAATTTATAACCTTTCATCATTTATTAAGTCGAGGGGGAGTGTCGTCAAAGTTATTTCTTAAAATCTTTGTTTGGTAACCAAAATGGAAGTTAAATGGCTTTGGATGAAAATGGAAAAGGTGGAGGGACCAAAACTGCCAAAAGGTTAAAGTCATTTTAATAAAAACACCCCACCTAACATTTCACTTCACATTTATTACTCTTAACCAAACTAATTCTACGCGTAGAAATCGTTCAAGAAATCTGTGTTTTGATCATCATTGTGTAAGTGTTTTCATAATCTTAACGTTATTACAAGCAAAGGTTTTGAATTTTATGCAAATCCAACGGCTAAAACGTTAGATATGTGTGATTATGTGTTCTACGCATAAGCGTATGAACACACAATCATTGGTGTGTGTTAGTGGTTAAAAAGATTGTGTCAAAACGTGTCTTTAACATCAATGATACTTGTTTTATCCTCAAAATTAGGGTTTATGCGTGGTTTTGGGTATTTTCAAATGTAATTGTTTTTGGTCAAAAAGATTATTGTGTGATGTTAATATCATGTTGAATTAATGATTTCCAGGCCTTATAACAACCCAGAAACACTAATTGATTAAAAATTGGAATTTAGGGTTTAATGTTCTTAGGTTTGGGTATTTTTGATTCACTGAGTTTTGGATGTTAAAACTTGGTTATTAGACTCTCACAACACCTAAGACCTACCATAAAATGTTTGGTGCAATTCCTATGGCTAGAAATCATATGCGTAATTCATAAACTTTAGGGTTTTGACTTACGCGTATGACTTTCTACGCATAAATGCTTAACATGCTTTCATGCCATGATCTGTTTTTTTTTTAAATGACTATACATGTTAAGATTGATGATATGATGATTTTATTTCAGGCTTGCTACGCATAAAACTCAGAATCAAAGTCCTTGTTACTCTAAGGATCACCTTACGCGTAGAAAGTTATGCGTAAGAGAAATGTTACGCGTAACTCTTACGCGTAAGGTTCTACAAAGGGACTACCGTTAGATGATGTAAATTTGAAAACATTCTCCCCCTCAAT
>OU343218.1:95825699-96045377 GCA_910596185.1 Chrysanthemum makinoi | reverse complement strand
GACAGTTGGCAAGTTCGGAAATTGAGGATAACTTGCTTGAGTATACAAAGCAAGAGTTTGATTATCCGGGAGTGAAGGAGAAGCGGGTATGATTCGCTCCCAAACAGTCAAGTTTAATCACACAAGCTGACCACTTGTGAATGGTCAACCGTAACAAACTTAAAACAGCTCAGAAGGCAAATGCAATTAGATCGAGGAATACATTGGATTCAGGGTCGTTAAGTCCCACAGAGGATGAATGGTGTTTAACACAGACAGATGTCGAATAATCACTAAGGATAGTGATCATTAAGGATTTTGAGTTATTTATACCTAAAGAAAAGATTTGTAAATTACAGGGGCTTAAATGGAAATTAAAGAAAATTAAAAAGTTAAAATATATTAAATAAGCGCTATCACTATTTTTACAATGATGTTTTTGTGATTTTTATAAAATAAAATAACTTAAATAAACTATTTTAACTAAAACGTAAACTTAAATAAAAACTTGATTTAAAATGAAAACGTGCGTTATTTATAAAAATTACTTGAGTGCTTGCAAAAGCGTAAAATTTATGAAATAAAAGTCCTACAAGTGTAAAAACAATTTTATTACGTAGTATATGACAAAATTTTAGAAAAGATTTATATTTTTAGACTTTTATATTTTTTATTATGAATTAAATACTATTTTACACTAATTAAATGTTTAAAAATACTAAAACTATTTAGAAAAATCTGAAACTTTTATAAATTACTTTATGCTAATACAAATCTATGAAAAATACAAAAGTTGAAAAAGCTATTATAAATAAGCTGGAAATAAGTAAATAAGCTTCGTTATAAGCTTAAATGGAAAACAAGGGTTATGTATTAAATAATGCAAAGAAAACGAAAAAGACCAAGGGATGGTAGTGTGTGTGTGTGGTGAGCTAGGTGGCCAAGGTTCGAATCCCAGCAACTCTTTTTGCTAACTTTTTATTTTTTTGATTTTTCTTTTACAAACTTGTTAAACTAACTGAAATAAGCAATTTATAAAACTATGACTTTTTAGAAAAATGAGTAATAAGCTCAGTATTGAGCTTATTATCTTAACAGTTAACAAAAAACAAGAATAAGCACAAGTTATTTAGCCAAATGGCTATTTAAGCTAAAAATAAGCAAAAGAGAACTAGAAATAAGTTAAGAAATGGTGAATAAGCTAAAATTACAACTGAAAAAGCACAATTAATAGGAAATAAGCACTGAACAAAATCAAATAAGCACAAGTTAAAGCTGATACACAGGACACCTTTTCGTTTTCTAGGTACCTTTTAGCTTAATTTTAAGCACTGAAATAAGCTAGGAAATAGAAAGGATCACTGGAACTAACTAGTTAACCAAATAAGCTATCCAAAAAGCTAAAATACTCACTGTTTTGTTCATTGGTGAGCTTATAAGGAGCTTATGAATAAGCTTGAAAACACTGAATGCTCAGTGGACTAGATGAAATGGACAAATCTAAAAAGCTCTTGCAGGCTTATCAAATAAGCTACAAATAGGAAAATAAAACTTGGAGCCTTGAGTCACTAGATGACTTCTCAAGCTAAGGTACATAAGCTGAGGCCACTAATAAGCTCTCGAGGAGCTTGTGAAATGGACTAGCAAATCTTGCCAGGGCACTCTTTTTTACTAGGGGTTCAAAACAAGCTGAAAATTAAGCACTTTATAAGCTAAGTAGGTATAAGCTAGTATTTTTCTAATTTAGATAAGCAACAAAATTTTAATATCCCAAAAGGATTTAAGCTAAATCTTAATATTGAATCCTATATAAAATTATTCATTTTATTCAAAATCGAACAAATGGAAATTTTGACTTTTTATAAGAACTAGATAAGTTGACTAAGGTGAACTTAGGATTAATCCTACTTATTAATTATGATATATTAAGGTGTATTAAGACTAAATTGAGCAATTATAACAACTTATGAACACAAAACCATGATCATAGAACTTTAAAATCCAACAGTGAATAAGAAAGATGTGATCAAATGGACTTTTAGCAAACAAGGACTGTGTTTCTTGGCTGAGATGAGTTATTTAGACCAAGTGTAGCCTGAGAACAACCAAAAGCAATAACACAAACACTCTTAAAAACAGTTAAACTAGTAAATCCAAACATTACTTTATAGAAAAGTGATTTGGAACTTTTCAAGACAAAAGACAGATTTAGACCATGTAACTGATTATAGGCTTAATATTATCACTTAATGATGCTAAATAAGCATTTAACAACAACTATAACAACATAAAACTGACACATGGTAATTATACTAATTTTCTTGTCAAACTAAAAATTTTAACAATTATAAATTAAAAAGAACAAGCATGTAATATTAAACTAGAATCTAACTAACGGACACTAAAATAAGCCTAAAACACGAAATAAGCAGTTTATAAGGACTTTTATGATATGCCAACATTGAGCAAGCTTTACAATTTTGATTCAATGGAAAAGCTGAGAACCAAGACTGAGAAAGATCCTATAGCTTCCCAAAACACTAAACCAAGATAATCCAAGCATACCCTTCTTCAACCTCGATCACCATCTCCATTGTTTTTATTTTTAACTAATTTTTGAAGTATTTTTATGATTTTTGTTTTGCTCTAAATTTGCTTTTTAAAAGTTTCAATAGCTTTAATAAGCTATTTAGGAGCTTATGTGATCTATTTCAGTCCTTGACAAAGGTTACAAACAACATTTGAATATTCATGAGAATTTTTGCACATGGAAATTTTGCATAAACTTGAAACTTGTAGTAAAACTAAAATTGATGATTGAAAAATGTGACAATCCGTACTTTCAGGTCATTTCTCGACACCGTTCATGTCTCATTATTTCAACATTTTAGTAAACTTGGTTTACTTGTTTCAAATTCGCGTAACCTTGGAGGTTTAGCGGCGAATTCATGATCATGACATCACGTACATTTCATATGGACTATGATTAGTCTACATTTCATTGTCATCATGTGCATCTCATTAGTACATGCACGACATTTCATTTCACCCTTCAACGCGTAATTTTTATGTTTAATAATTTTTTATGTGAGTTTTTATTTTGAATATTTAACCCGTTACTTTCAAAAATGATCCCGAGGTATTTTTTAAACTCACATTTAGTTTATAAAAACTATATTTTTAGTTTTCCTAGTGTTTCAAATTTATTTGGTATTTTAATCGTTAACGTTTAATTATTACGTCGTTTTTCTTAAAAGCTTACGATAATTATTTTATCACCCGATTTTCACAAGGAAAGTATTTTTACAATTTTTATCACCTCAATACAATCTATTTTGAGCTATTAAAAACTTACTTTTACCAAAACTTTCCAATTTCCTTTAAATGTACATTTTACTTACATTTTACTTACTTTCTTCTACAAATTATTACAAATATCTACAAGTAACAAGTTTAAAAAAAAAATATATATATGGGAGACAACCCTCCCCAAAAGGCCAAGGGGGAGGGAGTGTCTTAATTGATGTATGGCTTCCTTAATAGTATGTCTACACTATTATTAGCTCATTCATGAACCTATTTTCTCATAGTTGCTAGTGTAAAAAAAAAATCTTCTCTCTTTTCCTTGTGTTCTCCAAACCGGCCTCATCAACAAAACAAGGGGATCAAGAAACTTTTGCTAGATCAAGTGTTATTTCAACCTAGAACATATCCTTTTCTTGGTTTTGAAATAAAAACCAAGGATATTTAAGATAATCCTTTGTTACCTACACCTCTTCACTTGCACTAGTAAGCATATTCTTGTCATTTTTATGTTTCCTCTTCATTTTCATATGCTTCTTATCATTTTTGGAGCTTATATGCATGTTATGTAGTTTATACCATTTATTTCTTGATTTTTAAGTTATATATACAATATGGTCATCCTATAATTATTCCCAAGTTAATCTTTGGTCTTGATGGTGATTAGGAACCCATGACACCCTAAGAAGGTGTATGGTAGGATTAGATTAGCTTTGGAGTTGATTTGAAGGGATTAGAATAGGTTTTGTCCGAGAAAAACTATTTTCGTAAACTATATTTTGTGATCTGTCCTTAAAACGAATTTCTGGAAAAACCCACAGATGGTACGAAAGTTTGGCCTTGATTTTTAGAAAATATACTTAAAAACGAATCCGTGGCCTTTTGAACGGATAAAAACGGACTTATAACGAAGCCGTGGTGAATTTTAAAGTTTGACGAAACGTATTAATTTCTGAAAAAGACAGCATGCAGTTTTTACATATTTCGAGTCAAAAACGAGCCTTAAGCTTCACAAATTATTTCGACTAGTCAAAAATATATTAGTTTACTTCGACACGAAGCTAAGGACATATTTTACGTTAAGCGGTTTAAAACGACAAATATATGGCCGTTTTCATAAAGTTGCCGTAAATATTATTTTTCGAAAATTTTATTATTTCTCGTTACAAGTATTTCATTAGCTATATCGTCCATGTTTCGCGATTTTTAACCATGATGCAAAACTTTTTATAACAAAGTGTCTTCTAGTAAAATCAAGTTCATCGGCCATATTTTTCAAAACAAAAAGCCGTTTGTCAAGTCATAGTGAATTATTTACGGATGTTCAAACATTGGCGAAACTTATTTTCTTTCAATTAACAAAAACCACCATCTTTAGCCTTTGATATCTTTATGATCGAGACCTTTTGAACGAAAACTCCTGAACTGAAACTTTTAGATATCGATACAAATTTTCCAAAACCGAGTTAGTTTTCTCTAACGATCGACGTACACCATGTTACGACTACTTTTCAGTCATTTTGTTGATTTCATGATTTTTCCGGCGACATTGTTTTGCGACGAAGTGGTAATTTCACCAAAATCATTATAAAACCATTGTAGGATGACATTTTGGCGTAAAACATGCAAAGTCATTTTTGTCGAGTCAAGACGTCAAAAGAGTATTTTTAGTCGACGAGTAATATTTTCAAAACCCGTAAATGGTATAAATAACATACGAAGTGCATGCATAGCATTACATTGCAACTCATGACATATCATATCATTGATAATAGGTCGGTTGAGCATCATTATAAACCTCGGTGTACTCACTATTGCCGTTATTTCGGTTTATCCAAGTGAGTTTTCATAGCCCGTTTTTACATGCTTTCGATTATTTTCAAACCCACGGGGGAGAATACATTGCACTACATTTTTCTTTGTGCGATACCAAGTATGTTAAATTCATTACATTGCTTAAGTTACCACATATGCCAATTTGAAAGTCCCCATTTCTTGAACCATGAACCGTTAATCTTTGAAGCGAGGATGAGTGGATAGATCTATCGAGGGTGGCCTCTCCATCGGGTTGGTGAATCCCAACGGGAAAACGGATGCATTTCATTTGATTTCATTACGGAGTTGTCGGCAAACATTCCGTGGAGTGGCATACATAATTGATCAGTCTAGTTTCGGGGTCATGGGCTTAAGGCAATTGTAACATTATTTTTACGTGACTGGATTGTCATGCATATTCTATACTTGTGTAGTCGTATAAAACATTTACATAAACCTATGATTTCTCACCAACATTATTGTTGACGTTTTTAGCAATGTATTTTCAGAATGGCGAGGCGTGCATCATGACATGGTTAGGGACCTATATTTTGAGTCATGGCGTCGACTTACATTATGTACATTATGGCTTTATCTTCAAAACATCGTTTGGATTTGTAACATATTTGTATTTCCTTAAACTTGTTAAACCTTTTGGGACCGATGTTGTACTCGGATTATGTTTTTATGATATATCCAACGATGTGTTTTTAAAACGACACTTTAGGTCGTTCAATATAACTGTGATGTGGTGCTATGACATCATTGCCCCAGGAATTCCATTCCGTGCAAAACAGGTAAATTGGGGTGTGATGATTGGTATCGAGCTACAGATTATAGAGAACTAGGTAGCATCATTGACCCTAGACTATAGCTACATTATCATAGCATCTCATCATTTCATCATAGTACATGTTCATTGTTTATCATGCGGATTCACTTACACTTTATTCGAGATTATTTACGGTTATTTCACATCGGTTGTCACAGAGATGCCTTCAAATACCCATCCCATTATACTCACATCACTTTGACATGGAGAATGCCTTGTCAGTCCCTATCATGATCTTAACATCAGTTGACTCAACGATAACATCGAGATGATGACCTGAGACCTTCAGGAGGACGAAGTTACACCTACACCATCACGATCACTATTGATTCACTGTAGAATCAGGACAATTTTTATCACTCAGTTGGGACAGATCATACCATTGGGTAGAACTTATAGGCTTAGTCCTAATGAACCTATTTTCTTAACTCACCACAAGGATTCCATTATCATCATTGTCATTATTTTCATCATCATTATCATTTCGAGCACCATCCGTACCATCACATCCATACGATACATCACTATATTACTAGGGGTTAGGCCAACTTTATTCTCGACCAATTAGTAGACTATTATTACTCGATAAGGTTCTCCTATGTATCCTACAAACCATCCAACAAATTTTATTCCAGATTATCCTGCTACTATTTCATAAAATTATTTCAATTGATTTTATTCAAATTATTTATCACCATCATCTAGAACGTTGTTTCATAAAGTTTTAAACAAGTCGTTTTATTACCAACTTATCAATTGGTTTCAGTCATTTTATCAACTATTTAATATACTCAGGCGACTTGATTTTCATGTTAAAAATCATTGAGTCATTTTCTTTCAAAACAAAGCGTTGAATACCATCTAAAACTTGAGGAGGAACATAATATTTCAACAAAACAAACATCACATCATTTGTCCTTAATTATACATGGCCGATCACATGTATAATCCAGGAAGAATTATGTCATGAAAATAACAAGCATCATTTCAAATCTCCTAAAACAATTCTCATTTGAAAGCAAAGTTTTATAATCAAATATATCGTGCATAAACATTTCTTTTTGTTAACACTCTATAGGTGCTTACACCATTTATCTCTCACTCAACCGATAAGTTAGGATTTGACGAGTGACCATTTTAGGAAAGACTTCCTATACCATTTGTGAGGAGGATTTCTCGATACAAGAAAACAATGGAAGGATTTTTGGAATTACCAGCAAGGACTAGAACTAGGTGGTAGGATGATTCTAAACTCAACAAAAATCTTAAGACATCACGAGACCTTCCGAATCACTATTTTGGGTTAGAATCCAAACTCTATCATTCCAAAAGTATTAGTTATACGAGTTACGAGATTTGATGAAGGCGAATACCCACGATAGCGTTATAGGGATATATCAAGTTTTCTAACGAGGCTGTAGAACATTCATTAAGTATGACCTCAACAATAGGTGAACTTCCCTACAATGAGTTCCCTTAAAGGAAAATTAAGGTTATCGATATAAACTTCCCCTAAGGCATTGTGTCCTCTAGAAATTCCAAGTAACCTCACCTCTATATCAAAAATGTCACAGGTTGAACATGTCGGACAATCAATGACTCCTCATCTACAAGTGAAGCTAGAACGGACATTCTTGACATATATAGCGGATATCTATTCTCTTTTAGCATGATAGCAATATTAGTGATGAACTACTTTTGGAAGCACTCAATATCGGAACAAATCTTGGAAGTCAACCACATTAGACATATCATACAACGTTGAATTAGCTAATGGTAGCGTAGTTAGCACCAACACCATTGTTCGCGGTTGCACATTCAATTTTCTTAATCATCCCTTCAACATAGACCTCATGCGTAGAGCTTGGTAGTTTTGACGTCTTCATCGGCCTGGATTGGTTATCTAAGCATCGCGCGAAGATCATTTGTGATGAGAAAGTTGTTCATCTTCACTACAATGGCGAAACTTTGATTATTCGTGGGGAACGAAGTGGAACTCGAATTAGTATCATATCGAGTATCAAAACGGAGAAGTATATTAAGAAAGGTTGTCTTGCTTTCTTAGCTCATGTAACCGAGAAAAGTCGGGAAAGCGCGACTTGAAGATGTTCCTATTGTCCGTGAATTTTAGAAATATTTCCGAGGATTTACCGGGACTTCCACCGGCACGTCAAGTAGAATTTCAAATTGACTTAGTTCGGGGTGCACGATTGTCGCGAGCACCGTACCGTCTAGCACCATCCGAAATGCAAGAGTTGTCTAATCAATTACAAGAGCTTCTAGACAAAGGATTCATTAGGCCGAGTTCCTCGCCTTGGAGAGCACCGGTCTTGTTGTGAAGAAGAAGGATGAATCCTTCCGAATGTGCATAGATTATCGAGAGTTGATCAAGTTAACGGTGAAGAATCGTTACCCACTCCCGGAATTGACGATTTATTCGATCATTTGCAAGGTTCTAGTATTTATTCCAAGATTGATCTCGGTCGGGTTATCATCAGCCGAGTTCGGAAGAGGATATTAAACAGCGTTTAGAATACGTTACGGTCATTACGAGTTTCAAGTGATGCCGTTTGGATTGACTAATGCACCGGCGGTATTCATGGGTCTCATGAATAGAGTTTGTAAGCCGTATTTGGACAAGTTTGTTATAGTGTTCATCGGCGACATCTTGGTCTACTCCAAGAGCAAAGAAGAGCGAAGAGCATTTAGGACGATTTTAAGGCTACTCAAGAATGAGAAGTTGTATGCCAAGTTTTCGAAGTGTGATTTTGGAACCACAAAGTGCAATTTCTTGGTCATATCATTGATAGTCAAGGACTACAAGTTGATCCGGCAAAGATTGAAGCCGTGAAAGATTGGGCTACTCCAACGAATCCTACGGAAATTCGACAATTTCTAGGACTAGCCGGGTATTACCGAAGGTTCATCGAAAGTTTTTCAAAGATAGCGAGACCTTTGACCAAGTTGACACAGAAAAACAAGAAGTACGAGTGGGAAAGAAACAAGCTGCTTTTCAGTTGTTGAAACAAAAGCTTTGCGTCGCCGATTTTGGCACTACTCGAAGGCATTGAGAACTTTGTTGTATATTGCGACGCTTCGCATAAAGGACTTGGGGCTGTTTTAATGCAAAATGAGAAGGTGATAGCGTATGCTTCTCGACAACTTAAGACTCATGAGAAGAATTACACCACACATGATCTCGAGTTAGGAGCCGTAGTTTTTGCACTCAAGATTTGGAGACATTATCTCTATGGTACGAAGTGCACAGTGTTTACCGACCACAAGAGTTTGCAATATATTCTTGATCGGAACTTAATATGAGAACGCGTCGTTGGTTGGAGTTACTCAGCGACTATGATTGTGAAATCAAGTATCACGGGGAAAAGCCAATGTTGTGGCAGATGCTCTTAGTCGGAAAGAGAGGCCTAAACCTTTAAGAGTTCGATCATTGGGAATGACGATTGTTTCTCCTTTACCATCGAAAATCCATGAAGCACAAGTCGAAGCACTTAAGGAGGAGAATCGATCAAGTGAAAAGCTTTATGGTATGCCCGAAAGCGCAAATGGTTTTGTGAAGAAGCGGAGATGGAGTACTATGTTTCAAAGATAGAATGTGGGTTTCATTGTATGGCGGAATACGAGAATTGATTATGCATGAGTCGCATAAGTCAAAGTATTCTATTCATCGAGGATCGGATAAGATGTATCAAGATCTTAAGAAGCTTTATTGGTGGCGAATGAAAGCGGAAATTGCCACGTCACGTTAGCAAATGTCTTACCTTGCTAAAGTAAAGTCGAATACAGAAGCCGGGATTGCTCCAACAACCAGAAATTCCTCAATGGAAATGGGAACGTATTACTATGGACTTTGTTACTGAAACTTCCTAAAACATCGGGAGGTTACGACGCTATTTGGGTAATTGTTGATCGCCTTACCAAGTCAGCTCATTTTATACCGATTAGAGAGACTTATTCCATGGAGCAACTCCCTAGACTTTATGTCAAGGAAATAGTCTCGAGGCACCAAATTTCTATCATTTCCGAAAGAGATAGTCGATTCACTTCAAACTTTTGGAATTCATTGCAAGATTTATTCGGAACCAGATTAGAGATGAGCACAGCATATCACCCACAAACCGATGGTCAAAGTGAAAGGACCATTCAAACATTAGAAGACATCTTTGAGGGCATGTGTAATTGATTTTGGAAATGTTTGGGCTAACCATTTGCCATTGATTGAATTCTCGTACAACAATAGTTATCACACCAGTATCAAGATGGCACCATTGAGGCACTTTGTGGTCGTAAGTGCCGATCACTGTTTGTTGGGCGAGGTCGGAGGCGCACAACTTACTGGCCAGAAATGCGGGGAAACCGAAAAGATCGTTCAAATTCGTGATAGACTCGAACGCAAGGTCGTCGAGAAAAGTTATGCGGATGTTAGACGCAAGGATTTGGAATTTCAAGTGGGTGACAAAGTCATGTTGAAAGTATCGCCTTGGAAGGGCGTGTGCGCTTTGGGCGTGGGAAGTTAAACCCGAGATACATTGGACCATTCAAGATTTTGAGCCGAGTTGGTCCGGTAGCTTATCGACTTGATCTTCCTTCAGAACTTAGTCATGTACACAACACGTTTCATGTTTCAAACTTGAAGAAGTGTCTTTCGGACGAATCGCTCGTTATTCCATGGGCGAAGTTCATATTGACGACAAACTCAACTTTGTGGGAAGAACTGTAGAAATCATGGACCGCGAGGTCAAGCAGTTGAAACAAAGTCGTATTCCTATTGTGAAAGTTCGTTGGAATTCTCGACGAGGTCCTGAGTTTACTTGGGAGCGGGAAGACGGATGCGGCGAAGTATCCACATCTTTTCGCGGACACCGTTAGACCTAACAACGTTTGAATTCAGGGACTGAATTCCTTTTTGGATGGGCGAATGTGACAATCCGTACTTTCAGGTCATTTCTCGACACCGTTCATGTCTCATTATTTCAACATTTTAGTAAACTTGGTTTACTTGTTTCAAATTTGCGTAACCTTGGAGGTTTAGCGGCGAATTCATGATCATGACATCACGTACATTTCATATGGACTATGATTAGTCTACATTTCATTGTCATCATGTGCATCTCATTAGTATTCCACGACATTTCATTTCACCCTTCAACGCGTAATTTTTATGTTTAATAATTTTTATCGCGTGAGTTTTTATTTGATTATTTAACCCGTTACTTTCAAAAATGATCAGGGTATTTTTAAACTTAAATTTAGTTTATAAAAACTATATTTTTAGTTTTCCTAGTGTTTCAAATTTATTTGGTATTTTAATCGTTAACGTTTAATTATTACGTCGTTTTCTTAAAATCTTACGATAATTATTTTATCACCCGATTTTCACAAGGAAAGTATTTTTACAATTTTTATCACCTCAATACAATCTATTTTGAGCTATTAAAAACTTACTTTTACCAAAACTTTCCAATTTCCTTTAAATGTACATTTTACTTACATTTTACTTACTTTCTTCATTATTACAAATATCTACAAGTAACAAGTTTTAAAAAAAAAAAAAATATATATATGGGAGACAACCTCCCCAAAAACCGGCCAAGGGGAGGGGTGTGTAATTGATGTATGGCTTCCTTAATAATATGTCTACACTATTATTAGCTCATTCATGAACCTATTTTCTCATAGTTGCTAGTGTAAAAAAAAAATCTTCTCTCTTTTCCTTGTGTTCTCCAAACCGGCCTCATCAACAAAACAAGGGGATCAAGGAAAGCTTTTGCTAGATCAAGTGTTATTTCAACCTAGAACATATCCTTTTCTTGGTTTTGAAATAAAAACCAAGGATATTTAAGATAATCCTTTGTTACCTACACCTCTTCACTTGCACTAGTAAGCATATTTTCTGTCATTTTATGTTTCCTCTTCATTTTCACATGCTTCTTATCATTTTTGGAGCTTATATGCATGTTATGTAATTTATACCATTTATTTCTTGATTTTAAGTTATATATACAATATGGTCATCCTATAATTATTCCCAGTGTCTTTGTTGCTTGATGGTGATTAGTAACCCATGACACCCTAAGAAGGTGTATGGTAGGATTAGATTAGCTTTGGAGTTGATTTGAAGGGATTAGAATAGGTTTTGTCCGAGAAAAACTATTTTCGTAAAACTATATTTTGTGATCTGTCCTTAAAACGAATTTCTGGAAAAACCCACAGATGGTACGAAAGTTTGGCCTTGATTTTTAGAAAATATACTTAAAAACGAATCCGTTGGCCTTTTGAGCGGATAAAAAGCGGACTTATAACGAAGCCGTGGTGAATTTTTAAAGTTTGGCAATGGCGTATTAATTTACGAAAAGACAGCATGCAGTTTTATATTTCGATTAAGCAAAGCAATAAGCTTCACAAATTATTTAAACTGTTCAAAAATATATTAGTTTGCCGACACGAAGCTAAGGACATATTTTCGTGAAAGCGGATTTAAAACGACAAATATAGCGTTTTTATAAAGTTGCCGTAAATATTATTTTCTGAAAATTTTATTATTTCTACGTTACAAGTATTTCATTAGCTATATCGTCCATGTTTAGTTTTTACACTGATGCAAAACTTTTATAACAAAGTGTCTCTAGTAAAATCAAGTTCATCGGCCATATTTTAAAACAAAAGCCGTTTGTCAAGCGGAGTCATAGTGAATTATTTGGATGTTCAAACATTGGCCGAAACTTATTTTCTGCACTCAATTAACAATAACCACCATCTTTAGCCTTTGATATCTTTATGATCGAGACCTTTTGAACGAAAACTCCTGAACTGAAACTTTTAGATATCGATACAAATTTTCCAAAACCGTCGAGTTCGTTCTCTAACGATCGGCGATACATAATATTACGACTACTTTTCAGTGGTCATTTTGTTGATTTCATGATTTTCCGACGACATTGTTTTGCGGCGAAAAGTGGTAATTTCACCAAAAATCATTATAAAACCATTGTAGGATGACATTTGGCGTAAAACATGCAAAGTCATTTTTGTCGAGTCAAGGCGTCAAAAGAGTATTTTTAGTTCGACGAGTAATATTTTCAAAAACATTAAATGGTATAAATAACATATGAAGTGCATGCATAGCATTACATTGCAACTCATGACATATCATATCATTGATAATAGGTCGGTTGACGATCATTATAAAACCTCGGTCTTACTCACTATTGCCGTTATTTCCGGTTTATCCAGTGAGTTTTCATAGCCGTTTTTATGCTTTCGATTATTTTCAAACCCGGGGAGAATACATTACACTACATTTTTCTTTGTACGATACCAAGTATGTTAAATTCATTACATTGCTTAAGTTACCACATATGCCAATTTGAAAGTCCCCATTTCACGAACCATGAACCTAGTTAATCTTTGGAGGATGAGTGGATAGATCTATCGGTGGCCTTCCTCCGTCGGGTTGGTGAATCCCAACCGGGAAAGCATTTGATTTCATTCACGGGTTGTGGCAAACATTCCGTGGAGGGCATACATAATTGATCAGACTAGTTTCGGGGTCATGGGCTTAAGGCAATTGTAACATTATTTTTACGTGATTGGATTGTCATGCATATTCTATACTTGTGTAGTCGTATAAACCATTTACATAAACCTATGATTTCTCACCAACATTATTGTTGACGTTTTTAGCAATGTATTTTCAGGTAACGAGGCACGCATCATGTGACATGGTTAGGGACCTATATTTTGAGTCGCGGCGTCGACTTACATTATGTACATTATGGCTTTATCTTCAAAACATCGTTTGGATTTGTAACATATTTGTATTTCCTTAAACTTGTTAAACCTTTTGGGACCGATGTTGTACTGCAGTTATGTTTTATGATATATCCAACGATGTGTTTTTAAAACGACACTTTAGGTCGTTCAATATAAGTGATGGTGGTGCTTGAGTCATTGCCCCAGAATTCCATCCGCGCAAAACAACAGTAAATTGGGGGTGTGACAAAAAAGAGTTATTGTACACTAAATACTTGAAATACAGAGCTTGAAAGTTAAAACTTACACTGGAATTTAAATGTTAGCTAAAACGACTTAGAAAATTAAAGATTACACTAGATATATTATTACATTGCTTCAAACTTGTATATAAAGATCTTTTTCATCTCTGTCGACATCTATGAGTATTTCCCACCAATCTTGAACCGTTGGATTCATCCAAATCATCAGAATTGCCAAATGTCAGTTTTGGCAAAATAATCTTTGGCTTCAGGTTTATCTAATTAATGGTTCTTGGATGATTGTAGAGGTGGAATGGGGTTGGTATACAGCTGGGAACACAGGTGGAGTGTTGAAAAAGAGGAAAAACCACCTCTGGTTTTGGGATTACAGACTTGGAGAGGAAGGTGAACAGTAACCATGGTTTGGGCGTATTGTGGATTTGACTTTAGGATATTATAAAAGAGGGTCCAAAATGGGGGGTCACAGGGCATGGCAGGGGGTTCTTTTTGGGTTTGGCTGGGTTCTAAATACAAAAGGGGGTCATTTGGTTTTAGTTAAGTACAAGGACCATCTTTGTAAATCTGCCAAACTTGAGGACTGATCTTGCCAATATTCCAAAGTTATCATAAGGACCAAACCTGCCATATATGAATAGTACAAGGACCAATGATGATTATTTTCCATTTTTAAATGTCCAAGGACCATTTTTGTCATTTTCAAACTTGAAGGACTAAAGTTGTAATTTTGTCAAAGATTTATTCAAGGACCATTTTGACAACTTAGAATATTTCGAGGACCTTGAATAACATTTTCTTTATTTTGATTTACCAGGGGATTTTTGACAACTTTTTAAACTTGGGGACTAAAAGCGCCAATTATGCAAACTTGATACGTTTTTCACGATTTTTGATGTTTTTGCATTTAAAACATATAAAACACTTGTTTGTGATATTTTTATCATTTTGATGCGTTTCGAGTGTTTTGAGATGTTTTGGCATTAAACAGTATAAAAATGATGAGTATTTAGACATCAGGGGGACTCCACGGATGATTCTGTCTTTGTCTACTTCCTTTTGATGGTGCTTCAAATAATCGCATTAAACAATCCGTAAGTAGCTTGATGAAGATTCTTCACTTGACGGATGAATGTAACATACTTCTCAATCGGGACCAAGGCATTTCGAACTTTGTGTTGACTGCAATTCTTGGCATAATGATATTATGTTTCTCCAAGTCATTGATGATGTCACGAGAACCGATGATAGTATGACTCTAATGAATCCCACAGTTTCAAGTCATGAAGTTTTCATATGCTAAGTAGATTTTGGATTCCATGTCCTCTTGATTGAGTTCGGTGCCTTCCATTAGAAGATGAATGTGCTCCCACATTGCTTTAGCAGTCTTCTGAGCATCAACACTACAAAGTATCGGATTAGGTAAACCCAAAAGGATGTATTTCATTTCAAGTTCATCAGCTTCTAAGTGAAGAAGTTGGTCATTAGTAAGTTGATCAAGGCCGACAACGTTGGTGACATCATCTCTTGGTGGAGTAGCATTCGGATCTCCAAGTATAGTGATAGTAGGCATCTGAAAAGGACCTTCAAGTATGACCTTCTTCAAAAACATACCATGTGGTTTCTTGAGATCACAAAACCTAAAGAACCTTATCACCCATTGATCGTAGTTTCTGAGAGTGAGCATTGGAGGTCTATCAAGGGATCCAGCTTCATGAATGGATTGTTGGTTACTTAAAGCTTCACACATCTTTGCAAACCCACGGGTTCCTTCGTGTTGTGACATTCATAGCATACTTGGAGGGAAACTAATATTGAAAGTAATTACAATGTTGAACTTGTTGTGAGGGTTAGGTTGAGGATTCTATGGTGGAAGAGGTTGTGCTCCTTGTGGAAAGTATAGTTGAGATGGTTGTTGAAATTGATGTTGATGAAATTGTTGATAGTATTGTTGTTGTTGTTTTAGTTGTTGTTGTTGTTGAGGATACTCATGAGGAAAGTAGCTAGAGTATGGTGGTTGAGACATCTTGAAACTTGTGTGGATGATGGATCTTTGTAGTCGAATGAAACTTGAGTTTGTTGATGAAGTGTTCTTAACGTAGAAACCGACTTAGCGTAGAATGAACCTTTACGCGTAGTACTCTTTCTTCAGTAGACAAAGGCTTAAGCGTAATGCTTTACAGCGTAGACTTGAGATAAAAACTTAGGCTTAAACCAAAGGCTTAATAGTAAGAACCTTGAGCTAAGATTTCCTTGAGGCCTAAGATGAGCTTATGCGTAGGAAATGCTTAGAGAAAGTGTTTACGTAAAGCTTTTATGCTTAGGTATAAAACTAGGGTTTTACCCAAAAATCCTTTATACTTATCCAAGTGTAAAAGATATCCAAAGTCGAAGTGTTTTCAGGCTTATCCAAGCAAGAAAACAGGAAGTAAAAACAACAGAAGATCAAATGAAGAAATCCTTAGGTAGAAACTTAGGCTTGAACGTAGACTTAGGAGTATACAAGTAGAACTAGGGTTTTACTACGAGTAGAAAGTACCAAAATTAGCCAAAACTGATTTTTATGCCCAAAAGTGTTTTGTAACTTGATTTTAATGATGAAATAGCTTCAAAATCACCAAAATAACAAGAAAGTTTGAAACTTGATGATCCAAAACAATTTTCCACCTTACGCGATAAACATACACGAATCCAACCAAGCTTAAAAACTAATCTACACGTAAAGTTTGAAACTTGATGCAAAAAACTTCAACTTTAACACTAAATAAACCTTAAACTACAAGAATCTTGAGTTTACAAGTGTAAAAACTAAAGCTTTTAGGCGTATGAAAAGTTCATACACAAAACCCAGCGTGATAGTATGTAACTTCAAAAAACAAAAGTGTTTCACCCAACTAGATGGCGATTGATACCACTTTTAGGTCACCATAAGTTAACACAAGGATCCATATGTAAGAAATAAGATGAAAGAAAGATTGGTTGAACAGCAGCACAAAACCTGACTATGAATACTAAAGTTTAGGCGTAGGAATTATGCATAAGTGAACAACCAACCTTCAAAGGGAGGTTTACATGTAGTATTTATAGGGAAGGAACTAGGGCAACAATTCAGTCCCTTCCTTCCTTAAACAGGCGGATCAAGGCTTATGGGCTTTCTACATAAGCCTTGCCATTAATAACTAACATAAAAGCCTAGTTTAAGAAACCTATTACATATTAATTACTAACACTTGAAATACAAGTTAGGAGTGATTCCAACAAAACCTTGTGAGAAGATGTCTCGGAGGAAGTAGCATTAGCAACTTTAGACTCGAGCCAAAATCTCCTTATCTTACTTGCCAACAGACAATAAGCGTTTACGCTCCAGCATTATACTCTAGCGTTGACGAACTTCATCTAAAACTAATGGTAATTGTCGTGCAACATTAAACTTCACCAAGGAGGCGTTTCATACCCCATATCACGAGCGGAAAGAATGTAGGAGTAGCAAACTCGTCCACCATAACACGGCATTCATCAACATCATCAAGAAGCGAACTCTTGGCAACATTCCATTTCGAATATGAACACAGACGAAGAACCCGATTCGGATCATCAATATACGAATGTCCCAGTGAGATATCAAGATCCGAAAGGTCATCAAGAATTTGATGAATACCTCCGAAAGGAGAAAAGTACGTCTAGAATAGAGGAAGGAACATCCACGGCCCTTCCCCTTCTCAACAGGAAGGACAGTAGTAATGACGGCATCCGTCATAACAGGTGCAGGAGAACTGCAAACCATCAAGATGGAGCAAACCAAAATCAGATTCAGTAGACGTTCCAGCTTCACGAAGGGGAGTAGTTGATAATAAAGGAGAAGAAGAATGAGTGGGCAAAGCATTTAAACAATATTTAAGAGTTTATGAACTTTGAGCTAACAACCGAATGGACTTGAAGACTTACCACCGTGGAAGCCCTACGGAATCGTTAAGGCAGTCCTCACCAGGGGTTGGACAAGGTTGGTGCCGCTTTTCCTCTTCTTCTCCCGAACGGAAGCCATACCAATATCAAAATCAATATCGAGAAACGGAATAGTCGGTCAGCGGGAAAATATCACCACACGCGAGAGACTGATTTCGAACAGAGATAGCTACCGTCTAACTTCACGGAAGAGGGAGGGACAAGAGAAGCAGTATGACCTTGGTCAATTTTAGCAAAGGAACCTCATTCTCCTCGGTGGCGAGTATCAATAAGCAACTTCATAGGGTTCTTCTCAACAAAGACAGAGATCCGCCATAGCGAGAAAACAAACAAAGAAGAAACGCAAATCAGGACAAAACAAGAATAAACTAGCGAAGAAGAAAAACATAGATATGGTATACCCACTGATTCTCTCTCGATCATAGAACCGCAGGTAAAAGTCATGCATAAAGTGTAATTACGGCTCAACCACTAAACAAAGGAAAGGCTCCGGAAACTTAACGAAAAGCATTAGTAACAAGGGAGGCAATGTGTCCGACATCAAACTCGGTATCCCTAAGTTGGCATCCTTAGGAAGATTTCCCCAACAAAAGGATGAATAGAGGGACGGAAAATGAGTCAACCCGAGAAAAGGTGATCGTTCCAACAAGACAATCAAGGGTTTGGTATAACAAGCGCCAAAGCTATCAACATCACGTTTACTAAGAAAGCCATCCGTGTTTTTGAGACAAAACATAAAAACACCTAAATAAACCAACTGAGTGTTCAATACCAAGCACAAAACAAAGAATCTCAAATTAAGAAACTTTAGCGGCCCGATGTGAAACCTGCGATATATGAATATGATAGTAGTTAAGAATTGAAACAAGAAAAGAAGACAAAGGGAGGCAAAAATTAACCTCGAAAAGCGAGGTATAGACATCGATCTTCCCATTCGAGCTTCGAATACTTTGGTCGGGATCGAGGAAATTCGGATGAACAAAGCTTGAGAATTGAATAATCAATACAGAAACGGTCAAGTGCCTTTTGTGATAGTTTAGATTTGGTAGATGAAAAGCGTACCCATAACGGAAAAAGAAAAAAGGGAATCAAGAACCTAACTGACCGAGGAACTTGGAAGGCAGATAATAAATGTAAAATCGGATTGAAGAGGTGTTTTCAATAAAGAAGCAAAGAAAAGAAAAATGGGCTAAAGCCAAAATAAGGGGTATTTATACAAACGAGGCAGATGATTACCCAAGAACCCTAAGGGAGGACACGCGTCAAAAAGCAATCTAATCAACGATCCAAATCAAAAACGGATAAGGATGGTAGAAGACCAAGAGCCAGGTCGAATCAACGAATCTGAAAAGTTGCCAACCTTCAAAATTATAAAATGAGTGAAGGAAGCGCTTCAAGAAAGCAACAAGAGTCGGAAGAAAAATAATCACGAAGGAAGTAGTCTAAGTACATCCACATACGCTATAATATCGCGGTCGCAAACTAGACTGGGGGCCTGGATGGTATAGCGGTTCCTAAGGGTAAAAAGCATTCCAAAAGAAAATGCATGAAATGACAAAGCAACGTCAACTCAAGTCTAGTGACATCCATTGCAGCGCGACAATATCCGCCGCAAATGAACATACTAGATCGGGGTTTGATGACGTATAGTATGTATAAGCAGGCCTACTAGGCGGAAGCCGGTATTGATGGCAATTGGCTATGGTCCGGGTTCGAGGCCTGCGAGATGCACATAGCGGGTTGAACCTTCAACCGTTAGACCTCTTATGTCCGCATCCGTGATTAACACGGAACCCTTCTCCGCCAAGGGTCCGGCTCGAGCAACTAATCAGTACATGCGAGAATCTAATAAGCCCTAGCGGCAAACCTTGCCTATAAAAGGGGCTCTAATCCCCATACAAGGTACAACTTTCTCTAATTACACACGCATACTCCTATTTTCCCTCTCAAGAATGTGTACTTACTCTCACGCCGGAGTCTAATCGTTGGGGTCCGACCCCAGTAAGGCTAACGGTTTACTCTTCTTGTCTGGGGAAAATCAATCAAACTACTTGGATTAGTACAAGATCGACCCATCAGGCTTGTTGGATCCAGACAAGCTATATTGGAACCATTATAACCCGTCACAATTGTACTAACACTTGGAATCAAAACAACAATCTTAATAAGTTTAGAACTTTAAAGTACAAGGTAAAAGGAGAATTAGACCTTAACAAGTATTATGGTGGTGTCGATCAAAGAAGAACACCAAACGAGAAACCCTAAAACAATTACAATCGATTCAAAACCAATTGAGATCAAAACCCTTCGCGAAGTATCGTTCTTTTGAAGATTTGTAAGTGAGATTATATGTGTGTTGATCGTGGTTGGGGTGAAATAATACTTCCTTTTCTATGAAACAAGCTTTACAACCCACTAGGCAGTGTACCTAATCATTGCGGTGTAGTATGGGCAAGGCCGGGGTCGTCGTTCTCTAGGGAATAGAGATGCTAGTAAGATGTATGACAAAAGGTGAGGTGATGAAGATTCTTTTTAGTCTTTTTATATTTTAATTAAAAGCAAGTAAAATCTCGGGTTTGAAGAGTGGAGGTTGGTAATTCTACCAATTAAACTACTTAACAATTTAAATTAAAAACTAATTAAACTAATTAAAGGTAAAAAAACTATGGATCGTATGAGTGTGTTTATTATGATAATTAAAAACGTGTTCACTTAGATTTATTACTCCCTAGTTATCTTTTATTGGAAGCGGTTGAATGGTCACATCCTCATTATAATTGATGCGTTGTATTCCGTGTTAGTCATAGGGCTGTGCCTAATTCCCAATTTTATGAATCGTAACTCTCCTACAGAACACCGGGATCCCAGTACCGGTATTTCCCGAATATCCTATTATCCTTAAGATACAACACACGAAATAAACACAACGATGGCCTAAGTGCACTCTCAAGCTTTTTTCTATTTAGGACGTTCAAGCTCGCAATAATTAAAGAAGAAGCCAATTTTCCTTACTCTGACGTCTACCAATTAGAACAAGAGACAACCTAACAATAATCAATAACTAGGTTTCATTGGATCTAAGCAAACACTAATTAATTTAGTTACGCATGATAGATAAGCAAGAACACAAACAAACAATCAAACATAGATGAAACATGGTGATAGATTGGATAAACAAACTTATCTTTAAGTGTAAAAGGGTTTGGAACCCAAATCATCCATGCGGACCTCAAATAAACTAGGGTTTGCTCTCCAAAATAATGCACACAAAATACAGAAAATTTGAAGTCTATATATAGATTTTACACTCACGACGGTAAGCCTTTTGATGGTGTGACGCGATCGCCGTCATTAGGGTTTCGTCTTGACTAAGTCTTCGGTGAAACGGCGTTAGGTAGGAAGTAGTGATGTTTCCACGGTTGCTTCAGACGTCGCCTGGTAAAATCTTGGTCATCCGGTGTGAAAGGTAAGGTGACGACCTTCGGATTAAAAGTGACGCGTCACTTGTTAAGACCAAAATATATTCGAGCCGTCGCTGAGAGTTTTGGAATACCATGCAGTGTGGTGTCGCCCTTTGAGATGGGGCCCGTCAGGCTTCAGAAAATGCCTTGTTTTCTTGACTTTGTTGTTTTCTTAATGTTTTCGCTCCTTTTCGTCCAAATATGCTTCATTCCAGCAATTTGCTACCAAAAGACCTAAAATGTGAAAAGGAACGATTGTAAACAGTAACGGATATAAAATATAATGATTTAGCAAATGACCTCCTAAAAACGTATGTTTTAAATCCTTATCAAATATCCCTACACTTGGAATTTGCTTGTCCTCAAGCAAATGTGTTTTAATAATCAATTTATGAGTTAGGGGTCACTTAGCATTTGTTTAAAACAATCTACAACAAGTACAAGCGCCCAGATAGTCAAAACAAGCAAGAAAATTATACACTAGCACCTCACAATTGGTGTTTGGATTCTCTCATCTCTCGGGTTTACATGAAATATAACATGTAAGGAAATGGAAGATAAACACTCACTACCTGTCATAGCACATAGATTACCATAGGCTTGAGAATAGATCAAACTGATGAGTGTCCAAATACTTTCATTTTTATTCCTTCTACTTCTTAAAAACAAAAAACACTTTGAAAAGTCTCAAAAAGACAGAAAAATATTTAGACTGTGTTTTATGCAATAATTGTCAAAATCTAGTCCTTAGTTATTCAAAACATAATAATTTTTCATAAAGGCCCTCGGGATTTTCAAGTTGTCAAAATTAGCCTTATAAAATTCTATTTTGCAAAATGACAACTTTAGTCCCTGGAATTTCAAAGATTGACAGAATTTACCCCTGGACAATTTTAAATTGGAAAATGAACATTTTTAGTCCTTTGGTAATTCTTACTTGTCATAATAGGTCCTTTTGATAAATTTTGGAAAAGTGCAGTTTTGATCCCTGGAGTTTCAGAAAATGACAAAAATGGTCCTTTTATTATTTGAGATTGTCAAATATGACCCTTGGATTACTTTTTAGAAGTTACATGAATGGTCCCCAATTTGATCTCCACGATTTGGTCCTTTAGTTTTGATGAATTGCAATTATGGTCCTTATGAATTAATACATAGCACTTGGTGGAAACCCACTCCAACGGCCCACGCTTGTGAACCTCCCTTCACCAATAATAGACGACCCACCGCTTTCTCTTTTTCCCTCCACCTCTTCTTTCTCGCTACGGATAACCAACCCTTTTACCCAAATCCTCCACCCAGAACACTCAACATCCTCTTCCCTTTTACAGATTTTCCCAAAACCCAAACCCACTTTCCTCCTCCCCAAGACATAGTCACATGGCTCCTTGCCACTTTGGCAATCCACAACAACAAAAGAAGGATCTATGGCTGTGAATGTTAGGATTGGTCACCAAGGGGTTGAATTTTGTGATGAAGTATTGGGACAAGCACAAGCTCACTTTGGCTCATCTCTCTCTCACAAAAGAAACACATTTGCAAGCGACCAAGAGAGGATAGAAGTTTCAAGTTTTTGTATAAATAGGCATTTAGAGATAATGAAAACGGTAGAAATTCTCATTCTAGCACCATTTTACTTTTGTCATGTAACTTTCGATTTCATAATTGCAATTTAATTTTAGTTTACCTTCTTGATTTATGCAGTTTGTCTCCTTTAAAGCGAGTTTATTGTTTATTTTCGATCTTGAATGTACTTTCAACTTTGAAATCTGTTTTCCGCAAGGGAGTGTTTGGATGAGTATAAATATGGGTCGAAACCTCATTACGACATTTGGATCTCTAAACAAGTTCGAATCAGTTTTAGTACCGATTGTTTAACTCAATTTCAATATTGTACAAGCATGAGAAGAAGTTTGAAAAAGTTTTAGTTGTATGCTCGAAAATCTGCGCAGTTGGTTCAAAGCACTCCTGCCATCCTTATTTTTTTAAGCTCATTTTAGGTAGGTTAGAGTTAGTTTTAGGACTTGATTTTGTTTTGCAAGTAGTTAGTAGTATTAGCTTAAAGTGTTTCAGCTTATTTAGTAGAATAAATTTCATTTAGTAGCTTTTTTTAGCGTAAAAGTCCCCAAATCAGGATTGTTTAGGTGCAAACTTTTAATGACCATCCAGCAACACAGCAGCCGTGGACCTCTCTCTTATGCTTATTTTGTCTTATTTTTAGCTTATTCAGTTTCTTTTGTTGCCCATTTAGTGTGTTAGTTTAGGTTAGATTAATCTTAGCTTATTTGGATTGCTTGTACTCTCTTGATTGCTTATTTTCCCATTTTATCTAGTTTTAGGACTCCCCTATTTAGGTACTTACCAACTACTTTTCTCCCATTCTAATTGCTTTTTCAGCTTATGTAATTGTTGAGTATGCATGTTTGCTTGTTCCTCATGTCAAAATGCTTATCATTGCTTTGTAGTGCTTAAAAGATTGCATTGTAGAGGTGTTTTGGTTGGGGTCGTGTGACATCTGTACATGCAAACAAAATCGTAGCTTTCTTAGTTTATTAGTGTTTTCATTTTGCTTATTTTTGTCCTCCCTATAGTGCTTTAGGTCCTTCAACTTGTTCCTAATTAGTGTATTTTTCTGAGCTTTTTATAGTGTGTGCCCCTAGGTGCCTTAGCTTGAAGCCATCAGTCAGCCTGACCTTGGTAGTTTTGCATCTCACTTATCATTTCTTTGAATTTTTTATGTGGTTTTAAGTAATGTAGATTAGATGCCTTAGATTAGTTAACATTAGTTTTAGTTAATTTAAAAGCTTTTTGTAGCTTTAGTTGTCCTTGTTGCCACTTGAACCAAACTGTCATCAGGAAGCTTGCAAGCATTACTGTTTAGCTTAACTTGATTCTGTCCTTAGCTTATTTGTTGGTTGTAAAAATTTTTGCTTTTGTAATAAGTTTGGAGTTAACTTATAACCAGATTATAGAAGAAAAGTTACAAAATAAATAAAACATAAAAGTGAGACTCAGGAATGAACTTACGGTCGCGTCACTCGAACACCCACATGCACGCAGCTTAGCAATCTCCTTTATCTTTCGTTTTGTGTTACAATTCCCTTAGTTTATTACTTATCCCACTTTTCAGTTTTAAGCTTATAGCTTATATCTTTTTTTTTCACAGCTTATTTCTTAAGTAGTCCACAACTTTTTATTTTCTCTTATATTACTATTCAAAGTAGTTTTTGTAAATTTTCTTAGGATTTTCTAAAAAGTTTTAGTATTTTATATTAATTAATTAGTACTAATTAGTTTTTAATTCGTAATAAATAATTTAAAACTCAAAAAAATACCCGGCTTTTTTCTAAATTCATTTTTAGTCATGTAGAATGTAGGAAAATTAGATTTGTACTCGTAGGGCTTAAATTGTATCTTTTTCACTTTTGAAGCTCGGGGTTAGCTCGGGTTTCGCGTTTTTGCACTTTAGCACCCTAGGATGTAGTTTAGCTTCGTTTTATTGTTTCTTAGGATTAGTAGTAGTTTATTTAGAGTTTATATTGTTTTTCATGCTTTGTTTTCATCCTCGTTCTTTATTTTGTAGAATACGTAATCAAAATCCCAGATTTGTTAAACCAATTCAAGTCCATAATCACGAAACTCAACGACTTCGTCAATTTCACACCTCGTTGGGACACGACCGGGGAAATCTCTTCCAGTATCACTTTTATCATACCCGTGAGATTTGGCACGTTAACCCTTTTCCTAAAAGGTTGATTTGTCGAGTTTTACGGATAATTTGATATTGTTGATATCTGTGTTTTTTCACTAAGCCACACGATCAAATTTTAAAATTGCCGGGGGAGTGTGTTGCGACAATATCGTGAAGTTTTTGCGAGTAGTGACTTGAAGAACCTTCCTCGTGAAGTTATTGTTTTTATAAAAATACAAAATACAAAAATATTCTTCTCATTCCTCTTATTTGATAATTCTATTTCTCTTTACTCTTTTACCGTTTGATTCTATCCTTCGCATCCTCTCGACCATTTGATTCTATTTCTTTAACCCTCTATATGTTTAATTCTCATGGCAACGTCGATTATCGCCGTTGTTTTCATAAAAAGGGGCGTATGGAAGGATCAAGTTTATTGTCTCAATCATGAATGTGTATGTGTAAGCGATGTGGTAGGGAATGGTGCAAGCAAATATTGCTATTAGTGCGAATTAGCCGTAAAAACTCTCGATGATTCTCCAAGTTTTTTCGACCACCCGCCACAACCCGAGATTTGTTCTATTGTTTCTGAGCCTAAACCGTCTAGATTTGATCCAAATCTTTCGCGATTTACGGTTAAGGTCAAGAGAACAAACGGAGATCAAAACGGAAGTGGTGGAAATTGCTTTGATGCGCTCCAGAACAGTCAAGCTTTATCACACAAACCCGCCACTTGTGAATGGCGGACCGTAACAAGCTTAAAACGGCTCAGAAACGAAATCAATGAAGATCAGGGGAGTATAGTGTTTCCCGGTCGTTATGTCCCGCCGAGCTATGCAATGGATTATCGAACGTATAATTGATCGAGGTTTGGGCGGAAAAGGAGATTTGTAATTATTATAACTACGGAAAAAGGACATAAACTACAAGGGCTAAAATGAAAATTAAAGGAAATTAGAAAGATAAAACCTATTAAATAGCGCTATCACTATATTTAAAATGATGAGCGTTTAAAACTTAAAACTAAAAACTACGTTTAATTAAAATCACGCTTGTGTAAAATAAAAGTGAAATCTAAGAAATAAAAGTCCTAAAAATATGAAAATGACATTTTTACAATCCTAATGATAAAAGAAAATATTTGGAAAAAAGAAAATTATTTTTATAACTAATTATCTAATTATTATTAATTAAAAACTATTTTAACTATTTAATAATTACCTAAAATACAAGAAAATAGGAAATAAAGCTAGAAAATAAAATTATGAATTGGAAAAGTCTAAAATATCAAAATAGAATTTTCAAAACTATTTTGGTATTTTTATGATTATTTTTCTATTTTCTAGGAATTTTAAACTATTTAAAATTAATTAAATTATTTAAAAATACAAATTTAACTAAGAAAAATATGGAAAAATATTTTTTCTCTTTTATATTTATCTTAACTTAAGAAAATTGAAAGTTATTTTTTGAAGCTTTTCTCAATTATTTGTATTTAAAGCTAATTAAAAATGCTTAAAAACTAATTTAAATTGAGAAAAATAGCAAAACAACTTGGAAAAATCTGAAAATTTCAGGGAAAGTCTAAAACATTATTAGGAAGCTGAGAAAAATGGAAAAACAAGTGCTTGCTTGAAGGAATAAGGCGATGGCACAAGTGCTTAAAATAAGCACTGAGATAAGCTAATGAGCTCCATAAGCACCAACTGATAAGCAATAATAATATGCAATAAGAACCAGAATGAAATAAGAATCATCAAGCCATAACCTCTGAAAGTAATTACAGATTGAGTTTATAAGAGATTTTGGTACTTGGTCTGGGGCTAATTTAAGGCGAATAATAAGCACTACAATAAGCTGGAACAACAAAATGAAAATGGTAACTTGCACTAGACCTGGGTGGCTATCAACAAACCCAAGGACAGGACTGGGAGCTGGTGAGCCAAATACAAGCTCTGCAATACACATGTAACCCCAATGCTGAGGCACTGTGCTCTCCACCAGGGGAGCACTTGAGCCATTTTGACAAGCTCTTTAGAGGCTTATAGGAAATTCACAAAATTGTACAAAAATAACAACAAGAAACTAGAGCAGGAGCTCTTTCTAAAACCACAAGTTCACAGTGAAAATTCGAATTGAGCTCAAGAAAAATCTCTCTTGTTGGCCAAAAACTAAGAATTTCAACATTTGACTTTTATCAAAACAGAGAGTTGACTAAACTGAGCTTTGATCCAGATTTTAAGGACTGAAAATGATTTATCTTGATGAAATGAAGCTACTGTAACCTAACTTTATGGATTTTGGACATGAAACAAGATTTTGGATTTCCAAAAATCTCAACAGTTAACTGTTGAGATTGTTAATGTTGGATTTTGACTTTTAGTATATTGTAGGCACAAACCAAGACAGATAAGAGCCTAAATAAGCTTGACTAACATGAACCAAAAGGAGTTAAACACAAAACAGGACTTTATAACAGGTTTATCAGCAGAACCAAACACCCTTTTATACCAACTGTTGTGAACTAAAAAGGAGATAACCACTGATTTAGCTAAGACAAACATTCAAACTACTTAGATTATCATTAAATAGACTAGAATAAACAAATGGTAACCACAAATACATATACAAACTAGGACTGCAATATGACTTGAAATATGGAAACTGATAAACTTACTTACATGTGTCCAGATTGTTTGCAGGCTAAAACAAAACCCATTACTACACTAAATGAACCTAATCCAACCCATTTCAGAGGTCTGCAACACCAAACCATGCTCAAATCCAACTAAGCTTAAACAGTTGACTTTTGTTGACTTTTTCACAAACTTGCTTGAAAATGATTTTAAAGCTTAACAAAAGCTAAAATTAGCTTAACTAAGATTGTTTGAGCTTATAAATAAGCTAGCTAAAGCTTATACATAAGAATTTGAAATGAAATATTCAACAGTAGCTATAAAACATGAAACTTTAACTAAACCATGAAATTAACTCTTAAAACAGTTTACAAAGCTGAAATGACTTAAATGTAATACAAGGAAGGTGAAATTAGAACATTTAGCTTTAAACTAAAACTCTTATTTAAAAGCGACATTAAAGGAAAAATGATAAAACTAACTAACACACTTTTTCTTGCTTCTTTCTTCCTCCTTTTTATACCAAGTGATTCTCTCTCATAGATAAACTTCTTTTTCAACCATTGGATGACTTAGAGGTGATCTTGGCCATTGAGCTATTTTGGCGGAAAGAGGTGTTTTAACAATGAGGTGAGATTGAGTATGTGTAAGGGAAGTAATTAATGATTCCTTGTATTCTTCTGTTTGGAGGGACAGGGGAAGGATAAGGTGAGGAAGGGGTGGAGTGTGCAGGGGTGTTGCAGGCTAGTGGGGGAGAAGGTGGAGATGGCGCCAAAAGGGATGGTTTGACCACAGGGATTGACCAGGCAGTGTTTAATAATAGGGGGGGTTCAAATTGCATAGTGACGGGGGTCCAAATTGATGAAAGGTCCAAAATGAGGTATAAGGCTTTAATAATGACAAGGACTAATTATGCAATTTTCTGAAAATCAAGGACCAATCCTGTCAATATCTCATAGCTTCCAAGGACTAAACCGACAAGTGTTAATATTACAAGGACCAAAGTTGCCATTTTCCAATTTTCCAGGGGCTAATTTTGTCAATTTGCAAACTTGAAGGACCAATTTGTAATTTTCTCAAACTTTTTTATATATTTCACCAAAGGACTAAATTTGACAAGTTATGATTCAAAAAGGACCTTTGATGACTTTTCTTTTGAAATTTTGACTCAGGGACTATTTTTGACAATTTTTGAAACTTGGGGACTAAAAGCTGCAATTTTGCAAATTTGATATGTTTTTCATCGATTTTGATATTTTTAATTTAAAACACATAAAACACTGATTTGTGATATTTTGATCATTTTGATGTGTTTCGAGTGTTTTCAGAGATGATTTTGATTTAATTGGTACAAAAATGATGAGTATTTACACACTCATCAATCCCCCACATTGAGATATTGCTAGTCCCTAGCAATGATTTGAAAAAACATAATGGATTTTAAACTCTTTACCAAAATCCATTACTTACGAGTAGCCAAATGTTTGATTCAAGTAAGAACCACATTGCTGATAACCATGTGATTTTGAGCAAATCACCGACTTTCAACGGATTTGATTTTGTCTTTACGAGCCGTACCCATCGGACTAGCCAACTCTAAGATAAATTATCAATATTATCTTTGGTGAGCTGATTACCAATTATGGATTTTCCGCGCTTTACCACAAGCCATAATCTTGCGGGCTAGCCAACTCTTCACTTTTTAGGATGTGGTGAGTTGAGAACCATACAATTTTGGGCAAATTGCAAGCCATATAAACGGATTTGAGAAATCTTTACCAAGAGCCGTTTGCTCTTGGATTAGCCAATCCTTTAGTCTTACAGGACAAGGTGATGGATAACCAGAGAGAAAGTTAAAAACACTCCAAAAATTTGGCCAAAAGGGGATTGAGTAGTAATATATATAAAAATTAGGAGAATCCCCCACACTTAGAAATGAATATTGCCCTCAATATTCAAAGTACCGGCGGTTATCAAAACCCGATACGATAAAAGGAAATATTACGGCCATTATTTAGAAAGAAGATTTTTTTTTTTTTTTTTTAAACATGTGAACCACTAGGGTGGTAGAAATAGAAAGAAGTCAGAAAATATGGGTGAAAACCCATATGGCATGTGCTACTTTTTTTTGATTACCGAGTTGCTAGCTTTCGACCCAATTCATTGGTTCATGAGGAAGCAAAGTGGAAGAAACAATCTCCATCGGACTTTCATTCAAGATGTTTGGATAAACATTGAAGTACGTGAAAGTTCCACACCGATGAGATATACATAGAACCGCTCAAGATAATAATGTACATGAAAGCCGGGATGAATGTCTTCATTCCGAAGGAGTGAAAACGAGGAGAATCGCGGGATAGGTGAAGAAGGGATAGAAAATCATGATAAACATCATGACTAACTCATCTTCATCTATAGGAGGATCCATAATTTCAGGATTATGAATCTCATCATTTAAGCTTATGTGATCAAGACAAATCTCGAGAGTGTCTAGATCAAAGTAGAATTTATCATACTCCGGAGAGATATGATATGAGTGAGTTCATCCCGAGAACTCCATGAAGGTGAATGAATCATATTCAGAATTGATATGAGTGGGTTCAATGGCGAACTCCTCAAAAGTAAATGATTCATGATCGAGGAGAGAATTATGAGAATGAGAAGTGGTTTGCCACTAATCTTCTCTCCCATATTATCAAACAGGAGGCTTTCATTTCCGGAATAGAATCATCGGAAATAATGTCACTACCCTTAATGGGGGTAGGAGATGAAATAGGTTTCTCTTTGAAAGCCTCGATTTTAGAAATGAGAAGACGGACATTCAATAATGTTGCTCGAAGAGCTTCATCTTTGATTTCATGTATTAACTATCATTCTCTTCTTCTTAGCTAACAAGCTCAGAAGGTAAATCTTCCACATAAGCGATGTCTCCACAAGATAACGAATCATCATCAGAATCGGAGAACATCTCAACATGATCATTTTGGAAGACAAGAGGAGGAGGGATGTCACACACATGATCAAGAATTCCTTGTGACTCTCTTGGGATTGGGACAAGGTCCTCAACACTAGACTTTATGATTAGTCGATTCCTTTCAGAACAGTGTCAGATGCTCGTCCCCATAATAAGAGAGTCAGTGGGAGCCTCGGGTGTGATAGCAGTTGTTTGAGATGGAATCTCAACTGCTGGGATATCAACTGCAGGGGTTGAGAATTATTATTTCTAAAAGGATAAAAACCCTCCTCGTCATCATCATAGAGAGCTGCCTTAAGAAATTGGGAGGCATGCCATTTTGCATGCTCTAGGATTAACAATTCTTCCCTAGATGGCGGGCCTCTCGCTCTTGACAGCAATTCTCCTATGGTTTTTTCACCACTCACTTGATTCTTAAAGTTTTGAATCATATCATCAAGTGTTTTTATTGCGGTTTCAAGATCTGGGAGATTTCATGAGACAACGGCTCGAGATGGAGTTTGAACCAGAGTATAGTCTTGGAGGTTGGAAATTTTCAAATATGTGAGAGTCATGATTGTTACAAGGAACTGGGTTCCCTATTTGACAATCGAATTGAAATGGGGACCTCCACATTACACATGATAAGCTGTTTGAGTGCGGACAGTGAATCATATGGATTTTGGTTATAACCAAAACTCGAGCATCAACTGGAAAACTGTTCATAGAGCGATGTTTCGGATTGACACTCAAATCCTTGGTGAGGACCTCCACAATTCCAACAAGATAAAACTGTTGGTTATATGAAGATAAGTGGGTTGTGGTGGGTAATTGGAAAAATTAGAGGGGTCGTTAAATGAGTTCTAATTAGGATCATAATCAAATGAATTCCTTGAACCACAAAACAAACAACTCCCGTTATGAATATCATTACCACATTGTACACAAGTACACCAACGGCAGGGTGAACCATAAAGAGGCTCACCACAGCAGACACAAGGAAGCGATTGCATTTGAGAGTTATGAAGAGGAATCGGTTTATTCAAAGAATCAACAAAACCACCATGGTGATCCGAATGACTATCAAGTCTCGAAGAACATTGAGAAAAATCAGGGAGGTGGGACAGTGGTGTGCTCTGAGAGCTAGCAATTTCCACCACTTCCGTTATGGTCTCGGTTCCGGTTCTTGAAAACGTGAAGATTAGGCAAGTCATTCTTGCTAGTCATCGGTGTTTGAACGGGTTCATCGTAATCAATTCTAATTCTTGACCTTTTTCATCGGCATAAATTCGTTCGATTAGATTACGGGCTCTAGATTCAAAGAGATAGTCCTCGTAATCCTCGGTGGGTGCTTGGGGTAGCTCGACGTTTGGCTGGTTTGTCAAGATTAGAATGTATTCCGGGTTGTGGCGGGTCTTGAAATAACTTTGAAAAAAAATTTTGATGGATAATTCGCACGAATTGCAAAATTCGCTTGAACTAGGCCCTCCACACTGCTCACACACATTTCTGACGATGAAGTTGACGAATGTCGACATAAGAATTAAACATATAGAGGATTAAGAAGAGAATCAAATGGTTGAGAGGATACGAAGAATAGAATGCTTGGCAAAGAGGGTAAGAGAAATAGAATCAACGAATAAGAGGAATGACGAAGAATATTTTTGGGGTTTTGGATAAGAAAATATAAACATATCTGGATGGTGGTATGAACAAAGAGTGAATATCCAATCACTAATCTGCTAGGCGTAAGACTTGACCTGGCTCCGTGGCGCCAAAAATTTGATCGCTCGGAACGGTCAAGCTTTATCACACAAGCCGCCACTTGTGAATGGCGGACCGTAACAAGCTTAAACGAGGGAGCGAAATCAATGAAGATCTGAGGAGTATAGTGTTTCCCCAGGTCGTTATGTCCCAGCGAGCTATGCAATGGATTATCGAACGTATAGTGATCGAGAGGTTTGGACGGAAAAGGAGATTTGGAATTATTATAACTACGGAAAAGGACATAAACTACAAGGGCTAAAATGAAAAATTAAAGGAAATTAGAAAGATAAAACCTATTAAATAAACGCTATCACTATATTTAAAATGATGAACGTTTAAAACTAAAACTAAAACTTACGTTTAAATTAAAATCACGTAAACGTGTAAAATAAAAAGTGAAATCTAAGAAATAAAAGTCCTAAAAATATGAAAATGACATTTTTACAATCCTAATGATAAAAGAAAATATTTGGAAAAAGAAAATTATTTTATAACTATTTATCTAATTATTATTAATTAAAAACTATTTTTAACTATTTAATAATTACCTAAAATACAAGAAAATAGGAAATAAAGCTAGAAAAATAAAATTATGAATTGGAAAAGTCTAAAATATCAAAATAGAATTTTCAAAACTATTTTTGTATTTTTCTGATTATTTTTCTATTTTCTAGGAATTTTAAACTATTTAAAATTAATTAAATTATTTAAAAATACAAATTTAACTAAGAAAAATATGGAAAAATATTTTTTTCTCTTTTTATATTTATCTTAACTTAAGAAAATTGAAAAGTTATTTTTTTGAAGCTTTTCTTAATTATTTGTATTTAAAGCTAATTAAAAATGCTTAAAAACTAATTTAAATTGAGAAAAATAGCAAAACAACTTGGAAAAAATCTGAAAATTTCAGGAAAGTCTAAAACATTATTAGGAAGCTGAGAAAAATGGAAAAACAAGTGCTTGCTTGAAGGAATAAGAATCGATGGCACAAGTGCTTAAAAATAGCACTGAGATAAGCTAATGAGCTCCAATAAGCACCAACTGATAACAGAAGCAATAATATGCAATAAGAACCAGAATGAAATAAGAATCATCAAGCCATAACCTCTGAAAAGTAATTACAACAGATTTGAGTTTATGAGATTTTGGCTAAAAAGCAGATTCTGGGGGGCTAATTTAAGCTGAATAATAAGCACTACAATAAGCTGGAACAACAAAATGAAAATGGTAACTTGCACTAGACCTGGGTGGCTATCAACAAACCCAAGAGACGACTGGGGAGCTCTGTGAGCCAAATACAAGCTCTAAATACAATACCTGAGGGCATTGTGCTCTGCATGGGCAGCACTGGCCATTTTGACAAGCTCTTTAGAGGCTTATAGGAAATTCACAAAATTGTACAAAAATAACAACAAGAAACTAGAGCAGGAGCTCTTTCTAAAACCACAAGTTCAGTTGAAAATGACTCGAGTGGTGAGCTCGAAAAATCTCTCTTGTTGGCCAAAACTAAGAATTTCAACATTTGACTTTTATCAAAGTAAGTTGACTAAACTGAGCTTTGATCCAGATTTTAAGGGCTGAAAATGATTTATCTTGATGAAATGAAGCTCTTGTAACCTAACTTTATGGATTTTGGACATGAAACAAGATTTTGGATTTCAAAAATCTCAACATTAACTGTTGAGATTGTTAATGTTGGATTTTGACTTTTAGTATATTGTAGGCACAAACCAAGCGGATAAGAGCCTAAATAAGCTTGACTAACATGAACCAAAAGGAGTTAAACACAGCAAGGACTTTATAACAGTGGTTTATCTCAGAACCAAAACCCTTTTATTTGTGAACTAAAAAGGAGATAACCAGTTTAGCTAAGACAAACATTCAAACTACTTAGATTATCATTAAATAGACTAGAATAAACAAATGGTAACCACAAATACATATACAAACTAGGACTGCAATATGACTTGAAATATGGAAACTGATAAACTTACTTACATGTGTCAGTTGTTTGCAGCTAAAACAAAACCCATTACTACACTAAATGAACCTAACCCAACCCATTTCAGAGGTCTGCAACACCAACCATGCTCAAATCAACTAAGCTTAACAGTTGACTTTTGTTGACTTTTTCACAAACTTGCTTGAAAATGATTTTAAAGCTTAACAAAAGCTAAAATTAGCTTAACTAAGATTGTTTGAGCTTATAAATAAGCTAGCTAAAGCTTATACATAAGAATTTGAAATGAAATATTCAACAGTAGCTATAAAACATGAAACTTTAACTAAACATGAAATTAACTCTTAAAACAGTTTACAAAGCTGAAATGACTTAAATGTAATACAAGGAAGGTGAAATTAGAACATTTAGCTTTAAACTAAAACTCTTATTTAAAAAACGACATTAAAGGAAAAATGATAAAACTAACTAACACCCTTTCTTGCTTCTTTCTTCCTCCTTTTATACCCCAAGTGATTCTCTCTCTCATCTCTGATAAATCCCACTTCTTTTTTCAACCATTGGATGACTTAGATTGATCTTGGATTGAGCTATTTTGGCGGGAAAGAGGTGTTTTAACAATGAGGTGAGATTGAGTATGTGTAAGGGAAGTAATTAATGATTCCTTGTATTCTTCTGTTTGGAGGGGACAAGGGGAAGGATAAGGTGAGGAAGGGGTGGAGTGTGCAGGGGTGTTGCAGGCTAGTGGGGGAGAAGGTGGAGATGGCGCCAAAAGGGATGGTTTGACCACAGGGATTGACCAGGCAGTGTTTAATAATAGGGGGGGTTCAAATTGCATAGTGACAGGGGTCCAAATTGATGAAAGGTCCAAAATGAGGTATAAGGCTTTAATAATGACAAGGACTAATTATGCAATTTTCTGAAAATCAAGGACCAATCCTGTCAATATCTCATAGCTGCTCCAAGGACTGAAACTGACAAGTGTTAATATTACAAGGACCAAAGTTGCCATTTTCCAATTTTCCAGGGGCTAATTTTGTCAATTTGCAAACTTGAAGGACCAATTTGTAATTTTCTCAAACTTTTTTATATATTTCACCAAAGGACTAAATTTGACAAGTTATGATTCAAAAAGGACCTTTGATGACTTTTCTTTTGAAATTTTGACTGGGGACTATTTTTGACAATTTTGAAACTTGGGGACTAAAATTTTTGCAAATTTAATATATGTTTTTCATCTGATTTTGATAGTTTTGCATTTAAAACACATAAAACACTGATTTGTGATATTTTGATCATTTTGATGTGTTTCAAGTGTTTTAGATGATTTTGCGGTTTAATTGGTACAAAAATGATGAGTATTTACACACTCATCACTAGCTCACGAGCACACCACTTGTCCCACCTCCGGAATCTTCAAAACCTTTTTCGGACGATTTCATGAATATTGTTCAAAATTGCTTAAATGAATTTCGTCAAATTTCAACTTCGGGGAATATCGTTTTACCTAACATTTGTGATTGAGCCCTCGATTCCTACTCCGTACCCGAGATATCGTCGTTCGATGAGTATTGCTACGGTTGTGGAGACGTGTTACAAAGGTTTGTTGTTATTACAAATGTATGTGCGAGTAGTGTGGAAGCAATCTTGTCAATGGATATTGTTCGTTTTGTGCCGAGAATTCATTCGCGTATGATTCTAATCCAAATTCTTTCAATTATCCTCAAAACAATTTCAACTACCCTCCACAAAATTCATATGAACCACAACCGTACTATCAAGATTTCAATGATCAATCGTCGTTTCAAACTTTCTCTCCACCAAATCCTCAAGAACTTATCCCAAGTCTTCTAGATGCATTAGAGGATTTAAAAGGATTGGTTAATAAACATGCCCAAGAAGAGTCTCGTCCAAAATTATGAAGAACTTCTTAGGAACAAGCACTGCAATGAAAGATTACTACTAATGTGTGGTACAAAACATATCCTATTTAACGAAGCTTGCCGTCTAGATGACGAGGATGAGGAAGATTGGGAGATGACAAAGGACAAGGTGCATATCTCAAGCCCAAAGTACCGCATGTCCACTCTCGCCCTCATATGCCTATCCACCATAGAACCTTCGGATAACCTTTTAATGGGGGCGAGCATCTTGACACTATTCGGAAATGGAAGCAGTCTTGTGTTGAGAACCTTGTCCCAAACCCAAGTGAATCCGAGGTTATCTCACGGTGATATGTGTGATGAGCCTCTCGATGATGATTCTTACCCCAAAAGTTTCTATTGAGGTGATCTCAATCGAAAATGATTATCGTCGTTTGATGATTCCTTATCGTGGAACATCGAGTATGTGGAGGATTCCCTCTGAGCTCGTCGGCTTAGAAGAAGTGAGAGATGTTGATCCGATGATCTTGATATAGACACGATTTTGATCGGATGATGAAGATATTCTTGTTATGTCCGAGAAGCCTTTTGCTACGACATTCACTAATCCTCTGTTTGACTTCAATTACAGAATTCACTCTAGTTTGGATAATCCCATCTTTGATATTCAGAATGAGGATAGTGACTTTTTACATCTCCATCTTTACCGAAGAAGAATAGAGTGGCAATCCCACTGACGTTAGACCTTCTCGAGGAGTTCGCGATGAACTCGCTCCGTTGATCATTCTCCAGGGAGATGATGATGCTCACTTGACTTTGAAGCCGACCACGAAATTAGAAAATCTTCTATACAATTGGTCTTCGATAATGCGTCAGTGATACTGTTATAGAAGAGTGACTTTCTTTCTCCGGATGACTCGATACCTTCGGGTTTGAGTGACGATTATTAGCCGTCCATCCCACGTCCGCTGCCAAACCGGATGATGGAACCTCTTCTAAGCCCGATCACGGATGTTTTCATTGCTTGATGGTGGATAAGATTTACGACATTCGTCAATGTTCCTCAATCTAATCTTTACCCACCCACCGTTGTCATGAGATTGACACTCTGCCTTCTCCTCCCATTTCTTCTCCATGTCTTAACTCCTACGGGAGTGAAGATACCATCTTTGATCCCGGCATTTCTCTTTCTTTTGAGCCGGTTATATCTCATCGGAGTGGAACTTTCAAAGACATTCAATATCTATCCAAACTATTTGAATGAAAGTCCGATGGACATTTTCTATTCCACTTGCTCCCCGTGGACCAATGAATTGGGTCGAGTCAAGCTAGCGACTCGAGCAACAAAAACGATAGCACCTTATATGGGTTCTCACCCGTATTTCGACTTCTTTCTACTTTCTACCACCCTAGTGTGGAGTTGCCCCATTGTATATAAGTTTTCTAAAAAAAAAAAATTCCAAATAATGGCCGTAGTATTTCCCTCTTACGTTCTATGTTTCGCACCTTGCCGGTACTTTGAATATTGAGGGCAATATTCATTTCTAGTGTGGGGAATTCTCATTTTATTATCATAATTATACCATCTTATTCCCGTTTTTTGGCCAAAAAAAAAATTTTTTTTTTTGGAGTAAGTGTTTTACACTTACTCAATTGGTTATCAGTCCACCATGTCTAATAAACAAAAGGATTGGCTAATCCAGAGCAAGCGGCTCTTGGTAAAGATATCTCAAATCCGTTGACGGCTTGCAATTTGCCCAAAATTGTATGGTGTTGAGCTCACCATATCTTTAATTAGTGAAGAGTTGGCTAGCCCGCAAGTTTATGGCTTGTGGTAAAGGCGGTTGGAAAACCATAATTGGTAATCGAATCACCAAAAGATATTTTATCTAAGTTGGCTAGTCGAGAAGCAAGCATTACGGTAAAGACAAATCAAATCGATGAAAATTTATTGATTTGCTCAAAATCACATGGTTATCGGTGTACCATAGTTCTTACTTGAACTAAAACATTTGGCTACTCCAGAAGTAATGGCTTTTGGTAAAGAGATTCAAATCCATTAAGTTTTCTCAAAAGATTGCTAGGGACTAGCAATGTTTTGAATAATGGGGGTTGATGAGTGCTTATTCACTCATCATTTTTTAGGTCCAAATCTGAGCGCAAAACATCTAAAACACTCGATATGCATCAAAATACTAAAAAATATCTCAAAATTGACTTTATATGTTTGAGATAAAATTATTGAAAAGCGAACAAAGTTTGCATAATTGGCGGTTTAGGTCCCCAACTTTTAAAATGTAACTTTAGTCCACTGGAATTTCAAAGATTGACGAAATTTACCCTGGACAATTTTAAATTGGAAAATGAACATTTTTAGTCCTTTGGTAATTCTTACTTGTCAAATTGGTCATTTGATAAATTTTGGAAAATTGCTAATTAGGTCCCTCAGTTTAAATTTGGCAAGATTAGTCCTTGGTTTATTTGGGAAAATGACCCTTGGATTACTTTTAGAAGTTACATGAATGGTCCTGCAATTTCGGATCTCACAGTTTGGTCCTTTAGTTTTTGATGAATTGCAATTATGGTCCTTATGAATTAATACATAGCACCCTTGGTCTTGAACCCCTTTCCACTTGACCCACATACTACCTTGTGAACCCCCTCCTTCACCAATAACAGACACTTATTTTGCTTTCTCTTTTCCCTCCACCTTTTTCTTCTTTCTGCTACCGGATAACCAACCCTTTTACAAATCCTCAACCGAACACTCCAACCTCTGTCTCTTCCCTTTTGCCGGATTTTCCCAAAACCCAAACCCACTTTCCTCCTCCCCAAGACATAGTCATGGCCAGCTCCCACTTTGGCAATCCACAACAACAAAGAGAAGGATCTATGGTACGTGAATGTTGGATTGGTCACCAAGGGGGTGAATGGGCGTGATGAAGTATTGGGACAAGCACAAGCTCACTTTGGCTCATCTCTCTCTCACAAAAGAAACACATTTGCAAGCAGACCAAGAGAGAGGATAGAAGTTTCAAGTTTTTGTATAAATAGGCATTTAGAGATAATGAAAAACTTGTCTAGAAATTCTCATTCTAGCACCATTTTACTTTTGTCATGTAACTTTCGGTTTGATGTAATTGCAATTTAATTTTTAGTTCACCTTCTTGAGTTTATGGAGTTTGTCTCCTTTAAGCGGTTTATTGTTTATTTTCGATCTTGAATGTACTCAGAGTTTACTTCGAGATTGTTTTGAGCTCATGAAGTTTGCTTTTAAGTTCACACATTTGTTTTTTTAAAAAGTTTCATAATCTTTTAGGTTCAAAATCGTTTCCCTCTAAAAGGGAGTGTTTGGATTGAGTATAAAATATGAATTGAGAAACCCCATTGACCCATTTGGATCTCTAAACAAGTTCGAATGGGATTTTAGTACCGATTGTTTAACTCAATTTCAATATTGTACAAGCATGAAAGAAGTTTGAAAATTTTAGTTGTATGCTTTCGAAAATCATTACTGCGGTTCTGACACTCACATACATCGCCCATTTTTTAAGCTCATTTTAGGTAGGTTAGAGTTAGTTTTAGGACTTGATTTTGTTTTGCAAGTAGTTAGTAGTATTAGCTTAAAGTGTTTCAGTTTATTTAGTAGAATAAATTTCATTTAGTAGCTTTTTTAGCGTGGAAGTCACCCCAATCCGGTTTGGTCGCAATCTGTTTCAGTGACCATCGACAACAACAGCGACCGTGGACCTCTCTCTTATGCTTATTTTGTCTTATTTTTAGCTTATTAGGTTTCTTTTGTTGCCCATTTAGTGTGTTAGTTTAGGTTAGATTAATCTTAGCTTATTTACTTGCTTCTTGTACTCTCTTGATTGCTTATTTTCCCATTTTATCTAGTTTTAGGACTCCCTATTTAGGTACCAACTACTTTTCTCCCCATTCTAATTGCTTTTTGACTTACATGTAATTGTTGAGTATGCATGTTTGCTTGTTCCTCATGTCAAAATGCTTATCATTGCTGTAGTGCTTAAGATTGCATTGTAGGGGTGTTTGGTTGGGTTACTGTGGCTTGACATCGTACATTGCAAAATCAATTGCCTTTCTTAGTTTATTAGTGTTTTCATTTTGCTTATTTTTGTCCTCCCTATAGTGCTTTAGGTCCTTCAACTTGTTCCTAATTAGTTGTAGCTTTTTTTAGCTTTTTGATAGATTATTGTACCCCTAGGTGTCCTTGGCTTGTACACTTAACCAATCAAGATGCAGCTGACCTTAGTTTTGCATCTCGGCTTATCATTTCTTTGAATTTTTTTTATCACTTTTGTTGTTTTAAGTAATGTAGATTAGATGCCTTAGATTAGTTAACATTAGTTTTATTAATTTAAAACTTTTTGTAGCTTTTAGTTGTCCCTTTGTTGCCATTGAACCAAAGCTGTCATCGAGGAAGCTTGCAAGCATTCTTTGTTTAGCTTAACTTGATTCGTCCTTAGCTTATTTGTTGGTTTGTAAAATTTTTGCTTTGTAATAAGTTTGGAGTTAACTTATAACCAGATTATAGAAGAAAAGTTTAAAATAAATAAAAGCATAAAAGTGACAGACTTCGAGGAGTCGAACCAGGTTCGTACACTCAAGAACACCCTGCAACGAACTTAGCCATCTCTGCTACCTTCGTTTTTGTGTTACAACTCCCTTAGTTTATTACTTATCCTACTTTAGGTTTAAGCTTATAGCTTATATCTTTTTCCTGACTTATTTTCTTAAGTAGTCCACAACTTTTTTATTTTCTTATTGTAGAACTATTCAAAGTAGTTTTTGTAAATTTTCTTAGGATTTTCTAAAAAGTTTTAGTATTTTATATTAATTAATTAGTACTAATTAGTTTTTAATTCATAATAAATAATTTAAAACTCGAAAAAATACCCGGCTTTTTCTAAATTCATTTTAGTCATGTAGAATGTAGGAAAATTAGATTTGTACTTTCGTAGGAAATTGTATCTTTTCACTTTTGAAGCTTCGGGGTTAGCTTCGGGTTTAGCGTTTTTGCATTTTAGCACCCTAGGATGTAGTTTAGCTTCGTTTTATTATTTCTTAGGCTTAGTAGTAGTTTATTTGTAGTTTATTTTGTTTTACATGATTTATTTTCATTCTCGTTCTTTAAATTGTAGATTAGCGTAATCCTAAATCCAAAAATTTGTTAAACCAATTCAATTCCTATTCGCGAAACTCAAAGACATCGTCAATTTCACACCTCGTTGGGACACGACTCGGGAAATAACTTTCCCGGTATCACTTATCGAGTATTCGAGGGTTTTGCGTGTCAATCTTTTTCCTATAACGATTGATTTGTAATTCTCTCGCTTATTTCGTATTTGATATTTTTATATAATAATTGACTCATCAATGAACACGGTATCCCTTACCGTGGTTGCTTCCGGGATTCTCATGTGGTAGATTTCATGATGATCAACCATATCGTGTAGCTCCGCCAAAGACCACTCATTGGAAAACATGCAAACTCCTTGATATGGAACCCGTAGTATTCTTCCACACTCTACTAGCGAAAGGGTGTACTCATGTTCATTTATGATGAAGAAAGTTGAGATGGTCCCATCATCATTTCTAACAATCCTCATTGTTTTGTAGAACTCGAGAACGAACACCGGGAAAATTTGCTCGTTTATGTCCAACAAAAAATCAAAACCAATAGTTTCAAAAACTTGTCGGATGTCGGTGTTGGCAAGAAATGATGGTTCTACCACACGACCTTCATGAAAAAGTCTCTTTTCGAGCAACTTGAAAGCTTTCCTATCTTCCGGGCTAAGTCCATCCTTTCTATGGTACATTGGGATGTAGTGGGCGGTATCTTGATAGTCTTGTTGTTGGTTACTTGGCATGATTGTTCCTATACAACACAACCAAAATGTGGTGTTAATTGTGAATAGTAGCCTAAAGGGTTTGATCATAATTTTGCTCAAATCATCTTTATTGAATTCAAGAAATGAGTTTAATTTGCATTAACAATGTTAATTCTTTGATTTAGATTATCTTAGAAAACAATGTGGTAACAAATTATGACAAACCCATTTGAACCCAACTTCTAAAGATGAAAAATTGTAATCCTAGAAATCAAGGAATTAAATTAACAATGTAGTGAAGATTATACTTACACAAGAGATTGTTTTGCTTGAAGGAAATGATCAAATTGCTCTTGTGAACAGTAATTGGGTTTTTGTTCGTGAGTCTTTGAAGGGAAAGTGATAGTGGAACTTCCACAGTGATGATTTCTAACTTATGATGTCTTCTTTGCTGGAATCCACGGGATCCCTCTCATTAGGGATCCGGCTAGTTCAAACTCGTGGATTCGGCAGCAAAAAATTCAGCTTAAGCATTCCTTGATAACTTTGGTTTTAGGGGTTCTAAAAAGCCTAGAGTTTGATGTTTAAGCTCTGTAATTTGTGGTTTGGAGTTTTGACGGTTTAATACTAATACTATTCGATGGAATTCCCTTTTTATGAATTAGTCACAATTCTTGGGAGGTTTTTCAAAGATTATGATAAAATCCCATTTTATCATAATATAAGAAATTTCACATGGATATTCATTGACATAGATGAAATGTCAATAATCCTTTTATGATGAATAATGATTGAGGCTATCAAATAACCGAGATACCATTATTACAGATTTGTAGTGTAGTTTATATAACTCAACGAAGAATACTATTCTTGATGATGATTTTAATATAGATAACTACTTAAGTAATTACTAATAAAGAGTAATCATACAACTAAGACTTTAATAATAATAGCAAAATGTAAATTATTAAAGATCATACATTTGCTAAATATTCTTTTTAAGAAAAGAGATATTTAGAGAAATTCTTTGTGATCTTCTTAGGATCTTCAGATCCATGTGTGAGAAATACAATGCTAAATATTCTTTTTACGAGAAGAAATATTTAGATAGTTTCTTCATGATCTTCTTGGTACCCAACAAGTATGGAGAATTCTTTAACAAGGAAAATATTAGAACGTTCTATCATTGTCCAACATTAAACACTATGATGATTTATTTTTAAAACATGACTTAAAGAATCATTCTTTGTAGTTTTCAAACATACATAGATCGTATCAAGTTTTTTAAAGTACAGCATACTCTAAGAAACTTTGTAACGAAGCTCTGATACCAATTGTGGAAAACTAGAAGGGGGGTTGAATAGTTTTACTAATTAAAACTTCGTTTTAAAATATTTAGATCGACTTATGTCAATTTATTTAGATGTGTATGTTGGACATTGATAGATAGATATATAAAAGTGTAAAGAAAGATAAAGTGTAAGAAGCACATAAACCACGACACGGTATTTATAGTGGTTCGCTACAAGACACCTTCCTTGCACTCCACTCCTCGAGTCAACTACTCGAGAGTTAAGTAATCACTACACGACACCAACTCCTTATGGCGGAGAAGCCTTCACAACGTCGCCAACTCTTTTCCGGTACTAGGCTAACCACCGGGTTCTTTCACACCAAGGTGAACCACACCTACCACAACGTCGCTACCTCTTTATCGGTACTAGGCTAAGTACCTAGTTCCATTACAATGGAGGAATTACTACCCAACACTACACAACACCTAACCCCAAAGGAGACCCACTCCTTATTACAACACCATCAAGGATATCAACATCCTTGGAAACAAACAATCACTATTTGTATAACGATGCACCTCATCGATTATACGACCTTGGCATCCTTCACTAATGCCACTTGATTTGACTCCTAGACATCTTTCACTAATGCCCTTGACACGAACGCTTGGCACCTTTCACTAATGCCTTCGTCTTGACTCCTTTAGCATTCTTCACTAATGCTTTTGACACGGACATTAAGCACCTTTCACTAATGCTTTCGTCTTGACTCTTTCGGCATCCTTCACTAATGCCTTGGACACAACACTTCTATGGAGGAAGAAAGAAGTATCAACAAGAGAACCTCAGTAGTCTTGATGATGACGAAGCATGGCAACTCATGAACTTGAGCTTGCTCGACTTCAAGAAGTGGTGATCTCGCCTTAAGAGGAACCTAGAGAATCACACAAAAACAAAAGACAAACTACATAGAAAGATCCCTTAGGATTAGTGGTTAGAGAGTTACAATACTTGGGGAAAGTATGTGTTGGAGTGACCACTCAAAAGGAAGAAATGACTCACTATTTATAGAAGAAAAAAACAACTACTTTTCCACGAATCCCTCCCTTAAGGGATCCGTCTAGTGTAAAACCAGGGATCCATGGGACGCTCCTGTTTGCCCATGGGTTTTTTGGTTGGTCCATGGGTATTTCATTAGATACAATGTATCTAATAGGTGCAATGCATCTAGTCAAATGTATATGGGTCAATATCATGGGTTATGGATATGCTCCATGGGTTGTAGCTTTTACCCATTATAATACATACTAGTTATGTATATATTTGCCCAATATGTAAACACTAGTTGTTGTACATATGTATTATTAAATCATAAAATCACTTATACTTGTTTTAGTTTTTTATGTGAAAACGTAAGTGTGTTAGAGAACTATTGGCTCAAACCAATTACGTATTTTATTTGTTTCGTTAAAATGATTTTACGTTTGTTATCGACAAAACATTAGAAGATAGTTAAATATAAATAAACGTTTTTACGGTTTATTTATATTAACACATGTAAAACATGAAACCGAAACCGAACCGCCGGGCTGTCGGGGCGGCTCGGTTTTTGTCGGTTCGGTCGGTTTTGTCGGTCCGGTTCGGTTTTGGACCTTTGATGCTCGGCCCTACTTCCACATATATAAATAGTTGATTCTCGCATGCAACGTGTGAAAGCAATAATTATCATGTAATTCAAGTTACAAAGAACATGCGAAGGCTATAACACATGTTAAGATGGCACGTGGGCGGTAAATGTGAGTCACGTTATATAAATGAAATTTATTATACAGGGACCTTGAGAGAAGGAAAGTGTTAGTGTAAAAAAGACAACTATAATACATTAAGCATAACTATATATTATCATTACTTTAAGCTCAAAAGATTAGCAAGTTGTGTTTTTTATTTAGACAAACAAAATTAAAGTTTTGTGAAAGTCAAATGTTGCTACTAAAAACGTAACTAAAAACTCATAATACATAAAAAAAAAATAGAATAAAAAAATAGACAAATCCAAACTGTGTGCAACGCAATAAACCCAAAAAATGGCAATATACCTAAAAATTAACAAAATCCTACCAACGTAGCCCAAGTTATACATTGTTGTATATTTTAGCGTCACCATTACGATAACAACTCAGAAAATTACTCAAACATTACCCAATCAACAATTAACATCTTTCAAAAAACCTCTTCACATTTACTCTTTTAAAGTTAAGTAACTATATTAAATAGTAGAAACCTAATTAGTATCAACCATTTAGCTATGAATTATTAGACACAATCGATGCATCGCACGGGTTGAATAAAGCCTCGTTTATCCCAATAACGCAAATCGATTTATTAATAATTGCCTAACTTTTGTGATACCAATTGCTTGAGAATCACAAATACATATGGGCTATGGCAATACAATAAATGATGAAATACCGTTTTATAACTAATTTGTTATTTTCTTGAATTTATATTTTAATTTATAATTTTTTAAGATCTAGTTTATAATTTAATTAATATATAAATACATGTATCAATAAGTATATTGATAAATACTATTTAATTAATTAATTAATAATTTTTTATGATTTAATTTATTTTTACTTTTTTATTAATCAATATATTAAAAAAAACTGGAAAATGCTTTTGGAGTTGATATTTGTAGTCAAAGGTGAGCTGACTTTTCTATTTTTTTATATTTTTTTTTGGGAAAATTTCAAAAAAAAAAGGAAAACAATAATATATTGCCTTTAGCGACGACATACGTCGACAAAGTGTCGGTCAAAGAAGTGAATTTTTTGTCGTTCAGTAACTTTTCCGTTGCTAAAACTCCTTTTTCTTGTAGCAAATTTAGAAATAAATTTGTTTGTAGTCTTAATCGTGATTTTGTGTTACAAATAAACCTTCCAACCGTCCAACAAAGTGTTTAATAATTACTGTTGATTTAAGGTATCTATTGTATTGTCTTCAAAAGTATTCATAATAATCTGAAGAGATGCAGTGTCATACCGAGAGACACATGGCCTAAATGTAGGTGAAGCCGGGCCAACCAAATAGTATTTACTGAGGTACGTTTCTTGTTCTCACGTCTAATAACTAGTTAAAGGCATGGCCAATATTCCTATGTACAGGATTAGAAGCATAAGAACTACAGTACTAACAAATCATATTTGTCCTTTCGGAAACTTACATAATCATACCAACTTACAATCATCTTACGAACAACAACTTCAAATATAATGAAACTCCTTACTATTGGATACTAATTTATTAATCTATGTATTTAGCGTTTATGTATATATCAAAAATAAAGCCTACAACCGAATAACAGTTAAATTCGATTATGGCAGTTCGGATTGTGAATGGACATGTCTTTTAGAATAGTTGTATAGTTACACCGGTTGGAAAAGTATAAATACCTATGTAACCAAGTCTGTAAACTAATGATTTTTCTATCAATAAACTTAGTATATTCTTATTCAATTGTTGAAAGAGAGACAAGATAATTACAGTGGTATCAGAGCCGAAGGTTCGAACCAGAGGGAGAGAGACAGAGAAGAGTTTTGATTCAGAGGAATCAATCAAGAAAGAAACACGATTTGATCGAGTAATGTTAGGATTTATAAAATCCATGTTGAAGTATCAGTCACCCCAACTCTAGTCTAGCACATGTTAGCTCGTAAACATTACGTTATTTATTAGTTAGTTAGTTAGTTAGAGCAACACCGTGGAGGACGGACGGGTCTTTACCCACTTTATGCCTGATCCACAGCCTGACATAGGGCATATTATGTAAAACTATAAATACCCTCTACCTCCCAAGGTAGAGGGTTGGTGCTTCTCATTCAATCTAACCTTTTCTCTTTTTATTTACTTTCTCTCTTTAGAGAACACCCTCTTTACTCTTTCTCTCTCTAAAACTCATCTCATTAGAACCTCTTGTGTGATTGATTGTGTGTTTATGAAAACCAATATATTACAATTGGTATCAGAGCCATGGTTTGATCACTCATCTCTCATGTTCTTGGATTTCTAGTGGTTTTCATAAGGTTTTTAGGTTTGAATGAGTTTAGAGTAGTTTGAATCATTTGGATCATTTCTTGTGTTAAAGTTTGAATTTTGATTGTACTTTTGTGTTTAGAATCATTATAAGTGTTTAGGTTTTGGTTTGGAAGGCTTGAATCATCGTGGTTGGGTTGTTTTTTGGATTGAAAATTGGTGTTTTTTTGAAAGTTTCAAGTATAAGATTTGAGTCTCGAATAGGTGTTCTACTATGCGATTTGTCCTAAATACTATGCAATTTGTCTCTTTAATGAATGCGTTTTGAAGCGATTTGTCATATTTTGGATGCGATTTGTCACTTTTCGTGAAGCGATTTGTCTAGTATGCGATTTGTCTATTGAGACAAAACGACAAGAAAGGAAAAAGTAGTGGAAGTAGTGGGTGTACTTGTGTACTATGCGATTTGTCTACTTATGCGGTTTGTGTGTTATGCGTTTTGACTGTTATGCGTTTTGTCAACTTAAGCGATTTGTCTCTTAAGTGATTTGTCTCTTAACCGATTTGATACTTAAGCGTTTTGACACTTAAGCGATTTGTCATCAGTGCGTTTTGTCAAGGACTGAGATTTGTCAATTCCTGCGATTTGTCTCTAAACCTTACATACAAAACCCTTGTTTTCAAACCCTAATTTCCGAAAAATCCGCGGAACAGGGGGTATATATAAAGAATTAGGGAATATCACAAACCATAACACCAAATTTATCTTAACTTCCTTATCATCTTCTAGTTCATTTAATACATCCTACTTCTCACTCTCTTACAATTTGGTCTTGATTTTAGTAAAATCCCGCGAAAGATTCTATTTCTTGGTTTAAATCATAGACTTGTAAAATCCCGTGTATTCTACAACATCATGTTTTACACTACTGACTCTGTAATTTCAAATGTGCTTAAATTATATGATGTTGTGCACAACAAAGAAAGTATTTGTTACTATGAAAGGTTAACCATGATTGATTCAACCAATGATGAATTGAGATCTTCCTGCCCTGAGTCCAATGAGAAAGAATTGCACCTGCTCATGCTATAGAATGCCATGCAAAAAAAATGTTGCATTAAGACCTATCAACAACTTTACTCTCACCTCATGTTACTTCTACCCATAACAATGGAACGAACATGTAATGCCCTCTTCCGTCAGGACTTATCCACATTAACAGGAACCTTGCTGTTAAACTTAGAGGAATTGGAGCTACAACTTGACAAAGAGAAGATTCAAAAGGATAGTTCCAGTGCTGCACTTCAAGTAATCTACAAACAACTTCAATCGTTCATCATTGGGGAATATTCATCAGATTATGATCAATACATGACTGAAGTGTCTTTCAAAAGACACACTGGAGTGGAAATCAATGAGTTCATTGAGACACTTATCCATCTTATGGACAATGTGAAGAAGTACATTGAGGAAGCTACCCAGAACTATGATAACATGAATGAATGTGGGATGTATTCAATAGAGAGGTGTGATGAATCGGGTAATGTATCTGTTGAAAGATCGGGTGTTGTTGAATGCAGAATATCAGAGACAGCAAAGAATGATGTAACCAGCTGCTCAGTAACTCCGATCACACAAGATGTGGATGCGGTGATCAGAAAGGTGAATGAATGTCGGGTACAATCATTAGATTGTAGTGTTGAGATCGGTAAGGCATCAGATGATGGATCAGTTGACACTGAATACAGAGGCTCAGAGACTGATAAGCTTAAAACAACCAGTAGTTCAGTGACTCTTGTTACACATGATGTGGATGCAAATATCAGACCAACAAATGAACAGGTGTCATGTGATGAGGTACCCTTAACTGATCAACATAGTGCATCTGCTAATGTACCTAAACAAACTAATCTTAATGCTGAACATGATTCTGATAAATGTTCTTTAGTTGAGGCTGAGACTAATAAATTCAAAACAAATGATATGGTTGATAAAAGGGCTTTTGATGAACTTTCAAACAAATTCTCAAAACTTGAAAAACATTGCATTTCTCTTGAAATTGCAATACAAAGAAAGGAGGAAAGTTTTCAAACTAATAAACCATGTAAAAATCTGGAATTTCTTGAATTTCGTGAATTTTTTGAAATAAACGATTTGAAAGCTCAACTTCAAGCCAAAAACTCGACTATCAACAATTTGAAGAAACATATTTCTGGTATGCATGTGAAAAATAATTCAGTTAAGACTACACAAGACATTGATGCTATTATAACAAGAAATAATGAACTTTCAATTTATGTGGCTAAATTACTAAAGGAAAATGAGTCTTTGAGAAAGCATCACATTGAACTAAGTGACTCTGTCAAAGAAGCTAGAACTAAGTCAATGGAACAAACAAACTCTTTGATAGCAAAAATTGATGAACTCAAAGCTCAACTTCAGGAAAAGAGTTTCGCTATTGTTGCCTTAAAGAATGAGCTTAGAAAAACAGTAGGGAAAAGTATGAACACTAAATTTACAAAACCATCAACCTTGGGGAAGCCAGTTTCTCATCCCACTAGAGACCGGTCCATTGTTAGGCAGACCTCTGCATTTATATCCGAAAAGAACAAAATCTTAAAGACAAGGCTTGCCTCCTTAAGTTGATGAGGCATAAGTTTTGTCAAAACCAAATTAATTCAATTCGAAGTTACCTAAGAATAATACCAGTCGCTTAACCCTCAACAAGTAGTTACTTCTACTCCCAAAGACCTCTAGGATTAGTTCGAAAACAAGAGCAAAACCAAGCATTAAAATCCGCATTTATATGATATGAATGACTTGTGGAAGAACTATTATCTAGAAGTTAGCTAGAAAAAAGGAACATATTCAAAGATGAAATTTTAGGTGCAAGAACTAGGGTGATGAATTCCACGATTTCAATGCCGCACTAGAAGTAGTAAACCATTACCCAGAACACTAAAAAGACTAGGGGCCGGCTTGCATCTAAGAGAAGTTATATGAAGAAGAATGCTAAGCATGTAGAAAATGAAACTAGAAATTATGAGTCTTTTCCGAATAAGAAACATTTTCCTAATTCACATGCTAAGGTACTATCCACTAAGACTACTAACATGGCTAAGGTTCAACATGTTATGATGCAAAACAACCCTACAACTTCGACTAGATGGATCCCAAATGCTAAATCTTTGGAGTCTAGGAATAACGATAAGTCTTCCATCGCATAGAATATCAACAATCCTAGACCTTGCCATAAGTGGATACCGCCTGGTAGAATGTTTAAGGATGTTGGACTTAGGTAGATACCTACCGAAAGTCGCTACCGATGGCAAAATCAAGGTTGACCTGAAACCCCAAAGGGTTTGGATACTGTCACTAACTATATATGCAATCAAGCTTGTAATGTTAGTCGCAGTAGTCCCTACCGCCAGAATACTTCGATCCTTTAATACATGGATTGGCTAAAGTATGGATAACTCAAGGATTGATATCTCATAACTCACGGGTTCAAGTAACTCAACCTTGATATTCAATCAGCAATGACGTCTGTTCACATCAGTTCAGGCCTCATTCGTCAACACTATGGCTTCTACAGATATCACTTTAGGCCCCGTTCTTCAAAGAAAAGAAAGGTGTACACTTGTTGCTCTTTATCTTCAGAAGATGAGAAATCTTCATGTTTATGACCATTCTCATCGACATTCTTCATCAACAAGCTTCATGTTTTTCCCACACTCATTCAACCCTCAAGTGGATCTACGTTCATTGGTGTATATTCTTATTCACTTGCTCAATCAAAAACGGCAAACTTCATTTGCAATTTTTGAGAGGGAGAAAAGTGAATAAACTATATGTCAGTCATCAAGGGATCTGCTTACCATTGATCGTATTCTTATTCACTTGTTTAAATCAAAAATGGCAACTTCGGATGCAATTTTGAGGGGAGAAGAGTGTATACTACATATGTTGATGGATGCTTGAATATAGTCACAATCTCCTTCACCTTCTACTTCACTTACTAAGGATAACTAGGATTCATTGTTTCAAGATATGTTTGATGAGTACTTCCAACCTCTATCGAATGTTGATCATCCAGCCCGAAGCTCCTCGCCCGGTTCGCCGACTCAACTAGTTCACCTTCTTGAATCTACGTTGATCAAGATGCACCATCTAAGAAGTACAACTTAGACTACTCAAGAAACCCAATATCCAGTTATTCCTCAAGGCGTTGATAATGACTATCACAATATTATAGTTGCACTCATGAATAATGATCCGCTCTTTGGTATTCCTTTGCCAAATCTTCATGAATTATTGTTCCTTCCAATGTGCACTATGTAAATCAACCACATGAACATAAAGGAAAATGACTACCTCATGCCGCTTGAAAACATTATCGTGAACCGCATCAGTCTCTACATGCATCCAACTACCCACACAAGCCATGTTTTGTCATTATGATGCTCTCATATCTTCAACTAAACCTATAACCTACAAAGAAGCATTGAATGAATCCTAATGGATTGAAGCTGTGAACTTGAAGAACTAGGAGGAGGATTGAAAAACAAGGCAAAGTTGGTAGCACGTGGAAATTGTTAGGAAGAAGGCATTGATGTTGAGGAATCATTTTCTTCGGTTTATTCAGTGGATCGACGTACATCCGATTGTATGTTTATTCACGTGTTGGGCATTTGACACAAGTTGATTACTTCGGAGTTAATCATTTATCACTTATTTGAGATTGAAGTTGACTTTCACAAAGGCGTGTTATTATTTGATAACTTGCTCGGGCTTAAGAATTTGAGTTGAAGACTTGGTTTATCTAGTTACCAGCAGTCGGGGTGGATGGTTGAAGACCTGGTTAACTATCACTATTAGGTGCTACGTTGTTATACTCGCTCAACGCATGACTGTGGATAATCGCAAAGGTGTGTTAATGTCTCGTACTTTGTTTGAGTAGTGAGTACTTAGAGATTTGCTTGAAGCATAAATTCTCGACACCATTCTTCCATTATTAAGTGCAAGCTTAAGATACAAATGTGCGGAATTCGACTTCAGTTTCAAGTTTGGTATATCGGGTTTTTCTTCTTTAGTAGTCACTTCAAATTGTCTGCATATGGGTTGATAAAGATAGTCGAGAGAGTTTCAGAAAGTGCTTGATTCTCAGAGGATTCATTTGAGCTAATTTTTTTGTTGTTCTTCTCTATTTCAAGAATATTTGGTATGTATAATGCTGATTACGAGGTATCAAAACCCAAGGGAAGGAGACATACATCTAAACACACAACGAGTACACGTGATGAACTTAATACCTCTTCTCTATTGAAGTAATCCCCGGAAAGACAAATGTCATAACCGTAGAGAAAATCAGTGTTTAACTCGTAGCCTTTGGTGTGTTATTCCAACTATTTGGGGGAAGGATGTATTATTTCAACCACTTGGGGGAAGGATATATTATTCCAACTACTTGGGAGGAAGGATGTATTATTCCAACCATTTGGGGGGAAGTGGTCTCTGGATACTTTTGGTATGTGTTAGCTCAATTATCAGTGGGAAAAAATATGCGAAGAATATTTGGAGCGTGAGATGATATTGCTTATCAACATCTTCTATATGATTTATGGTAGTGCTTCCGGTAATTGCTTCATGTACACAATGCAATGATGATTCCGATGAGATTGAAACCATCAGGGTAGAGATATGTGTACATCAGGGATGCACAACATGTTCACTTGATCGAGCTAATTAAGTTATTCCGGAGTTGACATCCGTAGAGATGATTAGTGACTCAACATGTTACATGGATGTCATCGTCTCTACTCTTGTTAGGTACATGTGTACATTATGGGCTGATTGGTTGTATGTAAGATAACTCGAATGCATTTGGTGAAATGAAGATGTTGATATATTGTTCTCCCAAATTGAAAACTGCTCAAACTCGAAGAGTAATGTGTACATCGGGGACGCACAACAGGATCATGTGATCGGGCTTAATCATTTATTTCAGATCTGATAACCGCAGAGATGATCCGTGTTAACTTGTTACTTCATTGTTATCTTCTTCTTCGGGATCTTGAACTTCATACAATTAGAATGTTTGCTTCACTTCATCTTCTGGGGGAAATGGTCTTAATTCGAAGATTGTCAGTTTGGGGGGAAGCTACCAAAGATTCATATTGAGAAGGCTCATGTTCAGACGATTTTCTTAGAAGCCTCGAATGCTTTGGTGGTGAAAGTTTAAGAGATGTTGATTTCTTTCTTCTACAACGTGCTGAACGATATCCTTATCTCGGTACTCGTATCATCATCTTCTTAAACTATATTATATTCTGTGTAAATATTTATCAAAAATAAAATACAAAAATATAAAACCAGCAAATCAAAATAGAAAAATATAAAATCAACAAAAATACATAAAAATTTGAAAAATCAGAAAATACCAAAAATATTATTTTCTTAAGACATGTCTTCTGGTATCGATAACATCTACGGTCTTAGAAATGTCATTCAATAATGGCACGGGACCATAGATGAAGTTCGAGCAGGAGGTTTAAATATTCTTTTTCAAAACATGTTTAAAACTATGGCAAGCTACTCGTTACCGGACCCGCTTAAACCATGGATTGCTATTATTATTTGATAGCAACCCGTTCTTTCAAGGAAGGAAAGTGCTGCGCTAAACCAATTTTCAAAAATTTCGTGCACTTATCCTAAATCTAAATAAGGAAAGTATGTCGAAGGACTGCTGTTCCTATACAAATATTTTTCTTTCTATAAATTCTTCAGAAAAATATTTGTTGTTCAAAATGGTGGAAAATGAGTTGCTTAAAATCAATCAGAATCTTTGTTTTCATAAATTTGCAAAACCCAATCAATGACTTCAGCATGGTTAAAGCTTTTCATAGAATGAATCATTAATTGAGGGGGAGAATGTTTTTCAAATTTACATTATTTAACGGGCTTTCTTAATCATCCTACGTGCTTATCAGAAAAAGATATTTGCCTATGTTGAAGGACTAGGAATTTAGGATATGATTGTTAGAATTAGATGAATAGAGTTTGATGAACACATAAATCCCATGCCTTATATGAACTGATTGATATGTTGGATTGACTTTTATTAGTCGATTGATGTTTGGGTGTTGTCAACCACCATATCTGTTTGTGTTGACTAACGTATGCAGACAATATGGTTTATAAGAATGTTTCCAATCCGGATCCCACAAAAGATTATGATTGGATGCCGAAAGGAAAGGGAAACTATTTCTTGGGTCGACAAAAGAAGAAACGGAGCTTAATTGGATCTCTATTAAGAGTTGGCATGATATATGCAACGTCAGAGGTCTTGCTGCATCAGCAGATGGTTTTCTTCAAGCCCTACAGCAACAACTGAAGCAGCTTGTGTTTATCTCCACCTAACGTATCCTTGTAGGGAAAAAGTAATGGATGATACCATTTTTCTTAAAACAATTTTGAAAATGGAAAAATATTGTTTTGAAAATAAATTGGACTCAAATTTTGGAAATCAACCGGACTTCATTTTTTAAACTAAAGTCACTCAATCAACGACTACGGTCATGGATTGAGGGGGAGAGTGATTTCAAAATAAATATTTTCAAATGATATTTCATCTATCAAGTCCGTTTGTACAAACTAAGTGGTGATCTAAAGATTTAATGTTATGTCATGGTATGATTTTCTTTAAAACTCAAAGATCTTTCATAATAAAAAAATTTCTTTTCTTGTTTGATTGTGAAATTGTTTTATTTTACTTAAAGATCTCTTAAAACTATCATACCTGACACTAACAATCTTTATTGTCTAAAATTGGTCCTTATCAGTCCATTTTCAAAATTAAATCAGGCCACGTCTTTCCCCAAACTTTTCTAAATAATTTAAATCAATTGGGATCACAAATCTCAAAAGGTTTGAAATTTTTGATCGGGGGAGAGATTGTGATTTAAATCTCAAATCTGTTTTAGTCCTTTAAAGGCACTCCTGCTTCTCTGTGCCAAACGATTTCATATACATGATAAACATGATTGAGGAGGAGCATTTATCCAAAAACAAGATGAGTATTTAAACCAGGCCACGTATTCACCCATGTTTTCTAAACCTAATTAAATCACTTGGGATCCAAAGATATTTTTGATCGGGGGAGAATTTGTGATTTAATTATGAAATCTGATAAATGATGATCGATTTGATTCAAAAGTGCAGGCTGCTCTCCCATATGTGCTAAACGCTTTCGAATTTCGAAGCACATATTGAGGGGGAGCGTTTCAAAAGAAAATAAAGCCCATATGTGCTAAACGCTTTTGAATCTCGAAGCACATATTGAGGGGGAGCATTTCAAAAGAAAATAAACTATCAAGGTACAAAGATTTCTATGTTTCAACATAAAGTACCTTGATTGATTTTCTAATGGTTTCTTAATGGCTAGTGTGATCGTGGAAGTTCTTCAAAAACCTCCTTCCTTTATGTGTTAAATGATTTCAAATAACCAACGCACATTTTGAGGGGGAGAAATTACCAAGAAAATCAAATGGCTTTTTTCACGGAAATTGTGATCAAGAAAATTTTCAAATAACTCTTGCCTCCATGTGCTAAACAATTTCAAAATCATGTGCACATGTTGAGGGGGAGAATTTCTAAATGATCAAAACAATTAAGGTACAAAATGTTTTGATTTTATATCACAAGTACCTTGATTGATTTTCCTAATGATTTTTCAATTGGTTTCGAGAAGGAATGAACTATACCAAAAGACCGACCAATTTACTTTATGCATGGTGTTATAAGGATGGTTAGGTTAGGTATTAGTTCCCACGATCCAGCCAGAGCCGGAGGGATCTACCCAGGGACAATCCACTAGATAGTGTAGAGTCCTTAGGTATGATGAAAAATGGAGAAAAGTGAGAAATGGGAAGAGTGCCGACTAAGATAGAGCTAGAACTAGAATAAATCCAACAAGGTTCTAGTAATGAAGTCTCGGTAAGCACTGAAGGGTTTGAAGAATGAAAAAGAAATGAATGTGAAAAGGGTGAAAAGAAATAGCCCTCCAATAATTCAACCTTAGAGTAAACCGGTTCAATACATATGCTATCGGTGTTACCAAGGTACGCGGTATTGAAGACAAGACGTCATGGACCCGGTGGACGCATCTGACTAAACTTCCCAAGCTACTTAAGTTCCTCTTAAAAGGACTTGTTTCATCTCACGGGGAACCTACATAATCTATCGACTTTTCTTAGAGATTGTTGATATTGAAGAAGGAGACCCTCTCCCTAGTCTCCGGCATAGGAAACCAAATGTGCACTATTGAGTCTAGAGCCAAGAGATCATCCACAAAATCTCATTAGGACACAAAATTATTGAAGGCTTGTTGTTTCACACAATGTGGAAAGTAAGTATATATTGAGAGTCCTACGCATTATCCTTGTGGTATTGCCATAACATCCGAGTGATATGTATAAATATTCACAATGAAGATGGAAATCCTTCTAGAGCCAACATTAAACAAGCTCTTGGTGGGTGACATGTGAGATCTTTCCAAAAGATCAAGCTTGTGACAACTGGATAGAAACAATGGGCCGATTCATTCTTGAATCAACCTTGGTCCAGGAAATGAATTGACGAATACTTTTGGAAAAACCGTTCGATGTGAAAATCTTCTTTTCTCTGGCACATCGAATGTGTATTCGTTTTCAAATACAAAAAGTATTTCTGATTAAAATTCATCTTTCTCATAAAACCTTCGTCGTATTGCAAAACTCTTTCTTCTAAGCACTACGCATCGCTTTCAAATCAAATTTTCATCAATCTGAATCTCAATCATTGGTTCACTCACTTGTTGTCTTTTGAGACATTCCGGTTTGAACGGCTAGAGTACCTGCGAAACCCTGTCAAGGAGATTCTTCGAATTATACCGATCACAAAGATTTGTTGATCAACGAGGAATAGTGGTTCTTGCAACCTATTCAACGAGTGTGATCAAAGACACTTTCGTGCGCTATTATTGCTGTTGTTTGCGGGACACCGGACGCTACGCCTAATCGTAATTGAGGAGTCAATCCATTACCGCATGCTCACACAACACATTCATTTCTAAAAGAAATCATGATAAGTGCATATCTTCATCAACTGGCTCTGATATTTTCAATCCATGCTTCTGCTATGCTACTGCAAATATCATGAATCAACAAAAGCTTCCGCAACTCTAATGAGAAGATTTCATGATCCAAAACTGTGAGCATGTCGGTCCGAAAGTCACAACTTCACATAATGGCAATTCAACAAAGGATGAGTCATAGATCTGTTGTGGCTGATGATCTCAAAGCTGGTTCAAAGACTCACCATCACGTGGATCAATTTAAAGACCTCCACTGAAAGTACAAAGTAATCGAACTTTGAAGAATCATTGCTAAAGCACAAAGATTGCGGAAATTGAAGAATTAAAGTCTACGAGCTCGAGCATGAAGTTAAAGATAGAATGCTATGATACAAAATGTAATTCATGGGGTGACCTCCCTTAGGGGGAGATTGTTAGGATTTAGAAAATCCATGTTGAAGTATCGGTCACCCCAACTCTAGTCTAGCATATGTTAGCTCATAAACATTACGTTATTTATTAGTTAGTTAGTTAGTTAGTTAGTTAGAGCAACAATCGCGGAGGACGGATGGTCTTTACCCATCATGAGATCCAATGCCTCATTGAGGGCGATATGTAAAACTATAAATACCCTCTACCTCCCAAGGTAGAGGGTTGGTGCTTCTCATTTAATCTAACCTTTTCTCTTTTTGTTTACTTTCTCTCTCTAGAGAACACCCTCTCTACTCTTTCTCTCTCTAAAACTCATCTCATTCGAACCTCTTGTGTGATTGATTGTGTGTTTGTGAAAACCAATATATTACAAGTAAAGATCGAATCAGAGAAAGAGAATAAACGTATCCTACAGGCGTAAGGAGAACCGCCGGTGCTTGCCGTAAAAAGAAAATGACAAGAGTAACCATCATTATCAGAGAAGAAAAGTGAAACACTGATTAACCACCACCATTTGATTAGAAAGAAAAACCGTGAGACCGATATCTTATGTGATTTTGCATAAAAATTCCGGCAACAAAGATTTGAAACCCAATCATGAATTCCGACCGCATGGTCGCGGGATCGGAAACTGAAACCGTCGGCCACAAGAGAAATATGGAAAAAAAAGGTGGCGCTAGATTTATTTAAATTGTAAATCATGAGGACTCATTATATATTGTTAACTGAGTTCATCTTCATCACAGATGAAAGACTCATTGGAAGGTTGTGTGTTTTTTTCAATTAGAGAGAGAGATATATTGTTATCTAATATATGTAAAGTGAATAACGGTTTAGAATTAAAGCTAAAAGATATGATGAAACCAAATGTCAATAATAACCTTACTTGTTCATTAGTGATTTTAAATTTATTGAAGTAGCAAATTTCGACTTGTCTCAACCTCATTGGTACCTATTATTTTTCATTTTAAAGTGTACACCATATGAATATATATATATATATATATATATATATATATATATATATATATATATATATATATATATATATATATATATATATATATATATATATATATATATATATAATCATATAATAATAATAATAATCACAAAGCAGTTGTTTAATGAATGTTATGCTATATGATAATGTCGTGGTTTGAGTCATGATGATTTGAGCACTTCGTGTGTCATCCGTAACCTTATAGCCGAAATGGACTTTCATTTATATATTTGGACAAGCTGGACTGATAATTGTATTATTGTTATTATTAGACTGCGACCCAAAATAGAAACTTGACTTGGGTTTCGGATTTGGGCTTAGATGGGCTCGAGTCAATGAGAATTGACTCGAGAAGGGATGACTCGAAATGATAGGTCGAATGAGTAAATTATACCACGTTTTAAACGATTTATAATATGAGTAATACAATTAAACGTTAGTTTAATTGTACGATTTTGATAATGTAATTATAAACGTTTTTCTTTCAAAGATAATAAGTAAAAAATAATAATGCATTTCGAGACGAGACCCAAGAATTTTCTTTTAAGATGCTTAACTTGGATTAGATTGCGGATCGGTTAACGTTAATAAATTCTACCAACATGGTTATTGGACTTATTGGGTTGACAAATTCGATAAAGGCCTAATAAGCATGTGAAGAGAAGGTTATTAATTCGGACCCATCCTAAGATCGTTATGTGCAACCTTTCAAGGTTTGACTTTGAATTAATAAACGAGACGAAGGAAACGCCAACCTTATTAAGAATTGACGAACCATTCGATCACTTTATTAAAGCTTAGTCTAATCTATTAGACCCAGCCATTATGTGAACTATGTGACGCACATATTCTTGCTTGTCGTTGTCGCGTGAGTTTGCGTCGTTGTTGATTTCATCGTCAATTCGATTATTGAGTTTGACTTCGTGTAGTCTTGAGTTTCGCGTGCGTTGTTTGAGTCCACGTTCCACAAGTGATGATACCAAGTATTTTACTCTACAATGTTCCTTTGGATAGCAAAGACGTTTATGTTTTCGTACGACTTTATTATTGGCAACTTCGTGAGAAACGATACTGAGACACGTCTTTTTGCTATTATTAGGTTGTGCTGTGTCCATTGTGCCGTGCTGTTTGATTATCGTTGTACTTCCTTTTTGGATATCGTTGTGCTTTTCTTGTGAGACTGTGCTTAACCGATGCCGGCCAGATTCTTGGTTTCGCTTTGAGGTGAGTTCATGGCCCCTACTTTTACTTGCTTTTAAACTGTTTTGGGGGGAGAATACATGCTCGTTTTTGCTAAATGAAAAGTTGATTGATTGAATAAGCGATTATTTCTTGATTTGATGAAATTCGTGATTTGTTTTGAATATGATTTTATGTGGACACAAGAGAATGATTTATATAAAATGTTTGATTGGAAATGTTTTGCGAACTATTACGTAGTCAAAGCTAAGGTTGAGAATCCCGTTAATTGCCCACAATCAGGTCGTTAGTTCCTGCTGGAAGCGCGAATGTTATAAATAGATCTATTGTGGTTGACCACCCCGTCTGGACTTTGGTTGCCCAACTTGCCAGGGATTTTACCCAGATTTGTGGATGCACCAACTTGCATGACGATGTATATGTCGGTTTATATATGTGATTAGGGCGTGATGGTTGCTTGATGTTTATGACTTAGCCTGCGTAATAGTTATTTTGATATGATATTGTGAGTTAGGAAATGTGAGCCTACGGTAGATTTTGAATTGTTTGTGAACGATTATTTGCGTTTGAAAACCTTGTGGTCCACATTACTATTTTACTAGGTAAATTCTTTTGCGAGAATCGATGACACTTTGGTCGCAAAGCTTGGAACCTGGTATTTTACTTAAACCTATGAACTCACCAACCTCGTGTTGACTCTTTTAGCATGTATTTTCAGGTATTGAGGCCAAAGTTTACTTTCAGAGGCGCTTGGGCCATGGCATGGCATGGTCATAGATGACTCTGATATTTGTTCTTGGGGACCGATTATCTATTATGGGCCTGTTTTCTGCATCGAATTTTATTGCAAACTTTGTTTTATACTGAATAAATGAGTTTTCTTAAGAAAAACCCGTTATTTTATACTTGTGTTGTGATACAATTAGTAGCACCCATGACACGTATGCTTCCGCTCAATTTTTGGGGCTGTTACATTTATAATTTGTTTTTTTATGTTTAATATGAGATGTTTAGTTAAAATTTTTACTTTGAAATATGTCTTTCTCGAAACGACTTATGTATTGATGACCATAATGTATAAAATGTATTAAACCGTAATATGTTATTTGAGAATGTTAGGTCACCATATTAGTAACACAAGCATCAATATGTAGAAATAGAGAAGAGAATGATCGGATGAACACACTAACCCAAAACACGAATATATGAATGAAGAGTTATGCGTAGGAATTGAGATAATGTGAAAAACCAACCCTTTAGTGATTGATAATATAAACGTTGTAGGTGCTGATGTAATAGTAGCTTTGACGTCTTCTGACATTCTTCTTTCTTGTGAGAAGAAGTGCCTTGATTCGAACAATCTCCCCAGTGTAGAGAAATTGTTTCCTTTGAAGTATTCTGCTTTGACGTCATCATTTACTTTGTTCTTTGTGATGGTAGTGATAGTATGTTGTTGTTGTGCATCGAGGTCCGCCGTTGCTCCAGGTTCCACGCTTTCTCCAACATGCTCACACGCTCTTTAACGTTGGATTATAGTAATCGATGTAGTTCTCTTTAGTCTTTAAACTTTCGTGATTCTTTGACTTGACGAAGAATCATTCTAACTTTGTGTTGCCTTTTGAGAGAACTTCAATTAGTGTTGTTGTTGATATGAGCATGTGGAGAATCTGCGCGATCTTTTCCACCCGCAAGCATCCATAAGAAGAAAACATAAAAATGGGTTAGAAATAACCAAGTTTGAATTTCGAGAGTGTTAACAGCATAGTGTGAAAACACAACTCTAATTCTCACAAAGGCCGCTCCTGAACCGGAGTCCCACAAGTGAGATAACGCGATGTACCGGCATACACCGGCTGTTGAGAGTGAGGTACACCAAGCATCACCCACGACTATAGACCGCTTGAGACACAAGCGTAATCTACGGGGAGTTACCGGTGACCTGCTATCGTGGTTGTTTGATGTTGACCCCGGCAGGAGTTTCCATTCAATCACCGAGGATCACAATTGTGAACCTCTCATAAATGTTCTCAACAGATTGCTAAGATCTATGTAGGACTCGATATTGTATCACTTGCGTCCTTATTGTTGAACGACAAGTGATGAAATGTCAAGTGTACCTAAGAGATCTTTTGGTGAATCTCGTGGCTCTAGACTCAATAGTGCGCTTTTGTTCGAAAGGGAGAGGGTCTCCTTGCTTCAATACCGCACAATCTCTAAGAAGCCGATAGTTTATGTAGGGTTCCCTGTGAGAATGAAACAAGCTTTGTTGAGAGAAACTTGAGTGGCTAAGAAGGTTTAGTGCATGCGTCACTGGGTCCATGACGACTTTGATCTTTCACGGTGTCATCCACGCGACAACCAAGAGCATATGAATTGAACCCGGTGTTTGCCCTAAGTTGAATAATCTGGAGGGCTATTTCTTTTCGCCATTTTCTTTGTATTTCTTTTTAATTCTTCAACTCCTTCTTTCTCCGATTCTCATTTTCTCCTTTTTTATAATCATACCTAAGGACTTCTAGATTCTAACTATTGGTGGTGTCCTTGGGTAGATCCTCCTACTCGCAGATCATAGGACTTATATTCCTAACCTTAATCACATTATAACTCCATAGTCACAAAACCAATTTGCATGAAAATCTCTCAAAGTATTTATAAGTAAGAAACATTTTGTAATACTTCGAGAGTTTTATATTTTGCAAATGCCCTCCACACGCTTAAGTGTTTTGACGTAAATCGCAGGTGAGAGAAGAAGCGCGCACTTTTGAATTAATCAACTCATGATAGACAATCCCCCGCGAGACACGGTTATGTTGCATAGTTAAAGAGATACATTGTCGGCTTTTAGGTGACAACTAGCTCTAATAACTACCTTGAAGGTGTGGACAACCTCGAAGGTTGTCAAACCGTCAAATTTCATGTCTATCAAGAGTTTCTCGAATGGTACATTCTACTCGGACAAGTCCTTTGCGAGACGTTTACATCACTAGCGAACTAGCTTGAAATTATTACCAGTCAGGACAAGTCTTTTGATTTACTAGCATTTCGAGTTAAATCAATTCGTTGGTTAGGTCTATTCACATGATGATTCTCTTGCAATTTACAACATATTTCTTATCACATAATTTTTCTCCCCCTAAAAAATGGCATATAAATGTTATTTTTGATGAAATTTTGATATGGAATATTATCATTTTGAGTTTTGTGGGAATATTTCCATAAAAGAGCGTTGTAGAACAAAGATTTTGGTTGACAAATACTCCCCCTCAAAAAGTGATATAAACTTTTGAGGTTTTGAAAAATCATAAGGGGAAGTACTTGTTCTTTTGAGCAAAACTTTGAAAATGAAAGTTTTGATTAGTTTTACTCAAAAAATAAGAAGCTTTCTTTTATAAGGATTGTGGCAGAAGCATACCACGGGGTCCTTTCATTACAAGTACGGGTTGTACACTGTTATGTGTGCACAAGCCATAGTTAAATATAAATCACACAACCAAGTAATGATAATGAAAAAATCAAGGGTTACCGGGAGAATCCGTAGTCCGGAATAACTCCAGGGAATGCGTTCGACGTTGATAGCTGTGAGAGAAATGCTTTGGGACGACCACCTACGAAACTCTCCAACGTTCGAGTGGTCCCTTCAACAACCTTTCATCGATATGAGTGATGATCCTATTAACATCCATTTTCTCCTTCGAATTCCATCTCTTCTTCGACCCTATGCCTTCATGTATCTCCTTTAACCGATAAGCTAAACCATCCCGACGTTCTTCGTGTATGATCCCCAAACTTATGAAGCTCTCTCGCGCCATTAAGCAATTTCGGTCAGCCATTCATGCGGTAGACTACTCCAAATGGTTTGGTGATGAGGGTGTCTTGAGGAAGTTTGTTAATGTCCGGAAGGTCGAGTTGTGGTTTAGTGAGGTTAACACGAGTCGATCACGATTCCACGGCAAGTGAATGTCCTCTACCGCGTTCTCGGATCACTATGCTTCGATGAAGATTAACAACGATTTGATGAACTCACGTTGGATTTCGTAGAAATGTCGCATTCGACCCTGTACCTTTGCGAGATACATATCTTCAATGTCGTTAAGAGACAATCTTTGAAAATCCGCTTCACAGAATTCATAGTCCTCTTCGTCTTGACGTTTAACCACTATTTTCTTGAGGAAAGTGTAATCCCACTTTGACGAGAGAGTAACATGCTTAATAGCAACGATCCGCTTGTCACTAAACACTTCGTGTTTCGACGTTTGAACCTGGCAGCTTTTGTAGAATATTCTTCGGCGTTCAGGCCAATGGTGAATCCCATACATTGCATCAAGGTCATACTTTTCCACTCTGTTGGCAAACATGTGAGTAGCATTTTCCTCGATGGCTATCTTTGTTGGAGTATATAGCTGGGGGAAAGGGAGTGTTAGTGATGTAGCGTATTTCTTGGATACATCGCTACCGTTTAGAAGAAATATCGGAATGGAATCTTGGGTTGATCCGGTTGGCCAATTGTAGGTAGAGGTCTTGTCCATGCATGTGGTATGGAGCTTTGTCTTGTGAAGTCGATGTTAGCTTCGGGATTGAGCCAATCGATATTGTTCGACATGGCTCGTGCAATGTTTTCGAGATGGTATTCAACTTCGATTGCACTTTTGTCTTTGAACAGTTGGAAGGCATCATTCTTAATTAGCTTTAGCTCAGCCTTAGTCATCTTCTTCACTCTGAATTGTTCTTGAATCAGCTTCACATGCTCCAAAGTACGTCCTTCTACCATTTCTTGACCTTCTGGTAGTGAGGGAGTAGCATCACAAAGTCTAGAAAACCAGTCATATTCTTTAGTTGTATCGTCATATAGCCATGAGAGAACATCTGTCTTCGTCTTCTTCTTCTTCTTTGGCTTAGATGAGGATTATGGTTTCTTTGTTGTGGTGGGAGAGGTGGGTTGTTGTTGGGGCTCATGGAACTCTTCATCGTCACCACCAGTGTATTCGAAATGATCACCGGTTTTCTCTGTGGATGGTGGTAACTCAGAGTCCTGAGGTTTATCAGCAGCAGCAGAACTTGGTGGAGATCTTCTTTCATTTGGAGTCCTTTGGGGTGGTGGTGGCATGGAGGAGGATTCTCCAGTTTGCTTTGGACATTTTGGTGCAGAATCCTTGTCCTTGTCATCGTCATCTCTTGGTCGTTTAGGTTGACCTGCTGACTCTTTGCATGAAGACCTGAGTTGATAAGCTAGTAGACCCTCAAAGAATTTAGCTTCATCCGAAGTAAAAGTTGCAGATCGTTTTGACATTTGCATCACCAATTTTGCAATTAACTTAGCTTCAGAGAGATCAGGTTCTTTGTCCATTGTATGTTTAACCAATGCAACGATATTTGGAGTAAGTTGTCTGGAAAATACCTCTCTTGTCACACCAGGGACAGTGTCGAGAAGAAACTTGTGAGTATATTCTCTTGCCGTCTTCTCTAGTTCCTTTTGGAAATCTCCTTTGATAAAATTCTGGATATGCTCCCTTTCTTTCAACAACTCGTTTATCCCGTTTTGAAGAAAGTTGATTCTGTCAGCGAGTTGATTCAGCTTTTTGTTGGTCATGTCTTTCTTCCTGACTTTCTTGACAGCATTGACAATCTTTGTCTTAGCCCAGGATATCCAAGAGTCGGTTGGTTTCTTCACTGACTTGGATGTGGATCTGGTTGTGCCTTTGGATGGTGGAGGTGAAGAGTGAGAAGACGAGTCTGATGATGATGAGACATGAGGAGACTCAGGGTCTTTTGGTGGCTCAGAAGTTTGTTCCTTGGAACGTGTTGGGCTGTCTAGAAGAAAGTCATTATAATCAACTTCGTCATCTTTTCCAGACTTAGCCATTTCTTCAGCCTTAAGCCTGGCTTCTTCATCTGATTGAGCTTGAGCTTTATCTGCTTTTTCTTTAGCTGCAACCTCAGCATCTTTATCAGAAATCTTCTCCGACTCTTCCTTTTATGGTTCCTCAAATTCATAGGTGATAGTGTCCTCCAGTCGCCGTTGCTGTTGATCGTGGGTGGTGGTACCAGTTCCCTTATCGGGTTGATTAACCGCATCAAGAACTGGTGAAGATAGTACACCACCACTTGACCCTCCGGGGCTACGAGTTTGTTCCTTTATGAACTCTTTGGCAACGTGTTGGAGTCTGATATTCTTCACCTTTTTCCTGTAGTCTTTATCCATTTGTTCTTCATCCGAGCTCTCCTCTTCTTCTGGCTTAGCAACTGGAGTTTTACCTTTACATTTATCAGCTTTTGGACTGGGAGGTTTTGCTACTGTTTGAGAGTCATCGGTTGGAGTTTCAGAGTAGATGACCTCTTCGTCTGTTTCAGTATCCTCGGAGTCCTCGTCCGTAAGCTTTTGTTGCGGTTCAGGTTTGGGAATAGGAATGTCTTCTTTAGAGGGAATTTTCCTTTTGTGAACATGAGTCCTCTGGGGATACATCCTCGTACTCTCAGTGCTTGTAATGCTTCCTTCGCCACTGCCTCTCGGTTTTCCTAGTAGGTGTACTAGTGGACTTTTCATCAAGGAAACCTACTTTGCCTTCTTCAACTGCTACGGATATCGTTTATGCGAATACAGTTGTTTGATATCATCAGTAATAAGATAATCTTGCAGCACTGCACCTTGTTTCTTTGTTGTAGAGTCCTTAAATCTGACAGTGATTGTGGGCTCATACAACACGGATAGTTGTTTGGGGTCATCAAGTCTCAAGGGAATATCAGGATTATACCCTAGAGCTCTTTGGATCAACAGTTTGGTGTATCTGATATACGGGATCTTGGTGCTAAGCTTTTTAAGGTAAGTCATCATGTCGTCCCATATCAGAGCTTCAACTTCTATGTCTTTCTTGTTGACGAAAGCCCAAAATATTTGTAGTTCCATTTAGCTTGGGATGCTCATGACCGCTATCACGTCCAGAAACGGATTTTGCAATCAAAATGTAGAGGGTTCTCCATGGCCGGGGAATGTTCTTGAGGTCCACAGATGAGTGCTTTGTGATTACCCCGGTAGCTTCATCATAGCCGATGTCGACCATGAAATGGAGTGCGACCTCTTCAGTTGGAGTGGCATTGTATTGAGTAGGTTCGATGACAGGAATAAGAAGAATGGCCCTCAAATCTGCTGGTGTGATGGTGACTTGTTTGTTGTTATGCGTCACCGTCACATCATTTTGACCTTTGATATTTAGCATTGTATGCCAGAATTGGTGAATGTAGATCTCGGGTACAGTAGCAGAGTTAGTGAGCATGTTCTGATAGGGGTGAGTCTTCAGAATATCTACAACAATCTGACATGAAGACTCAGAGCAAGAGAAGGTATCTAAATCAACTCTGAGGTTGTTCTTTCCGATCTTCATAGGGTAACCATGAGGAAGATATCTTCAACAGCGAGAACATTTGGTGCATCCACATTTTGCATTTGAGCGTCCATGTCGTGATCTGAAAGATATTTAGCCAAAAGAACCAACATATCGAAAGACATTACGTTAGTCAACAGTTGATTTTATTGTCTATTTATTGAATGTGATATGTCAATGATTCTTACGAGTCCAATGTCACTTGTTAGTCCAATAGTCCACAGACGTCGTGATAAGTTTCGTGAGTAGATTAACTTTGAGTTTTAAAGTCCAAGTTTTCACTTATTTTTCACAACTTATTAAACATTTAAGCTTATTAGTGACATTTTGGTTTCGCGGCGTTATGATTTATTTATTTACAAGTTTGCACGCGTAACAATTCATAATTTTGGTTGTTCTTAGGCTTAGGCGTAAAATTCTAAGTTTATGCGTAAACAAAAAGGTTATACGTGTAAGCATAAGCTTATGCGTAGGTTCTTGACTTACGCGTAAGAAATGTTACGCGCAGGAAAAGAGGGCTTTAGGCATAAAGCTTACGCGTAAGCGTATATCGAACCTTACGCATAAGGCTTACTCGTAAGAGTGAACCTTATGCGTAGAGGTTACTATTTACGCATATCCTTCACAGGATACGCGTAGTCCCTATTGTAGAACCTTACGCGTAAAGGTTACGCGTAAGATTTCCCTTACGCATAACATTCTACGCGTAAGGTGATCCTTATGCGTAGATGTTCAAGTAACCTTGATTCTGAATTATTCACGTGTAGTAACCTGAAATAAATTCATCATATCACCAATATTAACACATACATTCATTCCTTTTCAGTTCTAAACATGAATACTCATTTAAGCAGTTATGCGTAAAATGACTTATGCGTAAAACTCAAAACCCTAACCATTAAAGAATTACGACTAAGAGTTTTAGCCATAGGAAATGCACCAAAATTTTTCTGGGTGATCTTAGAGGCCTATAGAGATGTTCTAAACAAGTTTTAACATTAAAAACCCTATGGATCAAAAATACCCAAATCTTATGAACTTAAACCCTAAAATTTGATTCTCACACAAATGATGTTTCTAGGTAAGTTTTAAGCATGGATATAATCAATTCAACATGTAAACATATTTCAACCATCTAATTAATCAGAAACACTCACACTTGAAAACCCCTAATTCACGCATAAGAACCCTAATTTGAAAATCGTTCAATTTGTGTTTCAGGGTGGATTTGCTTGATGAAAACGTTTATGGTATTAACATTTAAGCATTTTATCACCATTTATATTAGCACGAACACACAAATAATGAATTTGTGTTCATGGCTTACGCGTAGAACACAAATCTCATTCAAACACAAGGTTGGATGTTTATGAAATCAAAAACCATTGCTTGAAAACATGTTTAGATTATGAAATCACTTACAAATGGATGATCAAAAACACGGATTTGCAGGTTGAATATTATGCGTAGATTTTGGGTAGTTGTGTAATAAATGTGGTGGAGTTAATGTGTTTTTGAAAAGTTTTATTAAAGGATACTTTGAACATTTGACACTTTCAGTCCCTCCACCTTAACCATTTACATCCAACACCTATAACTTCCATTTTGGTTACCAAACGAAAGATATTTGGAAAGAAAAACTTGACGACACTCCCCCTCGACTTAAGAAATAATGAAATTTTATAAGTTTGAGTCCGAGGAGTGTCAGTAAACCAGAAATGTGACCACCATTACCAAATACACAGTCGGGATAAGGTGACTGAGAAAATACTGAATTTTGAAATAGTAAAGTGTTGACGGAAGATTTGTACTTGCCATGTTACAAGAAATATAGATATAGGAATATTTTTGTTGTTTTTATCAGATTTTATAATTTTGTATTTTGTTTTTGAAAATATTTACAAAAGAGGTTTTGGTGTTTGACTGGTTTTTTAAGAATGTTTTAAAAGTTCATCCAGTTCCTCTGGAGTCAAACACCGCATACCAATCCGGTGGACCAACTCATTAAACCTAGCAGGAGGTAAGGCTTTGGTGAGAAGATCTGCCAGTTGGTATTCAGTACCCACAAAGTATAATTCAACAATATCCTTTTCCACGTGCTCCTTGATGAAATGATATCGAAGATCGATGTGCTTTGATTTTGAGTATTGAACAGAGTTGCACGAGATCGCAATAGCACTTCGATTGTTGCAGTACATCGGGATTCTGTCAAATACGTAACCATAGTCTTTGAGTTGTGTTCGCATCCAAATGACTTGAGCACAACACGCCGACATCGCTACATATTCTGCTTCGGTTGAGGACAGTGACGTACAATCCTGCTTCTTCGATGGCCATGACACCAGTTTGTCACCAAGAAATTGTAATGCTCCTGAAGTACTTTTCCGAGAGTCTAAGCAGCATGCGTGATCAGCGTCTGAAAAAGCTATTAGTTCAAAACTAGAATCCTTCGGATACCAGATCCCCAAGTTAATGGTTCCCTTGATATATCGGAGGATTCTTTTAGCCTCGGAGAGGTGGGTTTCAGTTGGTCTCGACTAATAACGGTAGCAAAGATAAACGGCAAAAACAATATCAGGCTTGCTAGCTGTTAGATACATGAGAGACCCAATGATACTTCGGTATTTGGTAGGGTCCACCAATTTCCCATGTAAATCAGCGTCTAGTTTCTTGGTATGTGCCATTGGTGTGGCATAGGTGTCACAGTTTTGCATTCCAAATTTGTTTAAAAGTTCAAGGGCATATTTGGACTGACTCAAGAAAATACCACGGGGTGATTGATGAACTTGTAGTCCTAGAAAGAACGTAAGTTCACCCATCATGGACATTTCAAAATGTTTTTTCATTAGTTTTGAAAAAGCGTTTGAATATTTTAAATGTGTTGACCCAAAAATGATGTCATCCACATAAATTTGAACAATTAAAATGTGTGCCCCGTGATATTGTATGAAAAGTGTAGGGTCGACCGAACCTTTAGAGAAATTATTAGCAAGGAGAAAGGTTGATAACTTATCGTACCACGCCCGTGGAGCTTGTTTGAGTCCGTAGAGAGCTTTGTTCAGCTTGTAGACATGGTTCGGGAATTCTGGATCAACGAATCCTTCTGGCTGGCTGACATAAACCGTTTCTTTCAGTTTCCCATTCAGAAAAGCAGTTTTGACATCCATCTGAAAGACCGTTATATTCATATGAGCCGCGAACGCGAGAAATATCCGAACAGCCTCAAGACGAGCAACCGGAGCGAATGATTCTTCAAAGTCAATACCCTCTTCCTGTCTATAACCCTTAGCCACCAGACGTGACTTATTTTTTATTACGGTTCCTTCAGCATCCAATTTGTTTATCCAAATCCATTTTAGACCAATGACGAAGACCCCTGTTGGTCTTTCAACCAATTCCCATACTTCAAGACGTTTAAACTGATTGAGTTCTTCTTGCATGGATTCAATCCAGTTGTCTTTGGTTATTGCATCTTTAATGTTTTTAGGTTCAGATTGGCAGACAGTGAGTGCATAAATGCAATGTTCACCGTCTGTGTGAAGACGTTGTCTCGTTACGACTGGTTGATTCGGGTTACCAATAATGTTCTCAAGAGGATGGTCTTTCATCCAACGATGTGTGGAAGGTTGATGTTGATATACATTCTGCAGATTGGGAGGATTCAAATGACTTGTAGATGATTCCGCAACATCAGATGCAACAGTTTCATTAGCAAACGGGTTGAAGAACGCATTTGGATCATAATCTGCAGGTGGGGGTACTTCATTGTTGAGAATATCATCAGCTGGTTCAGCGTCGTTGGATGCGGTTTGTTCAACTGTTGTTGTAGAATCAACTGGTGGTGCTTCCTCAACAGTAGTTGTTGTAGCAGGTGTATCAGGTATCGGAATATGATCAGGTTGAGCAGCGGAAACATTGGATACACCTGGAGCACGTTCATCAATATCATCACTAAACAGAGGAGCAAATAGCTTTTCCATTTGTTGACGAGTAAGCTGGGAGCTTGTGTCAGCTGATGATGGGGTTTGAGGGAAGTTTAAACGGTTATGACCGGGTTCTAAGCTGTTATGCTCAGAAGCCGTTTCTGTAAGCGCATCGAAATTTTCATGAATCGTTTCCATAACCTGCTTTGTACGACGATTCCAGATCCGGTAACCTTTAGAATTCTCACAGTATCCAATAAAGACTCCAATGTCAGCTTTGGCTTTGAGCTTTCCAAAGTCATCACGATCATTATTCGGGTAGCAAAGGGATCCAAATACATGAAAGTGTTTGAGATTCGGTTTACGGTTGTGGATAAGCTCAAAAGGTGTTTTGTTGTGGCGTTTTGTAATCATTGAACGATTCTGAGTGTAGCATGCAGTTGAGACGGCTTCAGCCCACAAGTAATCTGGAAGTTTAGCATTGATTAACATCGTTCTGGCAGCTTCCCCTAACGTACGGTTTCGTCTTTCAACAACTCCGTTTTGTTCTGGGGTACGTGCAATTGATGTTTGATGCTCAATTCCCACTTTCTCATAATATTCACGAAGAGTTTGATTCACAAATTCAGTTCCTTTGTCTGTTCGAATTTGTCTGACGGTGTTCCGGAGCTGAACTTGAATTTTCGTGAGAAAGGTGATGATCATCTGTGGAGCTTGATCTTTACTTCGAAGGAAATAAACCCAAGTCCATCTTGAGTAGTCATCAACAATTACCAAGATGTAGCGTTTATCATTAATCGTTTGCACGCGCATCGGGCCACACAAATCCATGTGAAGAAGATGAAGCACATGCTGAGAGCTGTGTTTCACCTTTGAAGGAAAATGAGCACGAGTGCTTTTTCCTTGTTCACAAGCTGAACATAGGTGATCTTTAAAATACCGGAATCTCGGGAGACCTTCAACAAGTTTGTATCGAGCAAGGTTGGTTATGGATTGAAAGTTTAAATGTGAGAGACGTCGGTGCCATAGCCAAGATTTTGTAGATGTTGCCTTTGAAAGGAGACAGATGGGAGATGAAGCAATCATGTCTTGCATTGAGATTGTGTATAAACTTGAGTTGCGGGTGCCAGACATAAGATCGTTTCCTTGTAGATCACGAATGAAGAAAGTTTTCTCCCAAAAAGCAACTTCCAAATCTCCATCACAGAACTGACCTACTGAGAAGAGATTGTGACCGAGACCTTCCACATAATAAACCCTGCTAAATTCAATATTGCCATTGATGTAATCTCCATAGCCCATGATGGCTGCGAAGTGATCATTCCCGAATCTGACAGTGCCAATGAACTTTGCAATAAAGTTTGATAATAGTTTGAGATTGCCTGTCATGTGTCGGGAACATCCACTATAAACAATCCAAATGATGATCTGTATCACCTGCATTACACATAGACGACACGGATGGAATAGTAGTAGATGTGGAACCCGAAGAGTTAGAGGGTTCCGAAGCAATTATAGTATAAACACACATATCAATGATTTTGGGTATCCATTTCATTCCTAGTGTATTATGTAACCATTTCTGCCATCTCCAACTAGTCTTTGCTTTAGTCTTAGTGAATGAACTAGGTGGTACAACGTTCCTTGGAGGTAATAATGGAGCTATTGGGACATCAATGCTTTTCTTAGAATCTAAAGAGGGCGGTTTATCAAGCACAGACTTAGAAACTTTAGTGAGCCTAGTGGTATTCCGTTTCTTAGGATTCTGTAAACGAGACAAGATAGTTTTAGCAACACATTTATCATGACAATCAGAAAGCATACTTTTACGACATATAACACAAGAAGCTTCAGACTTAACATCAAAAGTACTTAAAGGTTCAGCATTCGTTACAACACTTTTTCCATTACATTTGTCAGACGCAATATCTAAAGTGGGTGCAACTTGAGTTTTATTCAAAGTCCTAGGGTGTTCTTCTATTTCAGCATTCTTTATTGTTCTTTTCTTACGTTGCAACTTCCTATTCTTCCTTGTATTGCTCCTAGGTTGTGAAGTGTTGGCGTTGGGAAAAGAGGCAACTATTCCTGTTTCAGTAGAGGGAAGCACATTAGTTTATTGTGGTTTGTCATTAGAAGTTCTAGAGTCATTTTGAATCTGTGTGGATGCTGATACTACAGTGTTACTATTCTTATCTTGCTTAAGTTTCACCAACTCTGCTTTAAGATCATGAATTTTGTGTAACAAATTTCGATTTTCAGTACTAGTGAGACCATCTCGTCGTAAGACATCTTTCATGTATGCAAGATGATCATCAAGGTCTTTTGACGCTTTAGCACAAGTCTTTTTGAGTGATACAGATATGACACTTTGTGCATTTTTAATTTTTGAAAGTTTTTGTTCATATTTTGAGATTTGACACTTCAAAGACACATTTTCATCAACCAGTTGCTCAATTTTTGGATTAAGATCTTTTGTATGCAACTGGTGGAGTTTGTTTTGCCAAGCGAGTTCACGAGTATGACAATCTTTTTGACACCATTGAAGACGACGTTTTGCATTTGAAAGCTCGTTTGTCACTCGTTCATTTTCAACTTTTAAAGACTTGATTTGTGACACAAAATCAGTATTCTCAACATTTGCAACAGAATCAGCAGAGATATAGTCAAATGCATTTTCAACAGAATATAATAACACCACATTATGGATATCAGCACAGATAACATCTTACAAGAGTCGATCAACATCTTTTCGTAACATTTTCTTTTTACGTTTTATATTTGAAATAGATGTTTCTATTTTCTCGAAAACTATTTTCATCAGTCCAAGTTCCTTATGAAGTTCCCTTTCCCAATACAATGCACAATTTTTCAAAATTTTAACATGGTGTAAAATTCTTTTCTGAAAAATATCTCTTTGTTCTCGCGCCTGAGGCGATTGAAAATGTTCAACTTTTATTTCAGAATGAAATTCAATCTCACGTTCTAAAAGTTTGATGTCAGAAGTGAAAATGTCAAAATATCTAAGAATTTGACGATTTTCGGGTATTGATTTTACTTCACTGAGTGAAGGTAAAGGACCGTTAATTTGTGCCTAATTGGGTTGGGGACCAACATTAGAAGACTCAGACATAGGTGTGATAACCCAAGGTGTGTTAGAAGTATCCTTTTGTTCGAAGAAAGTGACAGCTTTTGAATAGTTAAATGGTTTGTTATAAACAACATTTTCTAATTTTGATCGACTCACGTCTTCTGCATCTAATTCCTCTTGACGATTATATTCAACAACACTCATAATGGAATCATCAATTCTATGTTCTGCACTGTAAACTTCAGGATTTGGTTTGAATGCTCTATTTGAAAACTTAGGTTTATAATCAGCAAGATTCGGTCCATATCCATTTGGATTTGGTTTGAAAGTAAACTTTTGAATCGTTGTGATTGATTCACCATGTTTATAAACAACATTTCGAAACTCTTTGATTTTGTTTTGTAACTCGACAATTTCCTCAATATACGAATCTATTCGTTTCGTTGAATGCTTTTTGTATTCCGAGAACTGTTTTTGACAAGTTAACAACTCAGCCTTGGCTTTTTGATTTTCCAAAGTAAGAGCGTTAATTTGTTGTTTATGATCATGTTTCAGTTGTTCTATTTGAGACAATAAAGCATTCTCGAATGCGACTAGATCACGTATCTGTCGTTCTTGTGATTTTTCGTTTTTATGTGATTTAGCAAAAGCGACTTCAAAACCTTGTTCACGTTTTTTTTTAGTTTTAAAAACGTTGAGTTGCCTTTTTAAGCATTCAATATCCCTGGTTAACAGTGCATTTTTTGTGTGTAATTACTGATTGAGGTCCTTGCATATTTCCAGTCGAGATTTTTGGTCTTTAAGTAAGGACATGAGCTCAGACGGAAGTTCAGCTTGTTCAACGTGAGTCTCAACATGATCATTAGTCAGATCCTCAAGTATAGCCACGGAGTCAACTTGATTGTCAATATGAACCATAAGGTCATCTTGATCGTCAAATATAACTACGGGATCTATTTGATTATCATCGGAATGAGATGTAGACGGCTCATGTTGAACAGTCTGAGCCTCATCGGATGCAGATATAGGCGGAGATATAATATCAGTAATGAATATGGTTTGATCCGGTACCTGAGACAAGCCATCAGTGTCATACACTGGGCCTGTGTCACTCATGTAGAGTTCTTGCATGTTTGCCATCAACATAACTGCTGCATTAGCCTGCAAGTCCTCCATATCATCATCTGAGTCTGCATCTGCCATAAAGCTCTGTTCTTTGTTTGTGAGGGTTCCACCAGCTTCGTCCTTGAGAGCCAAGAGTAAAGCCTCCTTGTGATAAGCATTGCCTCTAGTTCTCGGCTTAGGGCATGAATTAGCCAAGTGACCCTTCTCATTACAGTTATAGCAACGAAGACCATTAATCCCATTCGGAGCATTACCCTGTTCAACCACTTGAGCTCTCTGTGGAGCACCCATGTTATTCCTTCCCTTATCATTAAACCCTTGACCACCGCCCATCTGATGAACATTACCACGATTCTGAACTTCAACACGTCCATTGTTAACAACAGCCTGATTCCTTGTGTTAGATGAGGTACGAATGCGATTGTTGGATTTGTTAGAGTATCGGCCGAAGGCTCTAGCAATCATGACAAACCCTTGTTGCAATGCATCGAAAGCTTCTGCATCTTCATTGGATTCACTGTAAAGTGCTTGATCATTGTTGTTGTTGTATGAAACCAATTGAGTTTCTTGAGATTGTTGCTTTGATGGATCATATGGTGTGATTGTTGCAGTTGGTTGAGCAGTGGGTTGTGGAGGATAAGAAGCTTGAGCCCATAAAGCTAATTGTTGATTATCCAGAAGTGAAGGTGAAACATTTTGTCCACGGATAACCCTTTCTTTGTCAACTTCTTTTTGATGAGGCTTCAAATAGTCGTACAACAATCCGTATGTAGCATGATGAAGATTCTTTGCTTGACGGATGAAGATGACATACTTTTCCCAATCAGGACCAAGACTACTCAGGAACTTAGTGTTGACTGCAATTCGTGGCATAATTATATTGTGTTTCTCCAAGTCATTGATGATGTATGAAAATCGATGATGATATGAATCTAATGTCTCTCCTGGTTCAATCATGAAGTGTTCGTAAGCCAAGTAGATTTTGGATTCCATGTCTTCTTTATTGAGTTCAGTGCCTTCCATGAGAAGATGAATATGTTCCCACATTGCCTTAGCAGTCTTTTGAGCATCAACACTTCGAAGGATCGGATTGGGTAATCCCAAAAGGATGTATTGCATTGCTAGTTCATCGGCTTCGAAATGTAGAAGTTCATCAGCAGTGAGGTCAGAGAGAGTTGCAATGTTGGTGACATCACCTCTTGGTGGAGTAGCATTTGGATCTCCGGGTGTAACGACAGTAGGCATCTGAAACGGACCTTCCAGGATAACCTTCTTTAAGAACTTTCCATGTGGCTTCTTTAGATCACAAAATCTAAAGAACCTAATCACCCATTGATCGTAGTTTCCGGGAGTGAGCATTGGAGGTCTATCAAGTGATCCAGCCTCATGAATGGATTGTTGGCTACTTAAAGCTTCACACATTTTTGCAAACCAAGACGGTTCCTTCATAGTATTCATGGATGGATGTTGATTGTAAAAGTTTGTGTAAGGTTGTACTTGAAGATTAGGTGGTGGTTGAACCATTTGTGGTGGAATTGCTCCTTGTTGTGGAAAATGTTGTTGGTTAAATTGTTGTTGATAAACTTGTTGTTGTAGATTGAATTGTTGTTGTTTTTGACTGAGTTGTTGTTGTTGTTGAGGATACACATGAGGAAAGTAGTTAGAGTATGGTGGTTGAGACATCTTGAAACTTGTGTTGATGATGGATCTTTGTAGTCGAATGAAACTTTGTTGATGAAGAGTCCTTAGGCGTAGAAACCAAGTTTAGGCAAAGTAATCCTTAGGCGTAAAAACACCAAACTTACGCGTAAAATTAATATTTACGCGTAGGATTAGCTTACGCGTAAGAATTGAGAAACACTAAGGTTAGGCGTAAACTGAAAGTTAGACGTAGAAAGCTTATGCGTAAGATTAGCTTATGCATAAGTCAAGGCTTAGGCGTAAGAAAATGCTTAGGCGTAAAGAGTTTTACGCGTAAGTTTTAGCTTATGCGTAAAATCAGGGTTTTGCCCAAAAATCCTTTACACTAATCTCAGTGTAAAAGATATCCAAAGTCGAAGTGTTTTCAGGCTTATCCAAGCAAGAAAACACTGAGTAAACCAAGAACACTGAAGATCAAACCAAGGAAAAACTTACGCGTAAACTTAGGGTTTACTTATGCGTAAAAATGAACCAAAACTGATTTCCGCCCAAAGATGTTTCTAAACCAGATTTTTGTGATGAAACAGCTTTAATATCACCAAAATAACACAAAAGTTTGAATTTCATTGCCAAAAACTGAAATTTTAACACCTAAAAACCTTGAAAGTACAAGAATCTTGGATTGTAAAGTGTAAAAAATGAGTTTTTATGCGTGAGAAAGTTTATGAACCGAGAGTTACGCGTAACACTAAAACTTCAAAAACAAATTCTTTTCACCCAACTATTTGGCGATTGTTACCACTGTTAGGTCGCCATATTAGTAACACAAGCATCAATATGTAGAAATAGAGAAGAGAATGATCAGATGAATACACTAACTCAAAACACGAATATATGAATGAAGAGTTATGCGTAGGAATTGAGATAATGTGAACAACCAACTCTCAAGTGAGGGTTTACATGGGTATTTATAGGAAAGAACTAGGGCAACATGCAAGTTCCTTTCCTTTCCCTTATTGGGCTTTGGATAGGCTAATGGGCTTTTTACATTAGCCTAACCTTGATTATTAACATAAAAGCCATAATTAAGCTAACTATTACATATTAATTACTAACACTTGAATTCTAGTTTAGGAGTGATTCCAACAGAGAAAAAGTTTGTTAGATATCCAGTATACATACATTTGGATTGATAAAAAAATCTAGATGAATATGGACATAAATGATTGAAAAATAAATTGATATGAAGGCGAATATTGCTCCGGCCGATCAATCTAATGCCTTCAAACACTGCTTTTATGTTACAAACTTACCAACGAAATATGAGCAATAAAAGTCATTAACAATTAATAAGTCAAAAATAAAAAAATAAATGAACATGGAAGAATCACATGGGCAGGATTTATAAAACACAAAAGCAATGGCCGAGGAGCTGATTAAAAGTCTTATATAGTAGTAGTCCGTGGGCTAACTGCTTAGTGACGTTAAGTTGCTGCCGTATTGGCTTATTGGGCTTTAGGAGGGGGTGAGCAGCACCCGTTTGCCTAGGGGTGTTGATCGGTTCGGTTATCGGTTTGTTTGGTTTGTTCGGTTCGGTTAATTCGATTAAAAAAAAATTTAGGTCGACCCGAGAACCGAACCGAACCAAATTCAAATTCGGTTTTCGGTTCGGTTGAATTCTAATTCGGTTCGGTTCTTGGGTTGGCCCGAATAACCCGAATTTCACTATTTTTTAAGAAAAAAATTAATAATTACATAAATATTTAGTAAAAAAATATATTTCAAGCATAAAAAGTGTTTTATTATATTATGATAACCTTTTAATAGTATTTATTTATATATAAATATACATAAAAATATATAAATATATAAAAAATATATATATTTATATGAATTCGGTTTTCGGTTCAAACTGCCAAACCCATAACCAACCCGAGAACCGAATTAGTAGTTCGGTTCGGTTTTAGCAAATTCGGTTCGGTTATCAGTTCGGTTCGATTATTTTCGGTTCGGTTTTCGATTTATTCGGTCTTTTCGGTTTTTTCGCTCACTCCTACGTTTGCCAAAATCGATTTTTAGTCCAATTCTTAAGGCCTGATAACTTTCCGGCAGTTAGAAAAATTATAATCGTAATCCCATTCCAACCTTAATTTTCATCCCTAACACGCACATAAGCCTGTGCCCCCATCTTCTTATTTTGTGCTTTCTCTTTGCTTCACCCAAATCACACACAAACAGAAATTAGCCCTTCTCTTTAAACTAGTCGGATACCCGTGCATAGCGGCGGCGATAATATAGTTATATGTGTTTGCTTACCCGTTTAGTGAATTCGTTTCATAACACTTCGAATGTATATGTGTTTGTTTGGGTTACCCGTAGCTTTCCCGTGACATCATTAGTCCAGCATATAGAAATACCCTCGCAATCTCTTACACGTCAAACACTCCTTTAAAAGTATATGATTTTGACGAATCAAGATTGTATTGATTGAACTAAAAGTTAAAGTTGTAAAAATTTAAATTAAAATAAAATAAAACCAGTAAAAATCCAAAAACTAAAAACTTATAAAAATATATGAAAATGGATGTTGAATTAAAGATAATAAAATTTTGGAAAATATGGTGAAATTAGATTATAAAAAAAATAAATAGATAAAAAGATATTTCAATTCGAAAATAAAGATAAATATTTAGTTGAGAAGTAACACATGTCATTTTATAATTGGAGTTTCTTATCTTTAGTTTCTTATCTTATTTTTTAGTGGTTAGGAGTTAGGCCGGAGTTTGTTAAAAGTAAAACATGTCATCTCATTATTAACACCACACACAGAAATTAGCAACCTTTTTTTTCAAGCACGAATCAAGAAGCTATGAAGAATTGTGACTTCAAGATCTTGATATAAGGTCTCGGGTAGGTTTAATTTGTTTTTCGTTTTTGATTTTGTTTTTATCGAACCAAAGAAAGATTATAACATAGTTGTTATAAATCTTATCTTTCTTTTTCGGATATAATTATGCAACCTCTTTGTCCTCTGTAACACCCAATAGATTGAAGCCTCGAAATTGAATGAATTGAAGCATGGAATGTATTTGATATAGCTTTTAGAGATGGCTTGAAAGAGGTACGAGTGCATGTTTCACAAAGATCGTTGAGGATGTTGCACAATAACGACAACTTGAGCCCCGAAAGCAAAGGCTCGTGCCCAGTATCGATTCTCACACTCCACCAAAATGACAATCACGTCTCCATGATCCTCGTGTCGTGGAGCATGGATAAGGTAGTACAAGTAGAGTCGTTAAACTGGTGAACGACACGATCTCACACACTCTGCTCCTCACTTACAATTTCTCTCTACTTTATATCACTAAAAACATACCAAGCATATACTTAGAGCAAGGGGCATGGAAGATGTTGATCCTCGCCGATTCCTACATGGCCATCTCGCGGTTGGCCGCCGCCCCCCGCCACCACACCAGGAGCCCTCGCCACTTCCCCTCTCGCCAGTGCAACGACATGGTAAACGACAAAAGGTTTTGCAGTGTTTGTGTTTGTTTCTTTTGTGTTTGTGATGTGTTTGTGAGGGTGGGTGGGACCTAAGTGAAGAGGTTTGGGTTAGTTGTGATTGGGGGATATTTTTAAGTGAGTGTGTTGAAGTGATGTGGAGGTGATGTGGCACACGTGGGGCTCAAATGAAGAGAAGTGGGCAACCCACGACACCCCTTGCTCTTATTCTCTCTACTTTATATCACTAACGTGCTTTGTCTAATTTCAGCTAAGGAACGCAGGAGAATTGAAGCTAAGACCTCTTGCAAGAAATTGCTCCAACAAGTTTTGTTTATGATAAAACACAACTATATGATAAGATTCAGAACGGACGCATAATACCAACTGTAGAATAAGACTTATTTACAGTGTCATTTGATTGTATCAAATTCTCGTTTATAACGGGTCAAATGAAACACTTAAGAAATTATAGTATGTGTGTGCTTAATTTGTGATTATGAGATCTAAACAATGTCTATTTTTTTTTGAAGGGCGATCTAAACAATGTCTATGATATGTATCTTATCATACACTTTTATTATCACTAGTGAGATTACACTTCATGGTTTCTATACCCCAACTTTTAGCTCCATGAAATGGATCAAACCAGCAAAAAAGAAACATCTAGACAAGTTTAAGGGATACGCATCCTTTTTGAAATGGATCAGTTGACCTTTTCGAAACCATTTTATAGTAAACAGGCTTTGCATATAGTTTGTCTTTTAGACATTTACAGATCAAATTGGATTACAGGTCGCATATATACTGTAATTAAGATGGCAATTACAATTCCATCCAGTGAGAGACTCAATTTAGTAAAATGGGTCAAACTCCACTAAGACTAACAGATTGCTTATTGACAAGTCAACATGTCAAATGGTTCAGTTGAGTTAAACTTGATATGGGCTAAAATGCATGCAGTATAGTTAGAGTAAAATTAAGATGTCATAGGGATTCAAATGGTTCAGACTGCATTTAACGGGTCAGATTGCTTTTGATTAACAGTAAATACTACATTTTCAGTTCTAACAACTCTTATTTCAGATTTAATGAAAACGGGTCATATTGTGTCAACCTGTCAACCCAAGACCACTCAAGAATACCCATTATAATTTAGTGTACTCTAACTAGTAAATACTATTGTATGATAACACACGCATCATAAACGTATGGGCTAAAATGCATGCAGTATATATATCCACCAAAGTAGTTAATTCTACGTTTAATATAATCTAGAAACAGAATTCAAGAAACCATATCATGCAAAATATAGAGATAATCCAAATGCACGTTTAAAGTAGCTACCAACATCATAACATCCTAGCCTCTTGGCAGAATCTTAGTATTGATTTTCGACAGCAGAACAAAGTAGAAATTGATAATGACTTAACTGAATATGCTAAATTTGATTCAATATCCAGACAGACTAACTTCACAAAGCAGTGTTTTTTTCAACTGTCATCCTTTCCCTTGTCCGTGTTCAGCAGAAGAACATAGAACTGCACACCTTGTCATGAAGCTTTGGGATTTGGGTAAAACCAGCAGCACCACTGCTCGCACTACCACCAGCACCACCGCTATGGCTGGATGCCGCATCAGACATGTCATCAAACTTTACGAACTGTGACATCTGCGCTGCTGCCAAGTGGGCATAGCAAATCGGAGCAACTGCACACATGTATGTAAATACATCATTAGATTGTTGACATAAGCAAATAGTTTTGACATAGCAACATATATGCAACTTATGGGGAAAGTGACTGATATTTACCAACGGATATGGCAGTTGTGCTCCTTTGGTACCTGCAAATCCACAATTCCCAAATTAATAACTGTTTAACTATTTACCATAGACATTACAGTTGGTGAATTTGTACAATTTTGAGACTAATAATTAGTTGATTGACATACACATAGGATAGTGAATGAACAAGCTCCTGTAAGTCATCTGTAGTTAAACCAATTTGATCAAGAAGAACATGGTAATGTGTAGGCCGCGTAGTCCCCTACAAACCAACATATCATTTAGCCATCATATATTTAATCATAAACATGAAAAATATGTATAAATGGTATGAGTGTATGACAACACTTACAATGGGTCCATTTTGAGCACACAAGTAGAAATCATTGTTCTTCGGATGACATACTCTATTGTCAATGATTGTTCCTGAATACACACAAAATTACTCAGTTTTTGTTCTTCTAAAGCATACTTTTTTCGGAATCAGATAGTACCTGGTGGAACATTGACGTCTGAATTCGGTTGAAAGAACTTGGTGTGGTGAGTTTTCTGTGCTACGATTACCATGAATTTAGGATCCCAGTTTTCATCTAAAAACTTGCATGCCTGCATTACAAAGTTTTTACTTTCAAATTGTTTACAAACTCTATAAAAAAATTGAAATCCCAAAGTTAAGCGGCCGAACCTGCATGATTTGCTCAAGCTCGATGTTCAGCACCTGATTGAACTGACTCTCGCTGACCCCATCCCTAAAAATTATTATATGTTGTGGTTTAAGCTGACGAGTAGTACTTTTATAAAAGTCAGTTAACAGCTCCCTGACATCACAAAAATATTAGTTAGTAACAATCATCTAAAACTAAAATTCAAAGCAATTTGGAAATGTTTTATAAACTTCGAGAATATCAATCGAACAATCAAACCTGATCATCCCTTCGTCCTTATCAAGTGATACGGGTTTGAACAAACCATCAATCATTTCAACTCGAGCAGATTGCGCACGGACAGATGCCCTGTATTGAGAAATCAGTGGCCATTTCCTCGAGCTAACCACCTACACATACCAAGAAAGAATATTATATATTATCGAATTAAATTCAGAATTTTGTCAGGAAATTAGAATACAAAGCAAAACAAACAGCTGCAATTGAAGGAACATCTGAGCGCCCTGGCGAACGATGGGAAACATCCATTCCAAAGATAATGGTTGGAGTCTTTGAAACTAATGGTATTGAATTTGAACATTCGACTGATAGCAGAGAGTTTATACCACCCGTCTGAAATAATTTAATAATAGATCATACGTGAGTTTCAGAAAGAAAAAACAAGAAACTAATAATTACTTTAACTTGGAATGCAGACCTTTGCATTGATCTTCAGAAGCAAGTTAGTGAGATACTGATCATTAATCCGAGTTGGTGCAATACACTGTGTAATGATCCCAAAATCCACTAGGCATTTTCGCTTCCATGGACCTATCATTATAACAAAACCTTCGATTAATATTCCAATAAAACAGTTTCTCAGATAGCAAAAGATCATGAAAAAGAGGAAAAACCATAGATGTCGGAATTCTTTCTCTCTGGAAGGATGCATAGAAGGAAGTAAGGTGGGCCTGGCAGTGTTCGTTTTATCGCTTCAAACATCATGTCCACACGAATAGGAGCAGGATTGCGCCTAGCCTGATGATTCTCTTCGATCACAGAATAGGGCTCTTCAAGATGCTGCAAGAATGACACAAAGTTTGATCTTAACTTAATCTACGATATTTAGTATTTACACCAGAATAAAAAGATACAATATGTGAGCAGTGAGCTAACTAACCATTCCTTTAGCCTGAGAACACCTAAGTAGATCTCTGCGTAGGCTATTACAGTCACATCGTGCAGAAAAGTTTACAATATCCCAGCATGAGACCTTTGTCGGCTCAATAAGTGTCTGCAGCCAAATTATAAAATTAGAGCCAAAACCTGAAATTATTAATAAGTTGTAAAATAACCAAAACTTAAAGGACCTTGTTATTGAAATTCCAACGACCACCACGAGGAATCAAGTCGGCTCCATTCCCAAAATTCAGCTGCAATAAATACAAATCACATATGCTTAAGAAACATATTGTGCAAACAAAGAGAGTTTTGAAAACAATTTATACCTTTGGTGGATCCAAAACACGACCCTGAACTTCCGTGAAGGTAGTGCTTATTGTGATGCCAGTTGAAGTGATAAGAGGATCTGCATTATAGTTACTTTGTCTCAATTCCTGCAATGATTAACAAATAATGTTATCTTCCACTATATATTCTGGTTTTGCGTTATCCTTTAGAAATGTTTTATAAGAAGCTTACACCCATCAAAGTCCTCATCCGATCTTGTGGCTTCTGTCTGGATTTCTCAACGAGTGCGGCTCTTTGTAGATTTGAGAGTGACTTGGTGTACCTTTGTAGTGATATCAATGTACACAACTGATAATAAAAACAAATACAAAAACAATGTAAAGTTAGTCTAGAGATCATTTGTAATATCAGTTTTACCACATTGTAAATAAACTACCTCGAGTGGTATGTAAGTCGGTCGTTTTGGTTTTCCAACGTCCAGGCATGGGTAGTATTGAGACTCCCTAAGTTCTTGACCACGATATTTGATAAAGTAATCGTACACAGTAATCTCAGCTGGTTCAGTTGGGCTGTTTCCATTCCTTGCTTTCAACGTAAACCTGCAAAGTTTCAGGTATTTAAACTGATTACTGTCTATTGTGTCCTAGATAATATACACGAACATAACTTACTTCTGTTCTCTGCAAGGTTTCTCGCTCAAACCAATGATTTTATACTCGAGATTAGAAGGAAAAGTCTTGACACGGAGGCCCTTCAGTGTTCTTTTCGCCTGTTAACCAGAAAAATAATAAAACAAGAATCGAAGAATATGATTCAATGGAAGCTTCTAAACTATAAAACAGAACAAACTTACCTTAGTCCAGTCAATATCCCTTATGTCTCGAACGTTTTGATTCTCAAGAAGAAAGTCCACAACTTTCCCTGGCTTGACTATCATAGTTGTTGATACGTCTGCAAGTTAATCAACGAATATGATAAATCAATATAGATGTTCAAAACCGTAATACAGATGAATCAATAAAGATTGATCTACCCATGTTCAAACTCAAACCAGCTTGAGTTGCCCGAAAACTGGAATGGAAACCCCGACATCCCACAACTCCACCCCCGATGCTTATGGAGTTCTTTGGGTCGTTGTGAAAGAAGCATTGTCGAACGAGAAGACAACCTCTGTGCACATATACCAAACAAAACATGGTTAAGGTAAATGCACAGAATTATAGCTAATTGCAAGTCATTTTAAGACTGTAAGACTTACTGTTTTGCAGCATGTTGTCTTAGGAGCACATCCAAGACCCTCACAGCTTCATGGAATTGTTCGGATTCTTGGCCTCGCAGTGCGTTAAAGATGGCTTGGATCGGAATCTTGGTAGCATAGCTTATCTTTACCGTATATGACTTTGATTGAGGGGGTCGCCTTGATCTCTTGGGGTCATTCTCCTTCGGGCTGCCTCCACGAACAGTTCTACACAGTAAACACATGATCATTAGTAACAAGAACCGTAAATAGATCTAAAAAAATCACCCATTGTCTACCTGTTTGATGATTGATTCTCCAACAGAACAGGAAACTCAAGCTTAGTCTCAGGCAAAGGCCCAACCGTAAACAAAGTCTTCTCTCCATCATAAGCGAAACCTTTACCACCCATTTCGGACTTGTACAAACTATGGACCATGTCAAGAACCCTTCTACCAATACCCTTAGCTTCAACTGGATTCCCATCATCATAAAACAAAGCCACCTAAAACAGCATACAACAATAGTAACATTAAGTTTAGCAATTCAAAGCCATTTTTTTCCCTCCAAACCTAACTTGATGCAGATCTCTATAGTTTTCCATATCTTAAAGGTTCAAGTAATGATAAAGTTCTGTACGATAACATGTACCTACAAAACTTTCTTTACAGTCAGGATAATCCTAAATTCGTAACAAATCTTGAGATTCAATAACAGTCAATTTGACAATGAGCATAACTCTACAAGTGAAATGCTTATCGTATTTGTATACAATTAGTTAATTTTTTGCACAATGAGCATAACTCTGCCTATAATGTTCAATCATCACTTGTTTGACAGTAAAACACACATTGAAATAGTAATATACAATTGTGCATATAAGAGTAAAGTTGATACACTGTATTGGTAGAAGTGGTCACTAGTGCTGCTGAGTTTCACATTGAAATGGTTGGTCACAAGAGAGATCTTCTGGCCTTTGGTACCAAACCCCTGTCTAGCCATTGGAACACGGTTCGAGTCGTAGACTTTTGCAGGAACGAAACCCGGTGGAACCATAGCTGGAGGTGGTGGCAATGCTTCGGATGTCGAATGCTTCATTTTCTGAAAAAAGAATTTGTGCAAGTCGTTAAACAAACGTTAAGAATAGTAGTATTAGAAAGCAAATTATACAAGTACAATTTACAAACATCATTATATAACACATGTTATGAAACATTTAGAATCAAACATATTGTTTTCAACTAAGAAAGACATGGATATATATAGTATTAAAGTAAGCATGTCGAAAGTGAAGAATCATCTTAGATAATCTAAATGCATTTTGCAAAAGACCATATAGTAATTTGATGCTTAGGGTGCGTTTAGTTGGGGGAAAACACCCTTGTTTTCCACAAAATGTTTTGTGGAAAACAAGGAAAATAGAGATCGCGTTCAAATTATCATTTTCCAACAAAATGTTTTGCAAAACACAAAATCCCCTAAATTTTAATTGTTTTCTTTGTTTTCCTTTATAACCCCCAACCCTCCCTCCTCTTTTTCAAAATAGAAAATACAAATATCAAACTAAACGCATTTTCTATATTTTCAAGTGTTTTGTGGAGATAAATTTCCCATCAAATTTTTTACAAAATTAAAGATAGAAAACAAGAGAATTTTTTCTCCAACTAAACGCACCCTTAAAGTTTCCAAAATATAACCTCCTATTGTTACGGTATATTTTAAAGGTTTCGTTAAATAACCCTATGAGTTATGCTTAAGCTTATCATAATTATGAGAACCCCACGTCCAATAAAGTCATAACTACTATATTTACACATATTTAGCTATTGTAAAGTACTTACTAAACACATACTTAATTTGTTATTTTAGTTTGTCTCTTATTAATCATGATCCTTCTTGGACAAGTAATGTAAAACAGACTAGTACACATTTATAGTAACCCATCTAGTATTACTTCATTTGTGAAAGATAATCAATGTACATATACTAAAAAGTTCTACAACAAGAACATAAAATATGTAAGAAAAATTAGTACTAACAATTAAAGTTTTAGCACCAAAAAATAAAAATAAAAAAATGAAGAACAATATCTAGAAAAACCTTGGAAAAGCTTCACAGTTTCTAAAAATAAAAAAAACTAGGAAGTGGAAATTAATTCAAAGATATTTCTCACAGATCTCCACAAATCAACATGAACATAAAACTATAGGTTAAAACAGTGTAAAATCAAAGTACTATGAAAATTCAAACAAATCAACAAAATATAAATAACTAAGACTTAAAAATATTTTACTCGTATGTATTTTTTTCCGCATAGTAACACATACACACATGCAGTGACGTCATCTTTACACACTATCACACACAGTGACGTCATATACTACAAAAATACTCGTAATCAACTAATACACGTTATACAAATCGTCACTAGTTAACCTAAACACACATCTAACATACACATAAACAAACACATTCTTAACTACATTTAACTACACATATATTCTACATTTTATTTAAAAAAAAAAAAAAAAAAGTTACAAACATAACCTAATCATTCATATAGTCACGTAAAAAACTTTTAAAAAAATAAGCAGAAAACGATATACCTAGCTAGCTAGCTTTTTACTCTTCCTTTAGCTTAACTTTGATCACCTTCAGATCTAAAAAATAAGAACAAAATAATACACAGTTTTCATAAAATATGTACTAGTAACAAACTATTTTTGTAAAATGTAAAGAATTTTTTTATAGAGAGAGAGATAATTACTTATGAGAGAGAGTGAGCTGATGGTTTATGCAGCATTGCTGATACTGGCTGGAGAAATATTGGGATGTTTGTGACGAGTTATTTGATGACACGTGTCTGCTTTCTATTTTTGGATTGTGAATTATTGTTTTTTTTGCCCCTTTGATTATTTGTATTGCGAATGTGTAAAGGTTGTGTGAAATTTTGCATTTTTATTGTGGGTAACAGGTTTGAGTTTCACTATGGTTTGAGCATCGAATCAGATGATTGGATCGGCTTTTATAAACGTTTTCGGTTTAATTTGGTGTAACCCGTTGAATCGTTGATATCGACCAATCGCTTTACGGTTCAACCGATCTAACTGAATGTCTGTTTTTTAAAACACCGGATGTGATGCAACTTTATGTGCAATTTACTAATTAAAGGATGTAGATAAGTAAACTAATTACAGATTTGTTATGGTTGGGCCACATTTCAAATGCAACGGTAATAATGTTACCGTTTTTTTTAAAGAAAAAAAACTTAACCCACTTTATTTAAACATTATAAATACCATAACATTACACACTATTTTTCTCACACAATTCTAAACCAAAAACTACCATTACTCTCTATATCCTAACATACAAAAAAAATGTCTCAAAATTCAAACGAAGGCGGATATTTTACAAATCTTCTCACTGCAAACAAACAACAATACGGGAGTTCGTAAAATCCGTCTACCCCATAGTCACAAAACTCTAACTCTTCGTCGCCACAAATTCCTCCATATGGTACGCAATTGACTCCCGAGGCAATTTACCAAAGTCAACAATATGCGTTTCAAGGATTCGTAAATTACCCCCAACAACGATTTCAGGCACCACAGTTTTTTAACCCGTCACAACTTTCACAGCTTCCTCAATCTCAACCACAACAACTTGTCACAACCATCAGATTCACAATTCAAAGTACCCAAATCGTGAGGAAAAAAAGTTGCAAAAACCGAAGTAAAAAAAGTCGGAATTTGGACGCAGACGATGAAGATGACATGGAGGATATGACGCGTGTGATTACTAGTTGGACAAAAGGAAGAAGAAAAGTTGCTAAAGGAAATTTGGGTAGAAGTTTCCCAAGACAAAGATATCGGAAATGACCGTTCCGAAGAGTTCTTTTGGAACCAGATTATTACTATATTCAACACTCAGTCGGAAAGGCACAATCGTACCAAAAATATGCTCATGGGTAAATGGAAAAGGGTTAACGGTAATTGTCAAAAATTCAACGCTATTTACAAACATTTGTAGCGTAGAAGCGGTGAAAATGACAATGATCATATCGAGAATGCAAAGACAAATTTTGAACAACGCTTTTCTAGGAGACCCTTCGTATATGTTCACGTGTGGGACATTTTGAAAAAGTACCCCAAATGGGATGCGGAAGACCCGATTGACATTTCATGTCTCGAGGATATATTCGGCCTTGAAAAACGGCCTCTTCCCGACGACGCCTACAAATCTCGAGCTTCAAAGAAAGCCAAGTCGACGGATACGTCGAGCGCTGGGGGGAGTCAAACGAGTTCTTTTCGTGACATTATACTTACTCGCACAAAGCCGAAATTCAAATGGGGTACTTATTCGCGTACGAGGCTAGGAGGAAGAAAGAAATGGGGTACTTGGAGATGGAAGAGTTGAAGTTTCTTATGATTGATCCCGACCAGACTACATCGGTAAAAGCCGCTTTCATTTGGAGGAAACAAGAAGAAATCATGAAGAAACATCATCGCGACGAGTAAAATGCTTAAGTTTCGTATTATTAATATGTGTTGTATTTTTTTTCCTTATTGTATTTTTTTTCCGTATCATTATTTTAAGTTGCGTCTGGTTTTAATATGTTGTAATGTATTTTTAGTTTTAATGAAATAAATTTAATTTATTTAGAAAATTAAATATAAAAACTAGAAAATGGAGGTACCCAAATGAGTAAGTTGTAGTTAGTTGTGATAAGAGATCAAAAGGAGGTTGTAGAAAAGAGTTTGTTATAGTAATGTAGCGTCCCATGAGACCCAAATGAAAAGTTTGGGTTATTATTCTTAATTACCATATTTATCTCTTTTCTCAAATATATCATATTTTCTCCATAAATAGGATGCTTTGATTGCTCTTGCATTGTAATAATTAGAAAGCTGCAGATAGCTTGGTAACCGAAATGGGTTGAGTTATTAGAACGGTGGCTACTTTTTTATTAAGACCCCCCCCTAGTTTTTTTGTTTTTATTTTATTTTTTTTTATTTTTATAATTTTGTTTATATCAAAAAGCTATAAACCTGAAAATGCGGAACTGTAAATATAAAGTTTAATAAGCCAAACGCTTAAAACTATCAGAAATACGGAACAGAAACTGACAAAAAACTGCGTTGTACTGAAAAAATGGAGGGACAAAAGGAATATTCCCTATGGATGTGACTCCATAAGAAGGGTTCAAATAGTAGGACCCAACCGAAATACGTCTTGGTATTTAAGACTAAATTAAGTTTGTGGTCAGCATCAAGAAATTATGAGATTCGAATAATAATTTACAGCTTGACTTAAATTTCACACGGTACACACTAGACAGTGTAGCATACATCAAAATATGGACGTAGTACAAAATATGGTGATGTCACAAAATTACCACAAGGAGAAAAGGATGCTATAACTAGTTAGCTTGATTTTGATTTTCTTTGAGAGCAGAATACTTTGCAAGAGCATTTACAATGGCAAAATTGGGAGTGGGTTTTCGTCATCGTTGAGCGCTCTCATGTGGTCACTTAACTCGGGGTGGTGACCATGAGCAACACACAAATATTGTAGTCTTTCTTTTTTAGGGCAAATATTTTTAAAATATGTCATAATTGTCATCATTTGCTTTTGTGGGTATCGAATAATTTTTTTTGTTTTTGTAGGTATTTTTTTTTTCAAATTCATTATTTTTAAAGTACTTTGTGACATTTTTGCCTTTCGGGGAAAAAAATTTCGATTAGCTAAGAGGGGAAAAAATGTCCAAAAAATTTAAAAAATACCCAAAAATGATGAATTTGAAAGAAAAATACCCACAAAAGCAAAAAAATTTGTTCGCTACCCACAAAAACAAATGGTAACAAGTATGATACTTTTTAAAAACATTTGCCCTTTTTTCTATTATTATAAAATGTGATAGAGTGATGAATATAGATTATTGCGAGGTAAAAGTGGTGAGAATAGAAAGCAAGGTTTGAAAAATCGTTAATCAGCAGTCGGGCAGTCGATCTTTTTGTAGCTTGTAATCGGTCTAGGTGGGATTAATCGGATTGGCATTTCCGGCAAGTTTTGGCTATTTCTGGCGAGTTTTGGGTATATAAATGATTAAAACTAGTATACAATGAGTTTTGGGTATTTCCGGCAAGATTTGCAAGTTTTTGAAAGTTTGACCACTGTTAACAGTCATTGACTGCCATTGACCATGGTTGACCTATAAAATCAGAAAGGTTGGTGGTTCTGTAGCGTCTAGGCGACGATTAATCGGCCTTGTAGGCATTTTTTTGCAACACTGATAGAAAGTAAATGAATGTTGTTGTTGAAGTAGCGGTTTTGTACCTCGAGCAAAGCACGTGTACTGTATGTCCCTCCGGATCATGTGAAGCAACGTCCTTCGAGCACCTACACAAGTGAAAGACACGCGTTAGCCTCGCCTTTGGTTTTATCCTAAGACCAAAATTTGGCGTGAGAATAAGTATATGATGTTGTGCCAAAAAGGTGAGTAATAAATGACAGAGTAAATGCTAGTGAGGTACGCCTGCCTTGTGAATGAGGTGGAGGTATTTATATTACCCCAACGTCGATACATGCTCTGCCTTGTGAAGGAGTACGCAGAGCTACGCCTAGCCCAGAACTCAGATAATTGGTGTCAGGTCACGCGGGAGACACAATCCTGTGAAATCCGAGTTAAGCGGCGCAATCCGATCCTTGCAATGAATTGCTGGGTAAAAGGAAGTACTTGGATAAAAAGAGCGCGCGCCTCTAACTTTTCGGTACGTGTCTTTCGAACACACATGCATGTATCACCTGTTGTTCGGTATGCGTGACACATACGCCAATAGTTCCGTTGCGAACTCAGAGTAATAAAACGATGGCCTGACGACTTGTTGCTTGATACATGTACTTTTTGTGATTTCCTAGGTCGGTCAATGTGTATGATTCTAAAGTTTTATGTCAACGTCAAAAATATTTGAGAATCTATTACTTATAGTACGTATTCTTAAAGTTTCTTGCTACACGTACAATATTTTATGTATAACAAGACTTTAGCATTTAGGACTACTTGCGATAATGTTTTGTTGCTTTGAACAACATAGATATAAGTAAGAATTATAGTTATTTGATTTGATTAAATTTTCGTATCCTGAAACAAACCTAAACGAATTTTGTACTCGATCCAAATGGTCATCAAGTTAACAAAATCCATGCTTGTTAACCCATATGGCAGTTGAAACAACGAAGTTCACACATTTTTTATGAAATGTAGTAGTACTATAATAAGATTACGTATTAGGCGAGCAACTCTAGTTTCCAATCATTAACTCTAGATCTTTCTTATATACTGTATGCATTTTCGTTAAACACTAGTTAAGAGTATAACACGAAATTCTGAAAACAACAAAGCAAGATTGATTCAATAAATCCCTCATCTTTTGAAACCAAATTGTGCATGTTTCATTGTTAATCATGGGTGTGTTGAATGTAGTTAATACGTAGATAAAAAATGGTAATGACTCAATGTATGATTAATGATATAAGGGCATGTAGTAAACTCTGAATGTAATACAGTATACACGCAAAACGGCAAAAGTATACAAATGTATTTTAGTTTCAAGAGAAAACTGAAGTTAAGTACGGAGTAGTTAATTAACATGTGATTTTATGTTGTTTCAGTCTTGCAATTATAAAAGATTGTTCTCAACATAAAAATTGGGGCTCACTCTTCAATGAGCACATTATTACTACGTACCTCCATTTTGGGTAATTAAAATAGAGATATGTTGGTCCCAAAAACTATTTCTCAAAATATCCGTGGTGAAGTTAACATACTTGGGGATAATTTCTCAAAAGAAGTTATTTTGCCATATTTTGAAATTTGAAAAGCTCTCATATACTATAAGTAAGTCGAAAGAAGTTTATAAAGAAAAAGAAAACATATTCACATTTAAATAAAATGATTTTCATATATAGCACATTAGGTAGAACATCTACAATTAGTGAAGTTGATAAAAGCTTGTTAGCCTTAATAGTTTTATTAGAAGTGATGGTCATTCACGATTAGGAACTTTGTAACGTGTGTTAGATATTGTGCTAGAATAGTCAACGGGCTCGTAGATTGGACTAAGCTAAATGGCTAGGCGTTAGGATAAGCTTGCCTTGTTTAAGTCCAAGCAACCCAATCCAATCCATGTCCAACCCACGAGGCCCATGGAAAGCCTTTTAGGGCATCAAGTCCCTTGGACTATAAATACCCCTCAAATGGTCATTTGAGGGGTGTGCTTGAAAGTGTGTGTGTGTGTGTTTTTTCTTTGGAATATACAACATATTGTGTTTATCTTTATCCTCTCACATACACAGATTTCATATTATTCAAGTCACCATCTTTCCTTTCTTCTTATTCTTTCTAAGCATAACGTTTGTGTTTGTGTTGTTTGTGTTAACGTGGTATTTGTGTTGGGTTTGTGATAAGGTTGATAAAAGTAAGGTCCTACAATTGGTATCAATCGCCTAACAATGGTTTAGGAGTGTTTGTGTTTGTTTTGAAGGGTTACGCGTAAAGCCTCGCGTTATTCATATTAGCCACGCTTAAAGCTTTAATTTATGCACTTAAAAATTCAAGATTCTTGTGGTTTAAGGTTTATTTGGTGCTAAAGTTTCAATTTTTTGCAAAAAGTTCGAAGCTTTACGTGTTTTGGTTCAGTTTTAAACTCGTTTTTGGTTCGTTGGTCATTTCTACTCGTAAGCTTTCTAAGCACTTTGGGTGAAAAATGTCAACATTTTCGTGTTATTTGAGTGTTTTTAAGGCTATCTGTGCATCAGAAATCGGTTGAATCTTTGGAAATCTTTTACGCGTAGGTCAAAACCCTAGTTCTACGCGTAAGAAAGTCAACACCCTATTTCTACGCATAACTTTTTGGTGCAGATTCTTCGTGCTTCAACGATTACTCAGTGCTTCCCTCACTTGGATAAGTTTGTGGAACACTTCGACTTTTGGATATCCCTTACACTGTGATAGTGTAAAGGATTTTTGGGCAAAACCCTAATCTTACGCATAAGCTTAGACTTACGCGTAGAACACTTTACGCTTAAGTATTTTTCTTACGCATAAGCATTTGTCTTACGCATAAGCTAAATCTTACGCATAACTTTTTCTACGCCTAACTTTAAACTTACGCATAAGCATTTCCTACGCCTAAGGAATCCTACGCCTAAGCCATCATACTCGTAACCATATCCTACTCGTAACTTCTTTGGTCTACGCTCTTTCTACGCATAAAAAAAAGAGTTTTTTGGCGGGAAAACTTGAGTAAAATTTAAATTTTTGAGGAGACTAAACGTTTAATTTTTACGTGAAATTCAAATTTTTGTTTAACTGTGAAAATTTTGGTCAAAAATTCAAATTTTTGGGCCTAAATTCAAATTTTTGGGGTCAAATTTGGCGTCAAAATTGTCATAACTCAAATTTTTCATACGACATTAGAATTGATTTTTATAGTGAATTTCAAATTTTGGGAGAAAATTTTTTACGCCTATGAACCAAGGTTACGAGTACGACTTTCAGAAAAACCTCAACCGAGCCTAATCTTCTTCAAACACAACTCCTTTATCGTTGAATCGATCCTACATCAACTTTATCATACATACCTTCCTCAATGGCAACTCTGGCAGATCGTCTCAAAACTGCTTTCTTTGATTCATTCTTCAATGACCTAAACATTAGTCCAACTACACCAAATAACAACCAATGGATTTCATCGTATAATCCGCAGTTTGCTCAATCAAGTATGCATATGGGTCAAGGATGACAAATGGTTGATGTTATTGGGAATCAGAATGGATTTGCTACGGGTATACAAATGGGGAATCAGATGCAATATGCAGGACAGTTTGATGGACATCAAGGGGGCGATTGTGAATCGAATATGGGATATCAAAATGGGAAGAACTGTTTTATGACTTCGGTTCGCAAAGCTACCTCTAACAATCACAACAAAGATTCAGGGTATTTTGATCCGAATGCGTGTCAAACGACCGAAGCTTGAAAGGATACAGTACATGTTGATGTTAGCACAGAAAGAAGAATCGGGAATTGAATTGACTGATGCAGAATACGAATTCATGAATCCAAGACGGGCACATAAAGCAATCAATGAGCAGGACTCAACATCAAGCGGTACTTTTGATACACCTCCAGTCTATGACACAGATTCACTCAATGAGGTACCAAATTATAGTAATGTTGCTAATCAGTTTACTCATGACGAACAGCATTCTGTGACGCCAGCACCTACTTATGATACATACCTGGACAATCCGAGTTGTAGCAATACTAACTCCGAAACTCCAGATGTGGATCCTAGTGGAGGCTGTGTGGCACAAAATACTGAGACCGATGAGGAAACACGTGCTTATTTTGAATCATTAATCAATAAGTGTGGCATTGAAATTGAGAAAGTGAGTAAGGTCAATCGCGAAGTTAAGGCCGCGAATGTTAAATTGACCACTGAGCTTGAGAGTTACAAAGAGAACGCCAGAGCCTATGAATTTCATACAAACAAAATATCAGAATTAGAAATTGGTTACCGAGATTCTGTTTTAAGAGAAAAACAATTGCAAATCAAGTATCACTTGATGTGAATCTGAACTTGAAAATAAAATATTTAAACAAGGAAATTTCTGAACTAAATGACCAACTTTCTAAACAAAAAGCACTGTTTTCTGATCTTGAAAAAGTGAAGAAACAGTTGATTGATGATTTTTCAAAACGAGAAGATTCTCTTCTAGATGAAATTCTGGACAAAAATGAAACAATAAAAAAATTGGATAATTTGCTTCTTACAACGGGTCATTCCGCTAAGACAAACAAGATGCTTTCTAATCAAGTAAATCCGATTTTTTATACTTCTCATAAAATGGCTCTTGGTAACTCACCTCCTTGTTTTCTCAAGAAAGCTCAGAAATCTCAGAATGTGTTGAATAATGGAAAACCTTTGCATGAACCCATAATTGTGCATGATTCTCTTGAAACGTTGGAACTATCTGAGGAGAGTAGATCAAAAATGAAACAAAAACATCCGGAAATCAAACCAATTGATTATAACAAATGGAACAAAATTAATGGTATTTCGTTTGTTTCTCAGTCAAAGTTTTCCATCACACCAAGTGTTTCAAACAAAGTGTCAACACCAGTTTCAAAATCAGTTTCCAAACCAGTCGTTGTCTCAAAATCTCTTTAGAACATTGAACAAATGTCTTCAAACAATCCTTTTAACACAAGTGATGCTAGAAGTATTTTAGAAAATGTGAAAACTAGAATTGCGGGACTTCAAGAGACTGTTAAAACTAAAACCACTATTACACCTAACAACTGGTTCTCTAGTTTTGACATCGAACAGAGAAAGTTTTTTGAAACTGAAATTGCCCCTCAGCTGAATGCCATCAACTCAAGGGTAATTCACTTTGAACAAGCATTTTTGAAAGAAACAGCTGACTTTGTCAAGGACCATAAATCCCTGGTAAAGCAAGCTAATGAATGTTTTGAACACATCAAAGTTTTGGAAAAATTGAATGATTCTCTCTTCGAAGATGTTCTGACTACTGATATTATGTCCATAATTTTGCAAACATATTCTGTTGAAGATCATGAAAGACTCCAGTATGAGACCTCCGCAATTGTTTCAAAATATGAAAAAGCCCTAGAAAAATTTGAAAAAGAAAATGTCTCGTATTTTAAACAACTTGATCGAAAAACTGAGGAATGCAAGTATGACAAACTGTCGTATGAGCGTGCCTACAATGACATGAAAGCGAAAAATGATCTTTTGAGGGCTCACCTGGAAAGTCAAAAAGGAAAGGCAGTGGATACTGTGATTAAAAAACCATTAACTGCGGAGAAAGCAAATGTTCCCAAACCGGTTTCCAAACCAAAAATGTCTGTTTCTATGCCTCCTCCAAAAGTCAATGAGAAAAATGTTTCATCAAAACCAGTCACTCCACCTGCCCTACCTAAACAAAATGTTGATAAGGGAAAAGCGGTTATCGAGAAACCAAAAGTTTTAGCACCTGGACTTTTTAAGATGAGTATCACTAATGCGTCTGCCTCCACATATAAACCATATGGAACAAACGACATAAGTCTAGATAAGAACTCTAAAGAGACTAGGAAAGCTGAAACCACCTCCCTTCATAAAAATGTGAATCCTAATGCGTGTGCCTTACCTTCTACAGGACTAGAAAGCACCTCTAGGAGCAGCAGACTAAAGCCTAAGAGCAATACAAGGAACAATAGAGTCTCGACTGCCTCTAGGAGTAGTAGCTTGAATAAAGAGAAGAAAGTAGAAGAACACCCTAGGAATTTACCGCTTTTGAATAAGAAAGACATTTCATCTGAATGTACTGAACCCGTGAAACTTGCTAAGTCTAATGAATGTGTTGAATCTCTTTGTTTAACTTGCAAGAAATCTTTAATTAATGTTCAAGATGATTATGTTTCTAACAATGTGAATGATAAGCCTGTTAAAAAGAACTTCCCAAAAAGATCTTACGCTAAACGAGTAGGAAGACTAGTTGCAAAACTTAGGCTTTACACTACTGACAGGAATTATAGTGTATACTATAGGGATGATATTTGGAAACCCACAGGTAGAACTTTCACACTCCAGAATGGTACAATGAGTGATAAACCGGAATTCCCTGTAGAAAACCTCTCTGCGTGTGATAAGGATTTTACCTCTAACCCAAAGGAACCAAAATCAAAACGGTTTCCACAATATTCTTTTTCTTCTGGCGGTTATCGAAATTTGTCTTTGGATCGTCGACTCGGGTTGCTCCAAGCACATGACCGAATCTGAAGTCTGATCAATTTCGTCTGAAATTCATGGGAACCGTGACGTTTGGAAATGATCATCTAGAAGCTATCATGGGTTATGGAGATCTACCTTTTGGAAATTATTTGATCACTCGGGTTTACTATTTCGAAGGGTTGGGACACAATTTGTTTTCATTCGGCGCCTGTGATGCAGATTTAGAGGTAGCTTTTAGGAAAAATGCTTGCTTCGTTAGAAACTTGGATGGCACTGATCTCTTAACGGGGAATCGTGATACAAACTTGTATGCTATCGACATCAATCAAATGGCCTCTTCATCACCAATATGTCTTATGACACGAGCATCCGGAACACGTCCGGTTGTGGCACAGACGGTTATTCCATCTCAATTTTGACACCATCAACAAAATTGCCAAAGACAACATCGTCAACGGACTTCCAAAGTTCAAATACACCAAGGATCACTTATGTCCATCATGCGAACAAGGAAAAAGCAAAAGAGCATCATATAAACCCAAAACCGTACCTAGTTCGGAAGCAAAGTTGCATATGTTGCACATGGAGTTATGTGGCCCAATGAGAGTTGAAAGCATTAATGGGAAAAAGTATATTCTTGTCATTGTCGATGATTATTCAAGATATACATGGGTTAAGTTTCTGAGATCAAAAGACGAAGCACCAAGCATCATCATCACCTTTCTGAAACGAATTCAAGTACTTCTTCAAACTCCAGTAAGGGTTGTAAGAACGACAACGCACGAATTCACTAATCGGGAGTTAAGAGCTTATTTTGAAGATGTTGGAATCACACATCAGACATCAGTTGTTAGAACTCCACAACATAATGGGGTAGTTGAAAGAAGAAATAGAACTCTTGTGGAAGCTGCTCGCACAATGCTAATCTATTCTAGTGCACCGTTATTTCTATGGGTTGATGCTGTTGCCACTGCTTGTTTCACTCGGAACCGATCTCTCATCCATCCAAGATTCAATAAAACCCCATATGAGCTTGTGAATAACAGAAAACCGGATATCTCTTACTTTCACGTATTTGGCGCTTTGTGCTATCCTACGAATGACAGAGAAGATCTTGGAAAATTGAAAGCAAAAGGTGATATTGGAATCTGCATTGGATATTCAGATAACTCGAGGGCATTCAGGGTGTATAACAGGAGAACTAGGAGGATCATGGAGACGATGAATGTGAAGTTTGACGAACTTTCACATATGGCTTCTGAGAGACTCGCTCTAGAACCCGCACTAAACCGACAAACTTCTGGACACATCAGTTCAGGACTCGTACCTCAAAGAGCTCAATCAACTTCGAATGACAATCCTAAAGAACAAGAATGGGAGAATTTCTTTGAGTTAATGTTCGATGAATACTATGGTGGAACTTCGACAAATGCATCAAACCATCATTCCGCTGCACCCGCTCAAAATCATCCTCCACCACCAACAGAAGATGCATCTACAACGGTCGAAATCAATGCACCAACTCCATCTACATCATCTACATCTACTACAATTATTGCACCCGTTCTACCAGCAGTTGATGAGCAAAACCAAAACCAGAACGATGCAACGTTAGATGAAGACTTATTTGAAAACCGTTGCTACGAATCACCTGAATCTTCTTCATGCTTTCGAGAACCATCTAATTCGCATACGTTTAACCAACGGTATCCTTCTACTCAGAAGTGGACTAAAGACCATCCGATTGAACAAGTTATTGGTGAACCTTCACGGCCAATTCAGACGAGACGCCAACTTGCCACCGATTGCGACTTATGCATTTACCTTTGCTCAATTAGCAATATAGAGCCAAAGAACATTCGCGAGGCAATGGCGGAACCCGCATGGATAGAAGCGATGCAGGAGGAACTTCTCCAATACCGTCTACATGACTCTTGGGATATGGTTCCAAGACCAATTGACATTCGGGTCATTGATCTCAAATGGTTACGGAAGAACAAAAGGGATGAAGAGATGACTGTAATTCGCAACAAAGCTCGTCTTTTGGCCAAAGGATACAGACAAGAGGAAGGGATAAACTTTGAAGAGTCATTCGCGCCGGTAGCTAGACTAGAAGCGTCAGATTTTCTTAGCCTACGCCGCTTCACAAAAACATCACGGTTTATCGATGGACATTAAGACCGCGTTCTTGAATGGAACTCGAAAGAAGAAGTGTACGTGAGTTAGCCAGAAGGCTTCGTAGACATGGAACATCCAGACTACGTCTACAAACTCAAAAGGCAATCTATGGATTGAAACAAGCTCCGAGAGCGTGGTATGACGAACTGTCCTCTTTCCTTATCCTAAACAATTTCACCAAAGGCACAGTTGATCCTACCTTGTTTACACAAAAATGCAAAACGACATTTTGATTGTTCAGATTTATGTGGACGACATCATCTTTGGGTCCACTAATCCGAATCTTTCAAAACATTTTGAAAATCTCATGAAAAGTAAATTTGAAATGTCCATGATGGGGAACTAAAATTCTTTCTTGGTTTACAAATACATCAATCCCCTCGTGGAATTTTTATAAATCAAGCTAAATACACAACGGAGATTTTGAAAAATCATGGTATGGATAATTGTGACTCGGTCGGAACACCAATGGTCACTTCACCAAAAATTGGAGCCGATTTGTTTGGGAAACCTATTGATCCGAAGAAATATCGGAGCATGATTGGTTCTCTCATGTACCTCACTGCTAGTCGACCGGATATTCATTTTGCTGTTTGCTTATTAGCACGGTTTCAGGCAAAGCCTACCGAACGGCACCTCAAAGAGGTTAAAAGGATCTTTCGGTTCCTGAAGACATCCATTCTCATGGGACTTTGGTATCCGAAGGAATCCGGATTTGATCTAATTGCCTTTTCGGATGCGGACCACGCAGTGATCAAGTTACGCAAAAGTACATCCGAGGAGCACGATTTTTGGGTGAAAAGTTAGTAAGTCGGTCTTCAAAGAAACAAGATTGCCTGCACTTTCAACCGGGCTGAGTATGTGTCTCTATCTGCGTGTTGTGATCAAGTTATATGGATGAGAACACAACTCACAGATTATAGCTTTACTTTCGATAAAATACCTATGTATTGTGACTCGAAAAGTGCCATAGCCATATCATGCAATCTGTTCATCACTCAAAGACTAAGCATATCCGTGTCCGCTATCACTTCATCAAAGAGTACGTCGAAAATGGTATTGTTGAATTATTCTTCGTGAAGACAGATTACCAACTCGCCGATCTATTAACTAAAGCCCTTCCAAAAGAAAGGTTTGACTATTTAGTTCGACGAATTGAATGCGAATCCTAACCCCTGAGGAGTTAGAATGTCTTCTCGAATCTTCTTGAAAATGATTTTCCAAAAGCTTCGCTGTAAATATTTTTGAAAAACAAAATACAAAATTTGAAAACCAACAAAAGCAAAATATAAAAATATAAAACTTTCAAAAATACAAAAACAATATAAAATCAAAAATCCAAAAATATTCTTTTCACGACATGTCTCTCGTATAATCGATATTCTGTATGTTTCTAGAAATGTCATTCAACAATGATACGGGTATGTACAGATGCTTGAGCGAGAGTTCTTTAATTTGTTTTCTAAAACATGTCGTTTCTCAAAATTTCTTCAAATAATGGCTTTCGTATACTTCAATACGAAACCCGGACTAAAATGATGACTTTTGATTATTTTCAAATCAAAACTCGTGTTTTTTAATGAAAATCACTAGTGTACGCTTCAGTGCACTACATTTAAGAATGATGAGAAATCATCATCATCTTGAGCACCTTTTCAAGATTGTTCAAAAAGATTTTTTCAATATCTTTCAAAATATTTTGTGCTCAAGATAACTCCCTCTAAAACCCTTTAATTGATTACGCTTTATTAAAGGGTGAGTATAAAACTAAAATGTTCCAAATTCATGCTTAAATCAAATCCGTTTGTCTTCCCAAAAGATTCTAAAATGTTGTTTAATCCGTTGATATCAAAAATATCACGAATATGCTATTTTTGAGGGGAGGAGACGTGATTAAAATGTGATAAAAATGTTTAATGATCGGTGTTTGAATCTCACAATGAGCTCGACTCAGACGGAACCAATGAATTGACGAGTAATCAAAGTCAGTAAATGTACCATTTCGAGAAACTTGTGATAGACATGAACTTACATGGGTCTAACCTTCTTTTCAAGAAGTGTTTACAACTTCAAGGTGGTTATTAGAGCTAGTTGTCACCTAAAAACTGACAATGGAACTCTCTAACTATGCAACGTAACCGTGTCTCGTGGGGAATTGTCTATCATAAGCCGATCAATTCAAAAAGTGCGAACTCTACCCTCTATGTGCAGATTTCTGTCAAAACTTATAAGCACATGTGAAGGGGGAGTGTTTCTGAAAATATAAAACTCTCAGAGTGTTCCAAACATGTTTTCTATCATAAACACTTTGAGAGATTTTCAAGAAAAATGGTTTTTATGGCAACAATAGGACAGTCACGGAGTTATGAGGTGAATAAGGATAGGAAAATCCGTCCTATGATCCGCCAGAGCCGGAGGGATCTACCCAAGGACATCACAAATATTTAGTAGTAGAAGTCCTTAGGTATGATTGAAAAAAGGAGCAATGTGAGAAAGGAGAAAGAATGGGTTGAAGAATTAAAAAGAAATGTATAAGAAATGGTGAAAAGAAATAGCCCTCCATATTCAACCTTAGGGCAGAAACCGGGTTCAACTCATCTGCTACTGGTTGTCACTAAGATGACACTGGTATTGAAGACAAAGACGTCATGGACCCAGTGACGCACTGCACTAAACCTTCTAGCCACTCAATTCCTCTTAAAAGGGATTTGTTTCATTCTCACTGAGAACCCTGCATAATCTATCGACTTTCTCTTAGAGATTGTTGATATTGAAGAAGGAGACCCTCTCCCTAGTCTCCGCTTAGGAAAACCATAATGCACTTATTGAGTCTAGAGCCACGAGATTCATCAAAAGATCTCATAGGAACACTTGACATGACATCGCTTGTTGTTCATCAATAAGGACACAAGTGATATATTCTAGAGTCCTACGCAGATCTTAGCAATCTGCGCCAACATTTATGAGAAGTTTCACATCTGTGATCTTCAGTGATTGAATGGAAACTCTGCCAGGGTCAACATCAAGCAGCCCTGACAGCAGGTCACTTCGGTAACTCCCCGTGGATTACGCTTAGTGTGTCTCAAACGGTCTACAGTCGTGGGGTGATGCTTCGGTGTACCTCAGCGACTCATCTGAACTGTAGGTGTACTTCGGTATATCGCGTTATCTCACTTGTGGGACTCCAGTTCAGGAACGGCCTTTGTGAGAATTAGAGACATGTTCTCACACTATGCTGCTAACACCCTCGAAATTCAAACTTGTAAGTGCCGGAATCCGCTTATTACTAACCTGTTTTTATGTTTTCTTCTTATGGAAGCTCCGGAGCGGATGGATCGTGCAGACTCGCCACATGCTCATACCAACAACACATGAAAGTACAAAATGTATGGCTAATGTTCATAATGAGCTGATGGAATGGAAAGAGATCATTCAAAGGTTTGTTAATGAGCACAATGGGAATAATATTGATAGTGTGGTTAAAAGATTAATTCTAGCTGCAAGTGTATACTGCCTATGGAATGAGAGAAATAGCAGAATCTTCAAAGATAATAGTAAGAGTGCAGATGAGGTGGCAAATAGAATTATTGAAATTGTAAAAATGAAGCTAATGAGCCTAATAGTTAAAGATAGTCATGCTGTTAAAAGGGTGGAAAGGTTGTGGTCTATTGTATTCAAAAGGAGGAAAGTGGTAAGTTGAGTATCTGTAAAGGATGAATAGTTTTGTTGTTTTGACTATTATAATGGTGCTTGGTATAAGTGATTGACTTGTCTTAAGAGCTATTCAGGTTTTGATTTTCATATGCGAGCCACTACAGTATACTAATACCTTGTACCTTGGAGTTTCCCTGATATGATTGTACCTTGTTAGTAACCTTAATCTGCCAGATTGGCCTTGGGAGGAATTTGGTCAGTTTGAGGGGAAAAGAAGGAGGTCTAAATTGGGGAGATGTACCATAATGAAGGGTTAGATACTGTGTAGGGTAAGTGGTTTGGGCGGGTGATGCATGATGAGAGGAATAGAGAGGTGTGCAAGATGAACCTTCTTGGTCCTCTCAATGCATTCACCACAGGAGGTAAGGTTGGTCATCATGGTGGGTGTGTGTTTCCATTCAGCTGAAGCCTTTCAATGAGAAGGAAATGTAGGCTGAATTGGAAGAGCCCCAACATGGATGGGTTATGGTTCCTAGTGAGGCCACACATCTGTCCTATCTTAGCTATTGTGGATGATGGCTGAATGGCTTTGATGGGGAGATGTTGTGGAAATGTAGCTAGATGGTTTGTGCTATAAGGTGAATCAAAGTGAAATGCTGGCATGGATGTAGCTTTCTGATCTATGGAATTATCAGCAAAAGTATTATGGAAGTTGTGCAGTATGTTTCACTGTTTGATAGTTTCAAATAGTTGATAATGAAAGAATGTAGTATGATAGTATTGTTGAATTGTATTTCCTTTGAAAGAGGCATGTCTCATTTCAGTTTAAGGAATAGTTTCCTGTAATTTGTGGTTTTGGAGTTTAATATAATTGATTCACCTTTGCACCAAAAAAAACAACACATGAAAGTTCTCATCAAAATCAAAGGCAACTCAATGTTAAAGATGATTCTTCGTCAATGTCAAAGAATCTACAAAGTTTAAAGACTCGAGAACTACATCATTGGTAACCAAAAGACAAATAGAAGTGTGAGCATGGTGGAGAAAGACGTGGAGATACCTAACCAACGAAGTTGACAACGGCAGACAACCACATTATCTGATCACAAAGCATGAAGGAACAAAGAATCAAGACTATTCTATATCTACACGCAAAGTTCAAGCTCGAGAAAAGTAAAGACCTAATCAAGTGGAGCATCATTTGAATGACCACCCCTTAGGGGGAGATTGTTAGCCTTAATAGTTTTATTAGAAGTGATGGTCATTCACGATTAGGAACTTTGTAACGTGTGTTAAATATTGTGCTAGAATAGTCAACGGGCTCGTGGATTGGACTAAGCTAAATGGCTAGGCGTTAGGATAAGCTTGCCTTGTTTAAGTCCAAGCAACCCAATCCAATCCATGTCCAACCCACGAGGCCCATGGAAAGCCTTTTAGGACATCAAGTCCCTTGGACTATAAATACCCCTCAAATGGTCATTTGAGGGGTGTGCTTGAAAGTGTGTGTGTGTGTGTGTTTTCTTTGAAATATACAACATATTGTGTTTATCTTTATCTTCTCACATACACGGATTTCATATCATTCAAGTCACCATTTTTCCTTTCTTCTTATTCTTTCTAAGCATAACGTTTGTGTTTGTGTTGTTTGTGTTAACGTGGTATTTGTGTTGGGTTTGTGATAAGGTTGATAAAAGTAAGGTTCTACAAAGCTTTTTACCATTTTAAAAAGTTATTTAAAAGTGTTTTTTGCATTGCATAAAAATGTTTTTAAAAAGCTTTTCAACAAAGACTTGATAGGTCTCAAGTCTTTACTCAAAGCTTTAGTTATTACTACCTCCGTCTCAATTTAATTGTAGTAACTATCTTTTCATTAAATGCATTAAATGCAAATGCTCTTATAAGTTTGTGCATAAATCGTACACTAAAGTACAGTAAAAAGTTTAAAACCGTAAGCTAAGATTATTGATTTGATAAATCTTTTATATGGGTTTTGAAACCAACTCGGGTATCGTTGCTAATTTTGGGATTTTGATTGTCTATGTGAAAAATGCTAACGACTCATTAATGTATATTTATCATCTCATGTAAATATGAAGAAAAAAAATGGTCTTATGCATGCAATAATATCTACTCAGTATTATGACTACGACTCTATGAGGAGTCGAAGTTTATTTATGAGTCTCTTCAATGATCAAAAGCAAAGAATTAGTTCTATACTTTTATGGATATTGGTCCCAACAAAAAGTTCCAAATAGGCTCATCGTTTAATGAAAAAATTACTATTTATATAGAGCATAAATACATAATTATACTTTATTTTTCTATTAAGTATTTTTTAGTTATATAATATTTGATGCAAAATATATGAATGGATTGAGTTTTTAATGTATTTTCATTTGCATATTTGATAACATATGATAAGAAACCAAATAATAATAACTATTGCACGCTATTCCTATGATAAGAAAACCAAACTATTTTAAACCAAATAGTCCATTAGAAAAAAATAATTCTCAAGCAGAGAATCCCTATTAGTTTCATGTTTGTATTTATCTAGTATATAAATCTAGAATGAGATGTAATTGAATTCCTATGTAAGAAATTGAAGCAAGGCAATGAGATTGAAATTGGTGTTAAGAAAACCGTTGTGTTAGTTTCAATGTTGAATTTGAGCACATATTTGTTAGACTAGGCGAGTACCCGCGCCTAGCGGCAGCGGTTTCTAGCGTCAAATAATTAATGATTTGTGATATTGTGGTGATGTTTTGTGTAGCGTTTAAAATAGAACGTGAACCGATGAAAATGCAATTGCAAACGGTTGTATTATACGATAACTAAAGTCTAGATCTATCAAACAACATATAAAAACATTTAATGAAATGAAAGTAAACATTACATCAGTTATGAGATAAAAACTAACAACACACGTTACTTGTCGCGTTAAAACTAACAAGGATGAGATTAATTGTGCCGTTGTTAAGAATAACTAAAGTACCAAAATTAGCATGAATGTGATTAGCTCAAAATTAAAAAAAATGGCTAATTTTGGCTAATTTTTAAAAATTTTGGGCACATTTAGCCCTATTTTTTTTAAATGGACGTATTTAGCATATTGAAAAGTTAAATGCGCACTAACGGGTACATATTTTCTCTTAATTGTAAAACATTATAATCATTTTTGAAGAAGAACTTATATATATAATATAATTATATAACGACAGATCGTTTTGTGTTAAAAAATGTTTATGGGTTTTAAACGAAAAATAATAAAAGTTTGAAGATTTGGGGATTAAACATAATGTTTTGAAACCCGGTTCGACCTGGGTAGTTCAACCGGTTGAACCGTTCCAGTCGAAAAACAGGTCGATTTAAACTGAGTCAACCCGACAGGTTGGGTCAAATTACACAGGGTCAACCCACCGAGTTTGAAGCGTCCCGGGTCAAACCGGTTATCGATATTATTAATAGTTTCAAATTTTCGCTTTTTACTTTTTGGTTTTTCCTTTATACGTAGTATAGCAGGGTACCCGCGCGTTGTGGCGGCGGGTACCCTGTAACGATTAACCGGAGAAATTGATCTCGATGAGACCTGATTCACCAGTTTGTATCGGTTTCAACGGGTCTTCTCTAGTTCGTTTTCAAAACTATATGTACCATCAACTTGTTAGCTTGTATGAAGCTTTGTGTGTTTTATTAATTTGTATAATGTGTATAATAACATGTACATTTCATTTTAGGGTGTTCTAAAAATAACATTAGTTAGTGTGTTTAATTATTTGATATTTAAAATTATGTTGTACTGTAGCTTTTTTAAATTGTACATTGTGAAAATTTTATTGTATTTTTTAGTAATGGGTGTTTTAATTGGTTGTTTTTTTAATTTGGTATATATGCTTTTAATTGGTTGTATAATGTGAATAAATTATTGTATTTTTAAGTAATGAGTTGTTTTAATTAAAGTATTAATTACACAATACATTTCTCTCACCTTTGACTTTCAACTTTCAACTTTTCACTTTTTAAGGTTTGACCATTTTTCTATTATATGTAGTATAGATGATACATTTAGGTTAAGGCTCAAGTTTAAAGACTTGAGGATTGTTTACTAAACTGAATGGTTTGGAGATATTACTAAATTAACCGCTTAACTGAAAGATAAAGAAACATTCCCATTAAAATGAAACTAAGGGTTTTGAGCCACTCATTACAGAAGTGTGCTAGTGTAGAATAATATTTTTAACCGCAAACAAAGCATTTGAAGTTTGCAAGGCATTTCAATGATCATATATGGATGTTTTGGTTCCTAGTATGACAAGACGCGTAAACTATGAGTTTAACATATGAGAGATTCTTGTATATATGATAAAACATGTGAGTTTCACAGTTTCTAAAATGGATGTGTATACATATACGGAGCAACAACATATACAATGTACTTCTTGGTATATAAATTTGTTTCATTTTTTAAGAAGATAGTATTTTATGATGACATAAGGGTCGTATGTTAAACTTAAGGGAATTGATATATACAAATATGGTTCTGATTGATACACATAAATATAGTTGCAAACAGACTTTTATGCCATCCCTTGTATTTAGTTCATTGTTTGACCTTTTCTTAAAACTTCAAGTAAACCCATTTTTTGTTTTTTGCTTCCAGTCAATTTTCCCACCAAGGCCATAGATGATGTTAACACAAGATCCATAGAAGGCAATTTAACTTCGATAACTTGTAAACAAATAAACTGAGAATACATTATACCCCAATATTCAAAAAGCTAACCCCATGGAAACGTTTGCATGTTACGATTGTGCAAATATATTTGAATCATGGGGCAAACCGAAAACATGAAAACCAATTACATGCATGGTGTATAAATTTGATTGATCATGAACAATAAAAACATAGTGATCTATTCCTACGTAAAAAGATAGATAAGTCAAATAGTTAGTTGTGTGTTAGTGTGTATATGTGATGATTGAATGGTGATGGTGAATATGATCGGTAATTGCATAGGAGGAGGAAGAAATAAACGTCAAACTGTCAAAGTATACAAAATAGGGGTTAAAAACTATATAAGGGCATAAAGGTTTATTTATTGTATTTATGTGTATGAATCAAATTGATGTTGTACCTAGCAAATTAACTTACCTATTTACAAATTCCAAACTCACCTCCATTAAATAACTAAAACTTCTTTGTTAAAATTAACTTTGTGAGCATTTTTTTTTTTTTTTTTTTTTGTGGGTTAGAGGAGAGACAATGCTTTTCTAACATGTAAAACTCAACCAAGTCCTTATGATATTCGAGAAAAACAAGTTCAGTTATATATAATACGTAACATTATATTCTACCATGTTTCAAGAATTCCTGTTGGTTATGCTAAATTGTGTTTGAGTTGACTCGCATTCGTCAACCAAATACGACCTAGCTAGTGCTTGGACATCTTCTGTTAAAATTTCAAATAATTAAAGATAAGAATTTTGAGTTTCTCCGGTGACATTTTTTTATGTGTAGCATATATCAACTTCAATAAAAAAGTTACACATCGACTAACCTAGCTAGAACAGCTTCAAACAATTAGAGCAATAAACATGCAAATTCAACATGTATAAACTAACAATTCGTGCATATAAATTAATAAACACACTACTAATGTTTGGCGGTTGATTAAATTTAGGGCAAAAGTCAAAAATGAAAAACATACTTTTCTAGATGTACTCATATGCTAAACATGTCAATTTAAATACCAACATGATATACATAAATCAAATTTTGTACTATAATGTATAATTTTGCAAGTGATTTGACAAAAATACTATTTTCTTCTTTATCTCCATCTCCTACAACTTCAAACCCATATACCGTCCGCCACTTCCGGCTACCAACCACCATCTCCGACAATTTTCTTGTCTAACATTTATCCGCAACTTTTATTACTCCCAAAATGACCATGTCACTAGAGTTACTTTTATTTAGCACTTCGTAAAAATTTATTTAACACTATTACTTCCTAAATATTTATATACTAGGCATTGTTAATTACGTAGACCATATAATAATTCCTAAAATCCTTTACAAATCTGAAAATCATCTACAATGAGACAACCACATATTTCAAAGATAAAAACATAATCTTATGAGCAAATCAGAAAATCTTTGTTGGTGGATGTCGGGTTCAATAAATGGGTATTAGTTGTGTAGCGTATCAAATAGCGTGCCTGGAATTTCATTTTTGTATCAAACACCCATGGTGATGAAAACGTGATTCGGGTTCGAACCCAAATTGGGTTTAGATTAGATTTGATAACATGCTATGAATTTTTGTTGGTTTAGTGTTTAGATGAATTGAAGATGGAATTATACGAACTCAAGATTTGTTGACTGTTATTATGGACTAAAAAACGGTTTAACAACAATGGAAAAATTATCAAAGATGGCTGGTTGGAGGCTGGAAATAATGACCGGAATCTGGGTTTTGAAAGGTTGAAGATGAATATAAAGAAGTATCACTACAAAATTTGTGACATTTACTCACTAAAACTTTTGCCCACTAAAATTTCTAAAAGTAACAAAATACAACTTTTACCCCTACTTATAAAAGTAACCAAATAAAACTTTTCCCTACTAAAATTACTAAATAATAAAACCAAAATAAAAAAACTGTATTTGTCAAAAAAACAGAAAAAACGGATCTAGAAAAGTGTTATCTCCCACACACCAAAACCAAAACCCACCGTTTGTATCCCACACACCAAAACCAAAACCCACCGTTTATCACCACCACCGTTACCGTCGTTATCATTAACATCCGTTAACATCCGTTAATTCTCATCCCCAAACCATTAACATCCGTCGTTATCACCATCAATCACCACGGTATCCACCACAACCGGAATTTTTTAATTAGACTAACTCCGGCATCAATCACCGTCAATCACCATGGTATCAATCACCGTCATTATCCACCACCACCGGAAGTGTTTTGATAGGCTATCTTTGCTGTTTTGATATCTTTGCTAGTGTAAGTTTGCTGTTTTGCTAATAATCTAATAGCTGATTATTGTGATTTGTTAATAAGCTGTTTTGCTAATCTGATAGCTTTTTTGTTAACAAGCGTTTTGATGTTTGTTGATTTGTTAATAAGCTGATGTTTGCTGTTTTGTTAATAAATTTGCTCCTTAGTTGAAATGTATAGGAGAGACTTCGTCTTAGGAACGAGTGCTATTAGCAAGCTAGTGTTGCATTGTAAAATTCTATTGAAGTGATTTTATTGTTGTTGTTGGTTACTATGCTATAGCTTAACTAGTTTAAAGGTTGTTTCGAGTTGATACGATTGTATAGTTAGCTTGACTTGTACTGTTGCTAGTAGGTTGTTTCTAGTTGAAACGCATAAGCTAAAGCCTAGATAATTTAACGAGCTTGTGTTGTCTTGTATGTGAAAATCCATTAACATAGGCATGAAGATTGAAGCACTCTAAATTTATGCTTGATAAAATATTTTGAGGAATGATGGAATTTTAATAGATAAATTAATTTGTATAGATATTGACCGATTATAGTTGAGTTGAAGTTAACTTAGGTTGATGCTTGTAATTTAACGTAATGTAGTAGAGACTTAACTTTTTTGCCCTCAATAAGAATACCGCTACTTGTGTTTAAAATTTTGTGTGTTTGTTTGATGATAATGTTGTATCTGCAATCAAAAAGATTGTTTAAGTAGCTAATAGAGTTACATTGTTGTTTTTAGGCATGTAAGAGTTGAATATTACTTCACGTTTTCTACTTTTGACATCATTATGGACAAATCTTGGATGTATCTTGCACGAGAGCTAGTCCGAATATGTTAATGGTGTGAAATATTTTCTGAATTTTGCTTTTGAGAAATCGAGTCAACATGGAGAGATTTTGTGTCCATCGCAATTGTCACAATCTATTTCACCATGTAAGAAAAAACGGTGTATGATCACCTTATATGTGTTGGCTTCAAGAGAGGGTGCGTGGAATTGGACAGATCACGGGGAAAGTAAGGAGGTATCATCTTCGAGTTTGACGGAAAATGATGAAGAAGGAGGCGACGATCATGAAATGCATGAGATACTACATGACCTTTTTCCTACGGTGTCGATGGAAGGAAGTATGGGTGAAGGAGAACCTCAACCTCAACCTGATTTGAACCGTGAAAAGCAAAATGATAAAAAGAAGTTTGATGATTTGGTCAAAGATGTTAATCAGAAGGTGTATCCTAATGCTAAGAATAACAAGTTGTTTGCCTTGGTTAGTTTATACCACATAAAATCTCTTTGTGGTTGGAGCAACAAATCATTTTCTATGTTATTGGAGTTTCTTCAAGAAGAGTTGTTGCCTGACGGGAATATACTGCCTAAGAAACATGACGAGGTGAAAAACATCATGAAGAAGTTGGGGTTAGGGTATGAAAAAATACATGCATATCCTAACGGATGCATGTTATTTTGGAATGAAAATGAGAACAAAGAAGTATGCTCCGTTTGTAATGCTTCCAGATGGAGGCCCACCCAAGATAACTCTGGAGATGAGGCGGGTGCACAAGATGAGGCGGGAGTACAAGATGAGGCGGGCATAAAGATGAAAAAGAATAAAGCAATGAACATGATTTGAAAAGCCAATAAGCTTTAAAATGGGCTTAACACCAACAAAGCATACTACCTGGTTATAGAAATCCAGATTGTATAGCTTCAGTGAACCTTTTTAATTTCTTGAATTACTACCAGCTTTAAGTTGTTATTTAAGTCTTACATATATATTCTATTGAAAATGATAACAAAACAAGATACAACAATATATTTGAAAAGCAGTACATACGACTGGTTTCGAGTGTCATTAGGGTTGTTTTAATTCGGGGAAAATAACATGTTTTAATTCGGGGAAAATAACATGTTTTGTACGCTGTGTCTATTGGCTTCTAAGTTTCTATAAATGGTTTAATATTACCCCTTTAACTTACGCATATCAAATACTTTAGTCCCTACATCACTTTTCAAATGACGGCTCAAGTATTACAACTACACATAAGTCTTCAACTTATATCGGGTTGGTTCCTGGCTACGTAGTGTCCCCTGTCATGTTTGAAAAATATTGGTTCTTTGTTAATTAGAATAAAACAAATTCGTTTAGGCAGGAAGTTAGTCTTAAGTCACTATATTCCAAAAAATTTAGTCTTGACCAGGGTCATACGGTCCGGCTCTCAATTCCAAATATTTTAAACTTCATGATTAAGGTCCCTATTTGGACCGTTGAACATTGCACGCCCCTTGTTTTTGCATAGACTAGAATGGGGTCTAGATTGCTGCTTCAGTATGATACTATGATTGATGTTGATACTTGCATTTTACATGGGTAAGTGATTTTAACCTTGTTGAAGAGTGATGTAGACATACATATATATACCATTGCTTTAATGAGGTCTTGGCCATGCATATTTCTGAAGATGATTTTAGGCACATAAAAGTGGAATTCTTGTTATGATTATATGTCTCAACTTGCAGCTTTCAATTGGTTTTTTGGATGAAAATTGACTGTAAATCACCGTAGCATGACCATTAGAAGCACTATCCTTAGAAGATTTACTGTTTGCTTCAGTTATTCATGTTTTTAAGGTCATGGTTTATTGATTTGCAAATTACCCTGCACCCATCTACAATATGTCTAGTGGTTAGCGTTTCTTGTTGGATTTGAAAATGTATGGGTGTCTTTTGTGGTTTTGCCCATATTTGCGCTTATGTTTTTTATCTTTGCTGTGATTACTAGTGTTGCATTTGCCATTTGGACACACTGTTTCTCTTTTTCTGGAATGCAAAACTTTCAGACGCATCGGCCAGTTATAAGTTGAAAGACAGAATATTGTATCAATAAGCTGATCTCTTTAAGAGATGTACTCGAGCTTGATATCTGATAGTTTATTGAGAATCTCTTAGATATGATATTAGTGTGCTTATTGAGAATCTTTGTTGTGCTAATTGGTGTGGATAATTCTGAGGGCTACTCTCATCTCAACCAGCCTTGAAGGCATTTTTACCCTTTACTTTTTATGTGACACTATAATTGGCATTCCAATATGCCATTCCAATACAGGAAATAAGACTTGATATCTGTTACCCCATTGTCCATATTCTTTAACCCTAACCATATGATGTTTGATGGGATTCCCCTGTTTCTTACTGATACAACTCTCATCTCAACATACAAGTAGCAAAGTCGTAAAATTTTTAGTTCTTGTATAGCCAAGGAGACATCATCAATAGACTATATAATGAATGATGCACAATAAGGTATGTCCCATGTTGAATTTCGTTTGCACAATTTAATTGTTTCGTGATGGCTGGTTCTATAAATATAAGTTTGTCAGTGCTGTTTTTTGTTTGTTTAGACAACCTTTCGTGTAAGATAAAATGTGCCATTGATATTAATCACAGATTTAATGTGCTATTGATAGGTCCACCGAAACGGGTTCGTGGTCCCACTAGAAAACAAGCTATATGGGATTTTGAACCGGTGAAAAGTTTACGGTTACTTTTAATGAGAATGTACAGCCTGTTGGCAAAGAGGGAAACGAGCTAACTAGCTTTCTTGGAACAGTTGCAAAAATGTCTCAACATCTCGAAATAAGTATCACAGATTGGAGGAAAGTATCACAAGATAAGAAAGATGATTTATGGAGCATCGTTAAGGTAAATTTGATATAATATATGTACAAAGATATTATTTAATTTACAAATATTCATGATTTATACATCACTAAAATGTTGTCTAAATATTAAATTGTAGGAGAAATTTGAATTTGCTCCCGTTGAAACAGAAGAAATCAGATTGTGGGTCATGGCAGACTTAAACCGAAAATGGAAGACATGGAAATATGAGCTAAAAAAGCGTTCATTTGATTCAAGCTTAACCATTGATGAGATTGTAGCCGCTCAAACTGATTCTAGAGTCGAGAAAGAGGACTTCAGAAAGCTAGTGAGTCATTGGTTTTGTGAAGAAGCTCAGGTAATCCAAGCTATTTTCTTGATTTATGTTATCATGTTTCTTGAGTATTTCTTGTTCCCTATAAGTTCCATTCTGCTTAGAGAACTTTCCTGCTAAGTTCTAATTAAAGACATATAGATTTAGATGTGAAAGTCATTAATGACTCCTTGAGATTACAGGTGGATAGTTAATCACAGATAGAGTAGTTATTGCTTCTCCCCTGGTGCGCTGATGTGAACTGGTTGATTATGCTTGCATCGGATGGTATGTAATATGCTCTGACATAATCATGTAACTTAATTGATAGGCTATCAGTGAGAAGAAGAAGGAGATCCGTTCTAAATCAAATGAGCCTCACGTGTTGGGGACCAAATCTTTCGCTAGGCTAGCTGATGAAAAGGTGATTCTATTTTTTTTTTAAATATTATTCAGAAATTATAACTTGTTTGAACAGTTACTAGCAAAAAGATGTATTTGAGATATCCAGTATATGAAGATATTAGTGGTATACTTGCATTAGTATTTGTATTGAATTTTTTAAATGATGAATCATGCGTATGATATTGCAGAAAAAGGAAAAAGGAGGCGTCCAACCAACACGTGGAGACTTATACATCATCAGTCGCACACAAAAAAATGGAAGCATAGTCAATGCAACTGCTGAAAAAGTTATTGTATGTATATTTAAGTCCTTTTTTCGACATATTTGTATTAGTATTCTTATGTACTACATTTTAACTTGAAACCACTTTTAGGATGACATAAAGGTGATTGCCAGTGGTACCAGTACAAGCACAAGTAGTACAAACACAGGGATTGTTGATTGGAGCAATGATGACTTGGCGAGAGTCAAAGGAAAGGAAAAAGGAGATCATACACGATGCGTAGGGCCAAAGATCAGAATGCCTAAGTCGAAGCGATCTCGTGTTTCTCAAGTGCCAATTTTAAAGGCTCGAATCAACGAACTTGAAGACGAAGTGAAAGTAATGAAGGAAAACCAAGCGGTTATATTACAATTTATGGTAAACTACAAAAATCAGAATCCATCTGGTGTTGATAATCAGAATAGTACAAAAACAGAGGTAAACATTAAGGATTCTAATTTATTTGTTAATGTTTGAAGATATAATTTTCATGTTTTGATGATAAATGATTTCAGGTTGCTAATGATTCATCTGGTGTTGATAATCACGGTTCTTGTGGAAACTCAACAACATCTGGTGCAAGTAAAACTAAAATCTCGGGTACTTATTTATTTTAACCCATTAATTATCTTGTTTGAATAATTGACATGTTATACAAATTAATAAAAATGGAATGAATAAATAATTGCACTTATTTATTTCAACAGCTAAAGCTATAACATCTCCTATCACTCATATTAGCTCTCCACAACAACGAAGGAAGTTTTTGAAAGAGGACGGGCAAGTTACTTTACATAAGCAATATGTCTACATTGATTGCAATTACTTTCACGTGCATGGCTAAGATAGATAACTTTTTTGTAGTGAGTTGAAGAAACTTTATGTGCAATCTGTTATGGGCGGTCTGTTGTCCGAGAATGAGTTTTGGTCTATTAGGAAGATGAGTCCTTCTTGAAACTTGTTTAATTGTCACACTTTAATACTATCCAAATATGGCCATGCTGAAACCTTTTGGTAAACAGGTGCAAAAATTGGTAAAAGAACGAGTGGGGCTGAAAAGTGGCATGAATTCCATTATCAAACCGTCATCTCATTGTGGTCAGGTATATCATAAAGCGATGTTAAAATATATTTTTTTCAAATAAACGCATGAACAGAAGATCTCTAGGCATATCATATAAGCTATTAGTACACATATATAACTTGGCAACAAAAATCTTGTTGAGGAAGTTTTGATGGATCAAGGGATCAGTGTTATGTCCTTACTTAGCCCTTATTAAGAAAATTATTACACCGCGTACATGCACTTTCGCGTAGCTCGTTAATTAGCTAGTGATCAAACATTATATGATTGTCATTAGTTACTACAAACCGGGCCAAAATGGAAACCCGGTTGATAGCATCCTTGTGCATTTGCCCTGTATTTATTATTTTTTTTATTGTCATATTATTCCCTGGCCTGTCGAAATTCATTTGATTGAATAATTTCATATTCTTCAGTTCAGTATACAGTTACAAGTTAGAAATGTTAGACATTTAGATTTGAAGTGAAAGCAGTTCTTTATTATTGTTTCAGTTCTAATCAGTGAAAGCAGTTCTGTATTTCTATGCGTTAACAGGCTCAGACATTGAGTTACTTGGAGGTTAAAACCCAAAACTATAGCTGGTAAGATGGGTAGGTTGGGAAGGTTAGTGTAACATATATGGCCGTGTCGGGTTGGGTTGTCCCGCAAACAGATTTTATCCATTGATGCGTTAATTATGATTAGAGTACACTACTCCAAATTCAATAATGATATGATTTTTCAGTCAAAAGTCTTGTGAGGCTATATGCAATATAATCTGTTGGGCTTATCCATTATTGTGGATAAAAGGCCAACCACTTGGCTGCTTTTGGGCTGGCCAAAATGGTTTATGGTCGTGCATCATTATAGGATGCCTACCGACCTTTTCTCAAAGCCTTGGCCCAGTCAAGAGAACCCGTTCCGTTCCTTTAGCCTAGAGTTGTGATTAAACCCACGACTTATTTCTTCAAATCACTCATTAACAATGTTTGTTATTGAGACCCCGCTACTGAATAGGAGAGTTTTTATTCATGTATTTATACTGAATCATAACATGGTTGAACTGAAGTACTAGTTTTCTGATTATAGATGTTTGGGAATACAATAATTAAATAATGGCTAAAATGGTTTATGCTAATACTGTTTTTGCTCGACAGGGGCCGCGGGTTTCTTGTTCCTGATGAAGTTTATGAGGTAAGATCCCTGCCTGAATCTACCTTTACATAACCCAAAAAGCGAAATGGAGTTCATCTATTATGAAATTGTTCACGCTCTTCTTTCTCTGATAGCTTGCTCTCAATAATAGGCTTTGCTAAAACTTGACATCTCTTTGGACTCTCCAGTTCCAGTTCCAGTTCCAGCAGTTCCAGTTCCAGTTGAGACCAGTATTCCAGTATTCCAGCAGTTTCAGTTCCAACAGTTCCAGTTACAGAGTCCAGTATTCCAGTATTCCAGTTGTAAATGCAGGTTACATAGACGAATATTTTTTGTAAAAGCGAGGCTTGGGTACCATTTACAATATTTTGTACATTTGAGATTGTTTTAGAGATTTGTATTTGAACTTAACCTGAGTGCAATTTTTATTTGTGCAATAATTGTTCTGTTTTGTTGAGAAATGCAATCTGCAAATTCAATTTGTATTTCTGCCAGGAAGCATGCATCTGTACATTGCAAATTAGACTTTTGCTTACTGAAATTTGCTATAAATTGTGCCATTTTAGTGATTTTATAGAAAGGTGGTGTACCATTTTTTGTGACTAAAAACTTTTAGACACTAAATCTTTTGAGCTTTTGCTCACTATAATTTTAGTAAGCAAAGACTTTTAGTGATCCCTTTTTTACTTATTGTTTTTTCTTTAGTAGTGTATTTTCATTCATGTTTAGCATTTAAGTACAAAATTTGAACTTATGTGTAGCATTTTGGTACTTAAATGAACATGTTTATCATTTAAGTACAACTGAAAAAACATGTTTTTCATTTTTGACTTTTACCCTTAAATTTACAAATAACAAATTACAGTAGATATATAATCTCATGATCGAGGTGGTTGTCCACGTGGTCGCTTATCATTGCTTACGAGGCCTTCCACGTCCTCGCTTCACCACCTCAACACACTCATCTTCACTTTGAACGTCCACACGACCACCATGCAAACCTAGTCGCTGCTCCTGAGTCCTCTTAACAGCCTCGGTATCCGGCTTTTTCTTGGTGACTTTTGCTAGACATAGTTTACTCTCACTCGTGATGAACTTAAATACACATTCATCGCCTTCAGTTAACTTGTTGCATCTTTTGAACTTACGCCATCCTGGCGACAAAGTGTACCTTTCACTCCAATATGATTTATCCAACCGAACACCCATTTCCCATTCTTTTCCGTCTTGATTCTTCATGATTATTGTTCCTTCGCGGTCTATTCCGGGCAAGCCCACAAACTTTTTGGGAAGCCGCTAGTAATACCAAATCACACATATGTTAGATTCTCTCAAAAGGGTGTTTACCATTGCTAATGAAAATTTGCAATACCGATTAACCACAACATACTGTTTTTTGTAAGAATGAAAAATATCTTTCTAATAACATTCGCATATTTAGGATCAAAAAAGCAAATTAGTGTTTGCCCATCATTGTCATATATAAGCTATAAAATATAAACAAACACATATTATTTTTGACAAATTACCCCTAATTTTCTATATTACCATTGTTAAACCTTGTCTTAAGATGAATTATATATATGATACATTATCATAAACCTTACCAAAACATCGTGTGTCTTAGCTATAATCACCACAAAGCAAGGGTCTTCGGGATCAACATCATGACCATGATAATCGTTTTCATCTTCATCTTCATCTTCGTCTTCGTCTTCATCTTCAAGTTTAACCTCTTTGTTTCTTGGGGGTAAAACTTTTTCACACTCATTTGTAGTATATATCGTCACTTTGAAGGCAGAATCATCAACGAGCCAAAAGACAAGCATATCGCCAAACTGCAAATCAGCATCTTTAACAAGATTCAACCATCCATCAGTAAAAGAATATCTTTCACCAACTTTTTCAATCTTTAATCGCCATTTAAACCCTCCTTTCGCAGATCGGACTGTTGGGTCTTTAGTCATTTGGTTCCTCAAGTATCTCTTGTAAAAGTCATGTGGTAGCGGCTGCAAAAAGAAAAAAAACACGTATCATAAATATATTCACATAGTCAACTAACAGCAAACGCATAAAACGTACACATTGAGTACGTTAAGCAAGTACCAAGTAAGGACGAGTTTGGTCTAGGATAATCTTGAAGAAAGATGGATACGTACGAGGAGCCATTTCTAATGATTCTTAAACTTTAGTAAAGTGTGATATGAAGCAACTGTTTTATGGAGATGTAATATATCAAAATGAGACATGCCCTAGCTTTTTGCTTGATGGAAGCATTATACATTAATAGACAAGGTACATGTCCATAGAATTATTGATTTGATATCGATCTATAATATAATATAAAATTTTCCTCTATAGAAAATGGTTACAAAAGTAAAATTATAAGATTTCAGTGTTCTAAAAATTATTACTAGTATGTTTAATGAATTAAATTACAAGACTTGTTAACAAGATAGTACTACGTATATCAACCCAGATTACGTGTTACATGTCTTTAATTTCGTTTATGTGACTATTGTTAGTGTTGAACTTTTTTTTACACTATTATTAGACTATAGTTGTCATAAATAGCCTTCTTAATTGATATGTGTCATGTTTACGATTGAAATTGTTTTAAGCAGCTCCATTTTTCATCATTGTTACATTATACTATATGCCCAAGTTAAATTTTAACTCGTCTGTATTTCAACTGTATTTACATCTGACATTACATTTTATGTTTATAAATTAACCTATGAACTAAACGTGGATGCCTCAAAGAAATATTCTAATTCAAAGTTTTCATATGAAAAAGTAAACCAACTATGATGGTGGTGACAAATTTCATTATAGAGTAGTAAAAGTAAACTGCAGTTAAGTTTAACTTAAGTTACGTATGAAAGTTAAAGAAATAATTGAGTAGCTAGGTGTTTGTTTTTTATTATCAAACTAGTTATAATACATGTGCACGCACAAAGTTTTGATAAAAAAAATATATTCTGTATTAATATTGAATATTGTGTCTTTAAAGGTAATTGCATATAATTATATAGTTATAAGTTTCGTGCACGCACGAAGTTTACATATAAAATTTTTTGTTAGGTAACTCAAGATTTAATTTTTTTTGCTGACAAAGATGTTGATATTGTTATTTAAATTTTACTACTGATATTATGTTATACACAGATGCAAGTTTAATAGCACATAATGAGCGTTGATAAAGTTAAAGTATACTTATTTTATAATGAGCGTTGATATTATGTTGATGTTTTATAAAAATGTTTTTCTAGATAGCCTTATATAAATAAATTAGAATTACATGAATCATTGTTATAAGAACAATCGCGTATATTTATTTTTATATTAAAGTAAACCGTGCTTACAATTTGATAGTTATATTTCCGTTTTCAGTAATTTAGCCGTATTTAAAATGTAAACTCGTGTCCACGTAGGTTATTTTAAAAATGAAATAAATGGGTCCTTATTGAACGTATATAGTAAAAAAATTGATATTTATAATCTTATATAAATTTATATGTTGTTATTTTAAAACAACATATATATTGTATTTTTTAAGATATAAAGTTTAAAGGGTATAAAGTATAAGGCGGTATTTGTTTATAATCAAAAGTTATTAAAAAACATGGATGTTTATAATATTACAGTTAACTCTATATAATTTTTAAAACATCGACCACTAAAGTTTTATTAATTACCTCATCTTTTTTTAAGTTTTTTTTTTTTTTTTTTTTTTTTCACAAATTTGACACCTATATTTTTATGTGTTTTTTTATCAACCAAATTTCTGCACCAAATTTATTAAAGTTTGACCAAAATCAATCTAATTTTGACTTTTATTAACCAATCACATCACATGATTTTGCTTACGTGGCGAAATTGAGCTCTCCTATTGGCCAATTTTTTTTTTCAATGAGAATGGTTTTCCAAAAAACACTCCGAAATGATGTAATTTTTTTATTATATAAAAGATTTGCTTAACATTTAATAAATACATTATTGTAGGTTCTATTTATAACGTGCTAGAGAATCAATGTGCTTTAGATGTAAAACTCAAAGTAGAAGTGATTACTAAATAGTGGAAACGATTAAAAACTGTAAAGCTAAAAGCCACACATTTATTGATATGCATAAATACCTTTCCATTTATATATAAAGGTTTTCTTCACTCAAAAAATCTGTTAGCCACAATTATAACAATGCGACTATGCGAGTGAGACATTTCACGTTATTTGAGCTACTAGAAATTAGAAAACGAGGTAAAGTGTTAAGCCCATAACTTTCTTTGAAAAATGTTTGAATTAATGTTTGGTGTTAAATAAAATCCAAGAATATATAGCTGTCTCAGTAATTTTTCATTCCTTATTATAACGGTGTTGTTTTATATATAACGACTTGCAAAAATCGCTAGAATGGAATTATTAAGGGGAAAGAGATCGAATTACAAAGTTGGCAAAACCAATCAGTCCATCTAAAAGAAATTTATCATTCTTGCGAACACACCAATTGAACAATAAGAGATTTATTTTATTGAATATGATTTGAGGTGGAAACGAGTCGAGCCGCTCATGAAAAACTCGGGATCGATGGTATAAAGCTCAAATGAGCCGAGCCTAAATGAGCTCGAGCCTAAGTTTGAGCTCATTCGAGCTTTTTATAAAGCTCGCGAGCTTAAACGACCCCTAAAAAGATATACATATGTATAATGTCTGTACATATAACCATGAACAAACGAGCTTAAAAAAATAAACAAGCTTGAGCCTAGTGTGATTAACGAGCCTCTGAGCTTTATTTCCTTCAACACGTTATATAAGTTAGTCAAGCTCGAGCCGAGTTTCAGCTTTTGAAAATTTTCACGAGCCGAGCTCGAGCTCAAAATATGAGGCTCGAAACGAGCTCGAACTTTATATATATAAACGAGTCGAGCTCGAGCTCTGGCAGAATTGGGCTCGGCTCATTTCCACCTCTAGTTATAGCACTAGTTTGTCTAAAATGTATCTAATCGTCAATGATTTATCTAAAAATGTAGCAATAAAATTTCTAACATTATTTAACATGGCCATCTTATGAAATATATACAATATGTTACCTGCAAACTCGAATGATTTCTACCAAGTAAGGACGAGTTTGGTCTAGGATAAACTCGAAATATATACAATATGTTACCTGCAATGTTAAAAAAGAAAATAAAACTAAACCCAAATGGCGATTTCCGGTGACCTTCCTGTGGCCGATCGTCTTCCTTTTCTTCTTTTCTGTTACTTATAAATCCTAAACTTTCCTAACCCTTATTTTTCAAACCCTAGTTTCTAAAAAAAAAAAAAAAAAAAAAAAAAAAATCAATTTTTCTAACCCTAAATTTTTTAAGGCTTTTCTCCTTACTGTTTTCAATGGGGGACGGTGAATGGAAGGAAGTTTCTCGGAAGAAAAAAGGTTCGGTATTTCATAGGCTTCAATTCCCACAACCAAAGTCGTCTTCGGTGGACAATTTAGCGAAGATCTCTCTTACTGTGTATATTTCTAACTTTCCTTCTCATCTCACGATGCGTGAACTTTGGAACATATGTGGCAAAAAGGAGACTCTTGTGGATGTCTTTATTGCGAACCGCAAGAATAAATTAGGGCAAATGTTTGCCTTTTGTCGTTTCATTAAGGTGGTTGATACGGATACCCTCATTAATACGCTTTCTAACGTTTGGATTGGGAAGCTTCGGCTGCATGCTAATGTGGCTAGGTTTAAGAGGAAGGTGAATAATCCTTCCCAAGTTGTGGAGAAGGTGTTTGGGAACTCTTCTCATGTAGGAACTAAGGCTGAGAATGTTCCTCAGGTTGTTAAAATAATGACACACGCTCCTATTCTAATAAGGCTTCATCGTATGCCAACGTTGCAAGTCTTCTACAAGTGTTGGAGGTAAGGCAACTAATAGTGACCAAGAGGTCAAGGAGGGGGTATTGGCACTCTAATTACTTTATCATAGGATAACTCCAATGATTTTCCTTTGGTGCTACTTGGATGTTACAATGACTTTCGCTCCATTACGAATACACGATTTATCTGTCGGGTGAAGGGTTCATGGAAGTGGAGTTTAGATAGTTGGGGGGATTATGGGTCCTTTTCGATTCACTTCGCTAGAGGCTAAAGATAAATTTCTAAAACATAAAGGAATTGCGGTGTGGTTCTCTACTTTAAAACCATGGCACGATGACTTTGTGGTGAAGGAACGTCTCATATGGCTTGAAATAGAAGGAGTTCCTCTTCGTGCTTGGACAGATGACACATTTAAACATACATCCGGTCAATGGGAAGAGTTGCTTTTTATGGATGACAGTGACAAGTGTAACAGACTTAGCAAACAGCTATGCATTAAATCCTCCCATGCTCTGTTAGTTTTTGCTACGATTATGGTGTCATTGAATGATGTTACCTATGCTATTCGAGTTAGAGAATTGTGTAGTTGGACACCTACGTTCGTTGGTGATGACTCAGAAAGTGACGAGGAAGGCTCAATAGGCAAGTATGATAAACAGGAGGAGAGGACCCTTGAGGACAATGATGAAGAATCAAAGGCGGACTTAGCTGATCATATTGGTACAGCTCAAATCAATGTTGAGGATATTGAGCAGGAGAATGAATTTGTGAGTCATGCAAGTCTTAATCAAGATTCGCATGTAGAGACTCGTTTCGGTGAGGTGCCTAGTGACAACGACCCTTTTGACTTGGCTTCTCTCATTAACAAGAAGTGTGGTAAGGGTATTCATACGAAAAGTTCTGTAACTCTAGAATTTCCACCGGGGTTTTCACCAAAAGCTCAACATGTTTCTGAGTATTTTCATAAACTTTCAGATGGTGATTCTTACAAACAATCTGGTTTCTCTATGCTTCATCGATTAGAGGAAACTATTAAGGTTGGCATGGCTTTGGGTCTTAACATGAAGGGATGTAAAAAAAATCTTGATTCTTTAGTTGCTGATAATGGAGAACTCCTTGTGAATAAATGAATTCTCTATCTATAAAAGTTCAAGGTTTCGGAGACCTTAATAAAAGGATATGGGTTCGTGATCTGTGTAATACGTACAAGGTTAATTTCTTAGGAATTTAGGAGACTAAAGCTTACAAGTCGATTTATGGATGCTTCGTCAGATATGGGGTAATAATCACTTTGACTTTGCTTCCACATATGCTAGAGGTAAGTCAGGTGGCATTCTATGCCTATGGAACAGTCTTGTATTTCAAAAGTCTAAAATTTTTTGCAATTAGAATTACGTGGTTGTTGATGGTTTTTGGGTCCCTAACGATGTTCATATCAGGTGGATTTTGGTGTATGCCCCTCAAAATTTATCTAGTAAGATTGCCCTATGGTCTTCGTTAGCCCACTTGATTGCTAATTGGGATGGCATTTTGGTGGCGATGGGAGACTTTAATGAAGTTCGAGAGGCTGGTGAAAGATTTGGTTCGGTTATTAATGAGCGACAAGCTGAGTTTTTTAATGAGTTTATTGCTAATGCTTCTCTTATTTATATTCCGTTGGGAGGCTTTAATTTCACTTGGACTGATAAGAGATGGGTCTAAAATGAGCAAACTAGACCGATTCTTGATTTCTGAAAGCTTTTATGAAGTCTTTCCTCATACCACTGGTGTTGTTTTGGAGAAAGGTGTTCCTGACCAACGACCTATTCTCCTTAAAGAGTCTAATGTGGATTATGGTCCTACTCCCTTCCGCTTATTTCATTCTTGGTTAGAGATGAAAGGTTTCCGTGATTTTGGTTACAGATGCTTGGAACATTTAGGCTCATAGCCATAGTTCTATATGTGCAGTATCGGCAGATATCTGACGCAATCAACGTGGTGATTCTCTCCAAAAACCCTTGGATCGACCGAATAAGGAAGCATCAAGAAGAGGAAGGCGATTCCATGCACACAAATGATTATAATCAAAGAGTTGAAGCTTACATCTTGCAGGAACAAGTAAGTAACTTTATAAAGACCCTTTATATGTGTTAGGTTTGGTTATATCACTGGCTTTTGCTTGTTTATTTTTCGTTGTACATATTTTATAGGCAATAAGGGTGACCGCCAATACCCTACAGTAGTATCAAAGCCACTCTAATAATATATAACCTAACTAGGGTTCTTAGTAATTGCTTTCATTGTCATAAAATATGAATCTTTAATTTTTTTTATTATGTTTGTTTGGTCAATTTTTGTTTTTTAGGATTTTTAAGGGTTTTGTTTTTTATTGAAAACCAAGGTTTAATCACTTTGGTGATCAAGTTGGGGTTTATGTATTTGGATCACATTGAGTCGTTTCATTAGGATTTCATAAACCCTAAAGTTTTTTATTTTATGAGGATACAAAGGTTATGGGATCATATATGCAAACCTTAATTCGTGTTGTCATGTAAATCGCATAAACTAGGTTTACCCAGATTGTTTTCTTATATGCAAGTCTGAATTTTCAAAAGTAAAAACTACAAAAATAGAAGTACTCATGAAAAAAGAAGATGGAGGTGTTTGTTGAAAAATGAATGGTGGAAACAGACAAAAACAAAGACTTACGGTAACGAATTCACAAAAAGTCACCCTTAATGGGTGGAATGGTTCTATGGTATGAATATGAAAGTTTGATACTAAATCTTTAACCAAACATCTAGAATGGCTATCATTGTCATTCCACGAAAGCTAGACTCTCCAAACAAACGGATCTTAACTATTTCAAACCATATATTCCATTTCACTGTCTACGGAGAAAAATTGTTATAGCATAAAATATAAATTATTATCTTTATTTGAACTTTTTATTTTGATATAAGTCTCAATACAACTAAATTATAATTATTTGTGTATACAAATTGCATAATATCTGATTTTGATAATACAATTGGGCAAGAATGTAAATTTCCTATTTTGTAAAATTCAATTAAGTCTGTCCATATACATAGTTGTATAAGATCTATAATATTATTTTAAATCTTTTATGTTTATATAGTTATAATATTCGTGCATGCATTGATATTTACATTTTTTTTTATTATGTATTAATATTGATTAATATTTTGTATAGCTTTTTGTTGGATGAAAGATTTTACTTTGTTTAACTAGCATGATGTTAAGGTTGATATTGTTTAAATTTAAATATTGATATTATGTTTTAAATATTGTTAATACAAATAAGCCGTAAAAACGTTTATTTATATTTTACGATCTTCTATTGTTTTGTCGATAACAAACGTAAAATCATTTTAACGAAATAAATAAAATACATAAATGGTTTGAGCCAATAGTTTACTAACACACTTACATTTTCATATAAAACACTAAACAAGTAATAGTGTTTACATTTTATAGAAATACATATGTATAACAACTAGTGTTAACATAATATGGAAATGTGCATTCTTATAATGTAATGGGTAAAAATCTAAGTACTTGACCCATTGACTAGATACATTGAATGTAGTTGAGTAAAACCCAAAGTCCATGACCCATACCCATGGAGCTTGATCCATAACCCATGACTCATTGCATGACATTACGCATGAAGTCATGTTGGGTATTATCCATGGTCCATGACCCATGATCTAATGTCTAGATATATTGCATCTTGTATAACCCATAACCCATAACCCGGTTTGCAACCCAAAATCCTGACTTAAGCTGATCCCGCTGGCGGATACCTTGGATTGCACTAGTCGGATCCCTCTGGGGAGGGATCCGTGGGAACCGGGGAACAGTAGAGAAATTTGCCTATAAATAGAGAGCCATTTCTCTCTTGCAACTCACCCCTTTTACACATACTCTCTATTAGTATTGTAAACTCTCTAACCTCAGATCCAAATGATCTTTCTATGTAGTTTTGTGTTTGTGTGATTCTATAGGTTCCTCTTAAAGGCGAGATCACCACCTCTTGAAGTCGAGCAAGCTCAAGTCCATGAGTTGCCAAGATTCGTCATCATCAAGAGTACTGAAGTGATCTTGTTGATAGTTCTTTCCTCCCTCCTAGAAGTGTTGTGATGAAGGCGTTAGTGAAGGTGCCAAAAGTCCGTGTTGAAGGCATTAGTAAAAGGTGTCAAAAGTCGGTGTCAAAAGTCTGTGTCGAAGGCATTAGAGAAAGGTACCAAAAGTCCGTGTCGAAGGCATTAGTGAAATGTGTCAAAGGTCCGTGTCGAAGGCATTATTGAAAGGTGCCGAAGGATCGTGTCAAGAGCATTGGTGAAAGGTGCCAATGGAGTACATTCGGTATGGTGGATCGATGTACAAGATACATAGGTTGGGTTAAAGGATGTTGATATCCTTTATGTTGTTTTAATAAGGAATGTGTCTCCTTTGGGGTTGTTGTGTATTGGTGTAGTGTTGGGTAGTAGTTCCTCCTTTGTAATGGAACTCGGTATCTAGCCTTGTACCGGATAAAGTGTAGGCGACATTGTGATAGGTTTGGTTCTACCTCGTGAAAGAACCCGGTGTCTAGCCTTGTACCGGATAAAGAGTAGGCGACGTTGTGAAGGCTTCTCCATACATTAAGGAGTTTGTGTTGTGTAGTGCTTACGAACTCTCGAGTGGAGAACTCGGGGAGTGGATTAGGGCAAGGAAGGTGTCCTTGTAGCCGAACCACTACAAAACACTCGTGTCGTGGTTTTGTGTTCCTTACTCATTATCTTTTGCATTACTTATTTATATGCTTATCTATCAACATCCAACACACACATTAAATAGATTGACATAATCCGATTTAAATAGTTTAAAACGAAGTTTTAATTGGTAAAACTATTAACCCCCCCCCCCCTTCTAGTTTTCCACAAATATTATGAATGTTTAATAGCACACTAGCAAGGTACCCGCGGGATGCGACAGCGGGTACCCTGTGACTAAATTTTACGACGAACAAATGTTATTTTGTCTTGAACTGCTGGATTTTTCGGCGAACAAATAGTTGTATGTTTTAGTGAAGGAGTGTTTTAATAATGTATTAAATGTATGTGTTTAAGTTTTTTTTTTTTTTTTTTTTTTTTTTGCGCTTTAAATACTTATAAATTACGCTTATTTGCTTGTATTTTCTTAAAAAACTATTTTAAGTTTATTCATGTCTGAAAGCTTAAATATATTGTACTTTGTGGTTAAAAAGTTGTATTTGTCGATGAAGGGTGTTTTTAATAGTGTATTAATTGTATTCTATGAGTAGTAAGTTTTTAGTTTTATGTGTGCTTTAGATACATGTAAATAATGCTTATAAGGTATTATTCGCTTAAAAATCTATTTATGATGGTCTTAAAATAATAAATATGAGGGAAGTGTCTTCCTCCATTATAAGTAGTATAGATAATGATTTTCAATAAATGGTTTTTCAAATATCATTATGCAAACTTTAAAGAATAACTAGTAGGGTACCCGCGCGTTGCAGCGGCGGGTATCATGCAATAATAGCATTCAGCAAAAATTTATTTTAGTTCTATATTTTACGATACAATAGAAATACGGATGAAGACAATTTTAGTTTTGAATAATTTTATGCAATAACAATATTTTTCATATAAAAACTGTAGATTATCCACGTGATGTTGTGACAGTACTGAGTTGGTAGTTGGTATATTATAAAGGTATGATGTTAAGTAGTTGACAATGGCCCCGTATACGTAAATTATCATTAAATAATAACACAATAGCGAAATTTAAAAATCACTTACATTATACTAAAGAAAACTTAGTGTCCTAAAAAACATGTTTGTTATATTTATCCCACATAGATGGATGATACAAGTAGAAGAGTATTTATAAAGATAAATAAAAACTAAATATTCAAGAAGTCACGTGGGTTAATTTATAGAATATAATTATTATTATACAAATATATGTGATAAATATCAAATATATAATTAGCACTTAGAACTTTGCATCCTTTGCTTTGAAAAAATGTCCGAATTTTGTAAAACAAAGTTTTTACTTTTTACGGTAAGTTTTATCAAAAATTTATAAAAGGTGTATATGTTGGTTCTCGAAGCACACTTGTGATTTAATGATAATTTTTGGAACATTGTAATTTATTATGCATTTTAAAACTCAATAGATTTAACAATATCGTTTTCGGACGACTTTTATAGGCTAGCCGAATCGGTGGTGGCTCCGGTTCCCGGTTGAACCCGTTGGTCCTGTCCATTTTTTAAAACCATGTGTAATTGTATGAAACTTTGTGTGTTTTATTAGTTTGTATAATATGTATAATAAAAAGTATTTTTCATATTAACGGTATTTTAAAAATAACATTAATTAGGTAATTATTGTTATAGATGTTTCTTTTTTCTTTTATTAAATTACTTTGTATTTGTTTTTTATTTCTTAAAAAACATGTCTATAAAGAGTGCTTTAAAGTGTTGAAAAACCAATTCTATTATACATGTACTTATTAAAATTTGCAATTTTAAGCAAGTGTTGAATCTTAATATTTTAAGTCTTCCAATTTAAGAATGTCTCAAATGCTTTATAATGTAGTATAGATATAGATATGTGCAACTGTATATAATCATGTAAATAAACAATTATCACTTTGCACATTTTCATCCCTTGCATTGAAAAAATCATCCAATTTTTGTAATACATAGTTTTTAGTTTTTACGGTAAGTTTTATCAAAAAAATTATAAAAGGTGTATATGTTGGTTTCGAGGCACTCTTGCGATTTAATGATACTTTTTGAATATTGTAATTTAGTATGCATTTTAAAACTCTATTGATTTAATAATATCGTTTCCGGACGACTTTTATGGGCTAGCCGAACCGGCGGCGACTCTTGTTCCCGGTTGAACCCGTTGATCCGATCCGTTTTTTCTAACCATATGTAAATTGTATGAAACTTTATGTGTTTTATTAGTTTGTACAATATGTATAATAACAATTATTTTTCATATTATGGTATTTTAAAAATAACATTAATTGGGTAGTTATTGTTATAGAAGTTTTTTCTTTTATTAAATTACTTTGTATCTGATTTTTTTTTTTAAATATGTCTACAAAAAGTGCATTATAGTGTTGCAAATAATACTATTATACATGTACTTATTAAAATTTTCCATTTTAAGCAAGTGTTGAATCTTAATTTTTTAAGCGTTAATATCCCAAATACTTTATAATGTAGTATAGATATAGATATGTGCAACTTTGTATAATCATGTAAATAAACAATTATCACTTTGCACATTTGCATCCTTTGCTTTGAAAAAGTTATCCGATTTTTATAAAACAAAGTTTTTACTTTTTACGGTAAGTTTTATCAAAAAAATTTAAAAGGTTTATATGTTGGTTCTCGAGGCACTCTTGCGATTTATTGATAATTTTTGAACATTGTAATTTAGTTTGAATTTTAAAACTCAATTGATTTAATAATATCATTTTCGGACAACTTTTATGGGCTAGCCGAACCTGTGGTGACTCTGGTTCCCGGTTGAACCCTTTGGTCCGGAACGTTTTTTAATACCATATGTAAATTGTATGAAACTTTGTGTGTTTTATTAGTTTGTACAATATGTATAATAACATGTATTTTTCATATTAGAGGTATTTTAAAAATAACATTAATTAAGTAATTATTGTTGTAGGCGTTTTTTTCTTTTATTAAATTACTTTGTAACTGATTTTTATTTTTAAAAAAACATGTCTACAAAAAGTGCTTTATAGTGTTGCAACCAATGCGATTATACATGTACTTATTAAAATTTGTCATTTTAAGCAAGTGCTGAATCCTAATTTTTTAAGACTTTCATTTTAAGAATGTCCCAAATGCTTTATAATACAATATAGATATAGATATGTGCAACTATGTATAATCATGTAAATAAACAATTATCACTATGCACTTTTGCTTTAAAAAAATCATCCGATTTTTGTAAACCAGAGTTTTTAGTTTTTACGGTAAGTTTTATCAAAAGAAATTCTGAAAGGTGTATATGTTGGTTCTCGAGGCACTCATGCGATTTAATAATAATTTTTTAATATTGTAATTTAGTATGCATTTTAAAATACTATTGATTTAATAATATCGTTTTCGTCGACTTTTATGGGCTAGCCGAACCGGTGGTGACTCCGGTTCCTGGTTGAACCCGTTGGTCCGGTCCGTTTTTTAAAACCATATGTAAATTGTATGAAACTTTGTGTGTTTTATTAGTTTGTACAATATGTATAATAACAAGTATTTTTCATATTAGGGGTATTTTAAAAATAACATTAATTAGGTAATTATTGTTATAGACATTTTTTTTCTTTTATTAAATTACTTTGTATCTATTTTTAATTTTTTTTAAAACATGTTTACAAAAAATGCTTTATAGTGTTGCAACCAATGCTATTATACATGTATTTATTAAAATTTTCATTTTAAGCAAGTGTTGAATCTTAATTTTTTAAGCCTTCCATTTTAGGAATGTCCCAAATGCTTTATAATGTAGTACATATATAGATATGTGCAACTTTGTATAATCATGTAAATAAAAAATTATCACTTTGCACCTTTGCATCCTTTGCTTTGAAAAAATTATCCGATTTTTATAAAACAAAGTTTTTAGTTTTTACGGCAAATTTTATCAAAAATTTTTTAAAGGTTTATATGTTGGTTATCGAGGCACTCTTGCGATTTAATGATAATTTTTGAACATTGTAATTTAGTATGCATTTTAAAACTCAATTGATTTAATAATATCATTTTCGGATGACTTTTATGAGGTAGCCGAACCGGTGGTCCGGTCCGTTTTTTAAAACCATATGTAAATTGTATGAAACTTTATATGTTTTATCAGTTTGTACAATATATATAATACGAAGTATTTTTCATATTAGGAGTATTTAAAAAATAACATTAATTAGGTAATTATTGTTATAGATGTTTTTTTCTTTTATTAAATTACTGTGTATCTGATTTTTAATTTTTTTAAAACATGTTTACAAAAAGTGCTTTATAGTGTTGCAAACAATGCTATTATACATGTACTTATTAAAATTTTTTATTTTAAGCAAGTGTTGAATCTTAATTTTTTAAGCCTTCCATTTTAGGAATGTCTCAAATGCTTTATAATGTAGTATGGATATAGATATGTGCAACTATGTATAATCATGTAAATAAACAATTATCAGTATGCACATTTGCATCATTTGCTTTAAAAGAATCATCCGATTTTTATGAAACAAAGTTTTTAGTTTCTACGGCAAGTTTTATCAAAAAAATTATAAAAGGTGTATATGTTGATTCTCGAGGCACTCTTGCGATTTAATGATAATTTTTTAATATTGTAATTTAGTATGCATTTTAAAACTCTATTGATTTAATAATATTGTTTTCGGATGACTTTATGAGGTAGCCGAACCGGTGGTGACTCCGGTTTCCGGTTGAACCCGTTGGTCCAGTCCGTTTTTTAAAACCATATGTAAATTGTATGAAACTTTATATGTTTTATTAGTTTGTACAATATATATAATACGAAGTATTTTTCATATTAGGGGAAACATTAATTAAGTAATTATTGTTATAGATGGTTTTTTCTTTTTTCTTTTATTAAATTACTTTGTATTTATTTTTTATTTTTTTTAAAACATGTCTACAAAAAGTGCTTTAACGTGTTTCAACTAATGTTATTATAGGTGTAATTATTAAAATTTGCTAATTTAAGTAAGTGTTGAATCTTAATTTTTTAAGCATTTCATTTTAGAAATGTCTCAAATGCTTTATAATGTAGTATATATATGTGCAAATGTGTATAATCATGTAAAGAAACAATTATCACTTTGCACATTTGCATCATTTGCTTTGATAAAATTGTCCGACTTTTATAAAACAAAGTTTTTAGTTTTTACATTAGGTTTTATCAAAAAAAATTCTAAAATGTGTATATGTTTATTCTCGAGGCACTCTTGCGATTTAATGATACTTTTTGAACATTGTAATTTAGTATGCATTTTGAAACTCCATTGATTTAATAATATTATTTTGGGACGACTTTTATGGGATAGCCAAACCGGTGGAGACTCCGGTTACCGGTTGAACCTGTTGGTCCGGTCTGTTTTTTAAAACTGTATGTAAATTGTATGAAAATTTGTGTGTTTTATTAGTTTGTACAATATGTATAACAACAAGTATTTTTCATATTTTGAGTATTTTAAAAATAACATTAATTTGGTAATTATTGTTATAGACGTTTTTTCTTTTCTTAAATTACTTTCTATTTATTTTTATTTTTTTTAAAATATGTCTACAAAAAGTGTTTTAAAGTATTGCAACTAATCCTATTATAGATGTACTTATTAAAAAAAAATTATTATAAGCAAGTATTAAATCTTAATTTTTTAAGTTTTTCATTTTAATAATATCCCAAATAATTTATAATGTAGTATAGATTACATGTGTTGTTACTATCTATGCCATATGTGTATACCACACACAAATGAAGATGACTCGATCTATGATTTATCAAATTTTATATACACGTAAAAGTATACAAATGTATTTTATTGGCTTCCAAGAGAAAAGTAATGTTAAGTAGTTAACATGTGATTTCATGTTATTAATATTCTTGCATTTAAACAAAGAAAAAGTTTGAAAATTTTGGCCTCGCCCTTTAATGAGCTAGCTATTACTACCTCTATTTCGGGTAATTAAAATAAATATATATCCCAGGAACTATTTCTCAAAATATACATGTTCATGATAACATACATTGAGATAATTTATCTTGTATTGGACTACATGCGAATTTGAAAGAAAGTTACTTTATCTCGTAACATTGAAGTTCAGAAAGTACCTTAAATTTACTACTCAATAATGTATAACATTTTGCTAGTTGAAACAAATTTGAAACTTCACAAGTTTGATATTAACAAAGTTATTTATAATGACTAAACGAGTACCCGCGCCTAGCGGCAGCGATGTTTAGTTTTCTGCAAAGTTCCGACGACCCATAAGTTTCTATCAACAAATTGTATTTGTAGCATTAGAGAATCGTTTTCGAATAACTACAATTCTGATGCGTGGTTGCATAGCAGCATAAATATATAGTTTTTAAAAAAATTATGTGGAGTTGATCTAAGTGTGTGAGTATATTTTCTAATAGGATTGTTTTAAGTTATTAAGATTTTTAGTAATAATAGATTCAAGCATTACAAAAAGCAACGGTATTATGCAGTTGGCAATATTATATTGTAGTTTATAGGTATAGCCAACATGTGTGACCGCTTTTTTCTTGTTTTGTCGATAATTTAGGCATGATGACTATTTTTTTTTTACATGTGTAGCGTTTATCATTTGGTGTGTGGCTTTTAAAATTGTAACTTTGCAAATTGGATATCACCATATAAGATTATTTTGTACTATCAATTTGTATAGATATTTATGCATTGTTCAAAGCTATTTGTTTGAGGTACAAATAATTATCGCTAAAGATAACAATACTATTTATTTTTGTGATTTTAATAAACTTACATAACATTATTGATACACTGGACAAAGGCTATACAATATATATTAACTTTTAAACGACTATTCATATATGCTAGTACCTTAAATGGTGCAAGAGCAACATTGTTTAAAATAAATTACATGTGTCAAAGCAAAATAAACCAAAAACTACAATTACTTGGTCTCTCATTTAAAAAAATTGTCACGGGTTCCACAACTACTTCATCATTTCTCATATAATTTTGTCAAATTTGAAACCCGATTTCACGCGGGTGGTTCAACTGGTTGAACCGTTCGATAAAAACAGTCGATTTAAACCGAGTCAAACCGATAGGTTGTGTCGAAAAAATGTCAAATTAAACCGGGTCAGACCGGGTTTTGAAGCGTCCCGGGTCAACCGGTATCGGTTTCAACGGTCAACCGGTATCGGTTTCAATTAATTGTTTTTAATTTGGTAGATGTGCTTTTAATTGGGTGTACAATGTGAATAAATTATTGTACTTTTAGGTAATGGAGTGTTTTAATAAGAGTATTAATTATATTATTTATTTCTCTCTCCATTGACCATGTTTTCAACATTCAACTTTCAACATTTTTCACTTTTTCCACTTTGACCATTTTATATAGTATAGATAAGAGTGTGTGAACAAAAACTAGGTGTAACTTATTATTAAAAGCTATTGAAAGATATCTTTTGATCATTGAGCTTATAAGAGCTGCTTATTAAAAAAAAACTCTCACAAACCGTACCGAAATAAGCCAAACGAAGCTTACAAAGAAAAAAGCCTCCTTTTTTTCTTTTAGAAAACAACTCTATGAAGCTCTAGTTATAAGTTTGTGCGCTAAACATGCAAGTTAAATTTTAAAACCCATAAGGTGATAGTGTAACCAACATAATATACAAAATATAATATACATCTCAAATAACTGACTAACTTATATATATGTTTACATGCAATATATAAAAGTGTCAAATATGTAAAAGCGACATTCATGCACATGCATAAAGCAAATGAAAGCAAATCCAAAATTCATATACGAGAAGTGAATGAAGCAATTGAAGCAAGTGAAATAAAATGGTCTTCTAGAAGACATAATTAATGCCCAATTGCACAACTTGAAATATTTGGATAGAATGCAGAGAATATAACAGTGAAAAGAATATATTCGACTGAAGAAATCTTTGATTCTTATCTGATAGAAGGATCGGATTCGTTACTCTCCTCCTATAAATAGGAAGATTAGTAAGTCATCAACACACAACCTACACTACTTCACTTCTTCTACTAAATATTCTCCATGTTGTTATGAAAACATGAGCATGAGTAAAGGGAAGATATCCCAAATAACTTTCTCTTCTCTCAAAAAAGTCATTTGATCCTAAGTCGGAAATGTGGCGTAAAACTACATATATAATATGAAGTTACCTGAGGGGAATCGCCACCCGAGAAATTATTAATAACCCTTTGTACCCTTCGACGTAATATCGTTAGAAACATATAACATTCTCACATACTCTTAACTATAGCTTGGCATCATAGCTTCTAAAGCATGCTCATACTATTACGATCAATACTGACTTGATCGTCGAAGGGGGTTCCCCCGGGCTCAGCCCGGGGACCTCTCTAACGATCTTTCTTTTGTCTTTTCAGCACTGTTACCGAAGACCCGAAGTCAAGGTCAACCCAAGTCTAACGTACAACTCATCACCTTGACGATCATGCGGATTTTGGTAGCATCATTTGGCGCCATCCGTGGGACCCGAGCAAAACACTTGCCTTGTGTTCTCGTCTGTGTTGTCATTAAACTATGGCTGACTATCGTCTTACATCAGGTCGTATGTTCAGGTAAGTAAACATCTTCTTATCAAAGGTAACCAAGGCCTATCCAAATTCATTCAAATAAAGTATAAAATGAATGAAGTATTTCCAATTACCCTTTGATCAGATGTCGTATATTTTAAGACTATTAGTTTGGTTAAATACCTCTCTAAACCAAATGGCATATATGCTAAAATAAAGAAGAAAAAAAAGAAGAAAAAGAAGACATTTATGCTAGACTCTGATAATCTTATTACCAATCAGTAACCTGCACTACTGTCAATTTGAAACTATGGGCGCCCCATCTTAAAACCAACTCACAAAAACATGTTTGTTTAATAACATGATTTTTCAAAGCAATGAATATTGTTGATTACTAATTTTCATCTCGAAGAGGCTTGTTGAGATCAGTAGATATCCATTAATCAAAGTAAATAACATACTAAGTGGAAAGTCCCAATCCACTGTCATGGTCTAACAAGATGGATGCAACACACTTAGATTTCAAAAGTGGGCCAAGAAAGCAACTCTTGTGCCAAGCGGTTGTGTTTGTTTTTCATGGTAATAAACAAAAGCTAAATCTCTTATAAGATTGGTTTTTCTGAATTCAATCAACCCACGATGAAGGATCCATAACGAACCCATGGTTTAGGTCATTATTTGATTACAAAGAGGATACAATCACTAGGAGTCAGGGAAACTATGAGGTACATCCATGTCTCACTAACTTAGTACAACAACATGAATGTGTCATGTATCCCCTAAGGCACAATAGGTTGATCAACAGGAGGTTGCACTTGCACCATACCTGATACACCCTTGTATAGCATCAAGACATAAGTACAAACTCTAATCTAATTTTTATTATTAAATTATTTTCAATTGTGTGCAAGTGTGTATATGCAAGGTACAAGCGATGTAAGTTCACGTGGCATCATTAGATAACATGTCATAACCCCATCACTTATAAGAACACAACCAAAGCCCTATTAAGTTGAGCACCTGACACATCGAGTTCAATTGAGTCACGAGGAACAACAAGCATGCAGAAGTCAAGACCTCGATCTTAATGAGGTACATATGAGGTAATTATAAGTTTAATCCCTTCAATCTATCTAAATTACGTATTTTACAAATTTGGATTAAAGGGCAATTTGATTCCCTTTGAAATAAAGATTAATCCATATTTACCCATTCACGAATCATTTCAAGAGTTACAATATAAGCCTCTTGAACTATAATTGGCTTCTAAAAGTAATTCATTTGTTAATGAATACCATGCACTTGGTACATCACAAAAATGTTCAGTTGGTACATGACAAATTAACAATCATAAGACTACTCTGTTATATCACTAGGCATTCTTTAACTTTATAAAATATGAAGGTGAATGATCACATATTTTTAATAAGGTTTGACTTGTCTTTATGATGAGGTATCATATAAGCTAGGTTATGGTGCCATTGACGGAAGTTCGCAATCACGATTGAGGAGTTGAACCGCTGGATTATCCTTCAAGCACTTGAAGTCTAACCATGCTTTGAAGTTCAAACATAATAATATGCTCACCCTTTTGAGTAATCCAAGTTGAGGGGAGGAAAATAATGGCTACTATAGTCACTATAAACACCAACTTAAAGTTCGATGAATCATGATAAGGAGCGAAGTGGGTCTGCCACACAGGTAAGTATCTCTCCTAATCGATACTATCCAGTTTACTCTTTAAGTTCAGTAACAAGTAGGCCATATGAACCACGAATGAATATAGAGTAACTATAACCATAAGTATATACATCCGAACTCAACAAGTGTAACCCGATGTACTGTCAACTTATCTGCAGCTCATTGATAGCAAAATGATATAGCTAGGTTGGAATTAGCCATACCAAGATATAGCATGTCCAACTAGAGAAACTTATTAGCAAATATACATTATTCTTACTCATATCTGGAACCACTGAAATATCCTACTCCACAATTATGGCTATAAATAGGAACTACTGATAGCAAACTTATGCATATGTAGCCCAATTCATACATACATAGAACTTGCAAAGACATATGAGTACTAGCTTAGTGGCTAATAACTATGATGCAAATGCTATTTCTTATTATTTATTAGAACAGAGATACTCTTCATCCTTTGTTTTTTGGGAAAGGAGGCTATAAAGTCAAGCATAAGTTATATTAGCTCTTATTTTTCAATGAAAATATGCTAACTTTAGGCCATGAACATTATTAAGCCATCAATCCAAATATATTTTCGAACAATAAAAATATGAAAATAACAGTGCATATTGGACAAAGTTGTTAGACACAAGAGGAATTAGCATATGATAACAACATTCCTTGAGAATGTGCGTTTTACTTGGCCGTGCTCCTTTTTATTAACTAAGCTGTTGGAGAATTTTCTCATTTGCTTACGAGGTTCCAAACCAATCATGTGCTACACATATAATAGGTTTCTATGCATTTATCATAGTCTGTAAAGAATCACAACTCTACATGGGATGAGAGTAAAATTTATACCAAGCATCTATGGTTTAAAACACCACACATTTGGAGATACAGTAAGCATTTCCCGGAAGCAAAGCCAAATCCATAATATCAAACAGCACGCATTTAAACAAATGCATGAGTATCATTCACAAAAGTGTTGGTAAGACACGCGAGTAATTTTCTGTCAAAATTACTAAAGCATGGAAAGCAAAGAGACAAAGCTCGATGACCACCCAGTTGTTTGTGATACACACCTAGAAGAGTTACATAGCAACGCACTCTTACAATTTTATAAACTAAAGAAAAACAAGACGCGAAAATGATGTATCCTTGTACAAGTACCCATGATGAACTACTGTTGTTCGTCTCACGACATGGTTAAAAGGCAAGGAGCAAGGATAAAAGGTAATGCATCATTACATTATATCTATACTACTCTCACAAGCCTATATGGTTGAACGCACGATCACTACACAAACATGGTGGGAGGATTATACAAACATAGCGTGGGACACAAGCAAAATATTTATCTTACATATCAAAGTTCACTAAGGGTTGTGAAGGTTGGGAAAGAAGACATGGGGAAATATGATACAAGGTTTTTGGTGATGGTGTTGTGTTACGCCAGCTGGGATTGAGAGTAGTATATCATATGGTGGTAGATAATTAAATGGATGACAAAATTACATTTGTTTGCAAAGGTATTAATGCTTTTAATGCGTTTATATTTGATATTGCTTGTTTGCTAGCATATCTTGTATACAAGGGCGGAGCTATGGCAAGACATAGAAGGGTGCTGGCCCCTTTTAAATTCGGCCCACTATTATATAGTTTTTAGTATTTCATGTGAAAAAATTTTAAAGTTTAAGTTTGGCCCTCCCAAACCCAAAACTTCTAAGCCCAATAAAAAGATGGCCTGCCTAAATCCCAACTCTAGTTTAGTTGATATCAAAATTCTAACTGAATAACTGACGAATGTGGAAAAAAAAACCCAAATCAAGTTCTAATTGAAGATATGTAGTCACTTTCAGTGTCCCTCTCAAGTCACCATCATCAAGATTCAAGATCAAAAGGTGAACTTTTCTTTATTCTTGTAAAATAGTTATCTAACATAGTAATTGTTTATGTATCTTTTTCCCCAAAGTTAATTTTGGTTTCTAATTGTTCAATTATTTATGTTGAGAATTGAGATTAATAGATTATGAGTTTATGACAGTCACATCTCATTATATCAAGAATATATTTCAATAAAGATAACAAAAGATATATTTGCAATAGCAAATCACTGAAATCAGCACCTATGTTTGATTCATAAATAAAGATATCAAAAGATATGTTTGACTAATAAAATACATTTTTAAGGTTATTTAATTATGTTGTCAATTACTTCATGTTTCATGTTTGATTCATAAATTTTCTAGTTGCCTACTTGCCTAGTTTAAGTAGTTATTAATTCTTTCATACTAATATTTTGATGTCCTAAGTTCTTAACACAGTAACAAAAATATACAATGCTTATAGATTTTAAATATCTTAATCACTAAATCTTTGTCACACTTGTAATATACTATCAGGTTACAAGAGCTATAATGGTGAAGCAAACAACACAACCAACACTTGATAATTTTTTCAAGAGAAAGCTTGATACAAATGATAAGTCTTGTTCAACATCTCAAAATCAAGCAAGTAAACGTTCCAAAGCTTTAACGAATGAAAGTGGACAACATCAAAATCAGTTAGACCCACATACTTCTGAAACACCGAGGCAAAATAATGAGGAATTGGATCTTAATTCTTTGGAAAGAGATCCTGGAAAGCGAAAACAAATTTGGAGTTATCCGGTGAATAGGAGGGAACAAGTAAGACGAGCATATATAAATTTAGGGCCTTTTCAAATTCATTTGAAAGAGTATCTTGCTAAAGGTTCAACTAAGCATCCTCGTAAGTTTCAATACTCATGGTTCAGCATATTCCCTAATTGGTTGGAGTATTCGCCCACAACACATTCTGCCTATTGTTTTTTGTGTTACTTGTTTTCTGATAAACCAAACAAGCGTCAAAGATCATATGTCTTTGTGGTTGAAGGATTTGACAAATGGAAAAAAGTTAATGATGGTAAAAGATGTGCATTCCTCAAACATCTTGGTTCTTCAAAACACAAAAATGCGTTGGCTTTCAGTGAGAATCTGATTAACCAAGACACACATATTGGTAACATTTTAGAGAAGCGAAGTAAAGAGAAAATCTACAAAAATCGTCTAAGATTAAAAGCTTCAGTTGATGTAATTCGTTAGTTGACATTTCAAGCGTGTGCTTTTCGAGGGCATGATGAAAGTCCTAATTCAAAAAATCGAGGTAATTTTCTCCAACTGTTAAAACTACTAGTTTCTTATAATGACGAACTTGCAAATGTTGTGGTGGATAACGCTCCTTATAATTCAAAGTACACTTCAGGAGATATTCAAAAAGAACTTCTTGCCATTATTGCAAATAATGTGCGAAAACATATCCGTAGTGAGGCAGGGAGTTCTTGCTTTTGTGTCATGGTTGATGAATCACGTGATGAGTCAAAAAAAGAACAAATGGCTATTGTCTTGAGATTTGTTGATAAAGATGGGGAAATAAAAGAAAGATTCTTGGATATGGTTCATGTTTTTGATACTTCAGCATTAACTTTAAAAGAGAAATTGTGGGAAACTCTATTAAATCACGAGTTCGATACTAGTAAAATTCATGGTCAAGGTTACGATGGTGCTAGTAACATGAGAGGGGATTGGAATGGATTACAAGAACTTGTTCTCAAGGATTGTCCTTATGAGTAATATGTTCATTTTTTTGCTCACAGGTTGCAACTTGCTTTAGTTGCTGCTTCAAAAAGTTATTCCAGTTCATCAATTTTTTGAAAACTTGCCTTACATTATTAACGTAGTATGTGCTTCGAGTAAACGGCATGATGAATTACAAAAAGCTAAGGCGATTGAGACTAAATAATTATTGGAACTTGGTGAACTCAAATCAGGTAAAGGAGCAAATCAAGCTCGAACCTTAAGACGAGCTGGTGATACATGTTGGGTTTCTCATCTTTTTTCAGTCAATAGCTTGCTTCAGATGTATAACCCTGCTTTTGTTGTTCTTCGGGGTATAATTACAGATGGATCTATTGCTTCTCAACGTGTGGATGCTGATAAATCTTACTCTTACATGAAATCATTTGAGTTTTTTTTTTTTTTTTTTTTTTTTTTTTTTTTTAATTTTATTTTACACCTGGTACAGGAGATAATGGGGAGAACTAACATGTTATCTCAATCTTTGCAAAGAAAATCTCAAGATATCGCCAATGCCATCAAGCTAGTTTCAACAACAAAGAAAATCCTTGATGATTTCTGAAATAAAGGATGGGATTCTTTACTTAAGCAGGTGAAGTTGTTCTCGTTGAAGCATGAAATTGATATACCTGACATGAATGCTCCATACAAGTCTGGTCGATATCGCCCTCGTCCACAAGATAATCATGTTACTTTTGAACATCATTATCGAGTAGATATATTTATCTGCACATTAGATAAACAATTGCACGAGCTTAACTACAGATTTAATGATCATGCCTTGGAGTTATTAACTCTAAGCTCTGCATTAGTTCCAAAAAAAGAATCTGATGGATTTGACATTGATCAAATATGTCTTCTTGTTGAGAAATGTTATCCCGCAGATTTTACTGAACAAGAGAGGGTACGATTGAAATACGAGTTGGAGCTTTTGAACATTGCTATGAAAGAGAACTTGCAGCTAAGTGAAGTATCAACACTTGCTGGTCTATGCATAAGTCTTGTGAAACCGGGAAGTGTGAGTCATATTCTATGATTGACAGATTGATTCGACTAATCTTGACACTTCCGGTATCTACTGCTACAATCGAGAGAGCGTTTTCAGCGATGAAGATATGCAAGAAAATACTTCGCAATAAGATGGCAGATGAATTTCTCGCAGACAGCTTGGTGGTTTACATAGAAAAGGAAATTTCTGAAACTTTCAGTTCAGAATATGTAGTTGGTGTTTTTAAGAATCTTAAAGGTCGCAAAGCCGACTTGTAATTTGTAACTTTATTTTGTTTGCCTTACATTATTAGTTAAGTATGTTGATGTTTTTCCGAAAAAATTTTTGTTCGGCCCTCCCACGAAAAATATTCTAGCTCCGCCACTGCTTGTATATATAACTATCTAACAAGAAAAGGCAAGAATCTTATGTATCTTCTGTAGGAAAGAGCTACATAATGATGCAACAAAGTCGAGAGTAAATATAATCACGCAACACTGCAAGGCTTTTTCAAAGACGTGAGACCATATCACGCAAAAGCGGAACAACCGCTCTAAAGTCATGAAACTCCATCACGCAAAAGTGGCATGACCACTCCCATGATTATCTCCCGACAGCAAAGGGATGAAAAGCTTTAAGTAGCTAATCACGAGCTTAATATAAAGCTAAGTGAAAAGGTCCGGACCAATACAATATCCCGCCATTATAGGGATAAAAGCTATAAATAGCTAATACACAAAGTGGCATGTCCACCCCAAAGACGCAAAATTATAAACGCGAAAAAGTGGATAGCCGCTTTAAAGATGTAAAATTCCATCACGCATTAGCGGCGTTATATTATCACCCCAAAGACGCGAAACTCAATCGCGCAAAGTGGAAAGTCCACTCCAATGATACTAATCCCACCATTAAAGGGATAATAAAAGCTATAAATAGCTCATGTACATACATAAAAAGTGTCAAAACTCATAGCATACTCTCGTCCTTAAAAGGATAAGAAGCTATAAATTGCTTACACAAAAAGCTATATATTATACATAGCTAATGCAACAACATCCAAAAGAACATCATCCCAACAAAAAATTGGGATATGAAGCTATGAGTAGCTGTTACACAAATTCTAATACATAAATGACGACATGGTATAAATACACCATCTCGCCAATGCCTAGCCATTTAAAAGGCAATAAAATGCGAACATGCAAAACTAAACACATAATAATGGTGAAAATGTCCAAATAAAGACGTTATAACACAAGTAAAGCCATTTAAAAGGCAATAAACTCATAACACAATCATAATAAATAATAATAGTGAAAATGTCCAAATAAAGAAGTTATAACACCAGTAAAGCCATTTAAAAGGCAAAAAGCAATCGTAATAAATAATGATGGGACAATTTTCAACTAAAAACATTGTCCCTCCATTGAAGTCATAAAAAGACATATATATTGACTACGGTTTCATGGTCATATCGTGGACATAATTGATGTTCTTTGGAAACACTCCAGCAAGAGAATTTGATTCACAATGTTATACTTACCTAATACTCATGTAGGTATAAGTTGCATATACATACCTAAGTTACTAAAGTCTATGCACGCGACATCTATGACTCGCCTACATAGACTCGGGGACTTGATAGTGTAACCAACATAATATACAAAATATAATATACATCTCAAATAACTGACTAACTTATATATATGTTTACATGCAATATCTAAAAGTGTCAAATATGTAAAAGCAATATTCATGCACTTGCATGAAGCAAATGAAAGCAAATCCAAAATTCATATACTAGAAGTGAATGAAGCAATTGAAGCAAGTGAAATAAAATGGTCTTCTAGAAGACATAATTAATGCCCAATTGCACAACTTGAAATATTCGGATAGAATGCAGAGAATATAATAGTGAAAAGAATAGATTCGACTGAAGAAATCTTTGATTCTTTTCTGATAGAAGGATCGGATTTGTTACTCTCCTCCTATAAATAGGAAGATTGGTAAGTCATCAACACACAACCTACACTACTTCACTTCTTCTACTAAATCTTCTCAATGTTGTTATGAAAATAGGAGCATGAGTAAAGGGAAGATATCCCAAATAACTTTCTCTTCTCTCAAAAAAGTCATTTGATCCTAACTCGGAAATGTGGCGTAAGACTACATATATAATATGAAGTTACCTGAGGGGAATCGCCACCCGAGAAATTATTAATAACCCTTTGTACCCTTCGACGTAATATCGTTAGAAACATATAACATTCTCACATACTCTTAACTATAGCTTGGCATCATAGCTTCTAAAGCATGCTCATACTATTACGATCAATACTGACTTGATCGTTGGAGGGGGTTCCCCCGGGCTCAGCCCGGGGACCTCTCTAACGATCTTTCTTTTGTCTTTTCAGCACTGTTACCGAAAACCCAAGTCAAGGTCAACCCAAGTCTAACGTACAACTCATCTCCTCGACGATCATGCGGATTTTGGTAGCATCATAAGGTAAGACTGTAAGATTGTTTTGACAAATATTTTTATCTTTTGAAACCAATTTGGGTGAAGAAAAAGAAATGGTCATGTGCATGTAAATCTAGAGTACATATAAAACACTGATAATTTAGCGTACATCATAACTTTTTTACATAATGACGCAAATCAGTGCAAAATACACCGGACCTATTAGACGATAACAGTGATTGGGATGCTTAATTGGTACCTCTAATTTTGTGCTTAACAATGATTAGATTAGTCATAATATTAAGCATATGAGTTAAGCATCTAAATCATTTCCCATTAAACCATCTTAGGTTAATAAAATATACAATCTTATTATATATATGATATAAAACTGACATTTAGCATTAAAAATTTCAAAGAGGTATTATATTTTGTGTTTTCAAATAACTAGTTAATATGCCTTGTGTATGCAAATAGGGAGATGATTTGCACATTTTTTAATTTTGATTGGAACATTTACACTATAATTAAGTAAAGCATGTTGTAAATATTGTACAACTATGTTATGTATAAAATAGAGTGTCCTAATCAAAACTATAAGTGTGCAAATCAATTCCCATGCAAATAATTTACGCATGCAATCAAATTTATTTTAACACTTTATTTAATAAACGGGCATATGAGAATTTAGCAATTGCGTATATTTTATAACTGTGACATTACACACATGAGTTTCAAACTACAAGTATAACCAATAATTATATTTTTACAAAAAATTGTTTGGTTTGTACTAATACATTGTGCTTTCTTTTCTATACTTATAATCTCGTGCATTTACCAATATTTTGTAATACAATTAAGTTATTTACCATTATCCGCATTCTAGTTTTTAACTTTTGTATGCACGAGATATTATACGCGGACTAGGATTGGACAATGACCCTAACTAATAACAATAACTCAACTACATTTGCTCGGATTTGAAAATATGATCATTTTTGTTTAATAATCTTATTGTTTGAGTAGTTTAATTTTATATTTTAACATAATTCTAGTTCTTGAATATAAATTTTAATATATGTTTACATTTAGTTCATGCATATACTCAATAACATGTAAGCGTACACTATTTTTTTTAACAGCAAAAGATATATAAAACTAGCAAGATGCTAGAGAATTACAAAGGATTACATAGCCAATCTGTCCAACTAGCAACTTTCTTACCTCTATATTTTAACCAAGTGAAAGAAAATAAACAAATGGAATAAAAATATCACATTTCCTAGTGTTGTGAGAGTTAAATGTGATTATTTCGATACTTCCAAATCAGAACATAGAGGCAACGATAGCATACATACGATCCTTCTTAACTTTTGCACCTTGCATATTGTCAATCCAAGATATCCAATCGGTGTACGAAGGCATCGACAAATTGGAATTGTTACACCATATACGAATCAATCTCCAAACATTTGAGGAAACTTCGCAAGAGAAGAATATGTGATCATTTAATTTGACATTATTATTGCAAATTGGGCAAAGAATAGAGTCAATTTCTAAACCAAGTTTGGAGAGATTGAGACGATGCGGAAGCCTATCCAAACGCAGTCTCCATATAAAAATATTTACCTTTCTAGGACGGAAAGTGTTCCATATGGTAGCTAGATTCAAGGAAGGAAGAAGTTGTTGATCAATGTATGCTCTAGTAGAACCCACTAAGAACAAACCGTCAAATCCAATGCTCCATTTCCATGTATCCGAGCAAGATGATAACGTGAGATGTTGAATCTCTGAAAGAAGAGAATTCAACATAGCTCAGTCCGGCCCGAAGTTACGGATCTCCTCCATTGCCAAGACTAGTTACCTGCAAGAAATCTATCACGAACGGTGCAATTTGCATTAAGATCCAAGCGATAAAGCCTGTTAAAACGGGAGCATAGGGGCTCGTCTCCAAGCCATAAGTCTTTCCAAAAATGTATAGACGTGCCGCAACCAATTTGGCATTTTAGCGAATCCTTTGGCATAATGATCCGTGAATGAAAATAGTCGGAGGAACCCACAATGTTAGCCCATATACCTTGAGTATAACAACCTTTAATATCAAGACCAGCTTCTAGACCATGAATTTCTTTTATGATTTTAACCCATAAAAGCTTCAGATTGTTCACAATTATCCAACGCCATTTCTGAAGCAATGCTAGATTAAAAGATTTCAAACTACCAACCCCAAGCCACCGTGATCAAAGGAAGCTAGAACATTGTCCCATTTGATCCAAGCCATCTTTATGATTCCTTCACTACCACCCAAAAAAATCTCTAGCTCGAAGCCATTTAAGCGTGTTGATGATAGGGGACTTTAAATAATGACATATAAAATATGCCAATGCTACCTAAAATTGACTTAACCAAAGTAAGCCTCCCGCCAACAGATAGAAGATTATCTTTTCAAGTTGATAGTTTGGATTTGAACTTCTCCACCAATGTATTCCAGCTCGTTTTATAGTTCATGCTTTTTCTAATCGGGAGATCTAAATACGAAAAGGGGAAAGTAGCTGCTTGACAACCGGTGAGTTGTGCTATAGACTGAAGCTCAACTTCTAAGACTCCAACTCCATATAAATTTGACTTTGAGATGTTTAGCTTAAGACACGAACCCGGGTAGAATGAATGAAGTGCACGAGTGATATTTTGTAAATCATTTCTGCCCCAATTCGTAAGAATCACCACATCATCGACAAAAAATAAGTGAGAAAAGTTTAAACTAGAATCACAAATTTTCACAATTTTCACCCCTTTGATTCTTTGTGAGTGAGTAGCCACATCCAAAGCAAGGTGGAGCCCTTCCATAATTAAAATAAATAGGAAAGGAGACAACATATCCCCTCTCCTTAATCCACCCCCTAAAGAAAACTCGAGGGTAGGGCTGCCATTTATGAGAATATATGTGTGCGCTGAATGAAGGCAAGAACGGATTCAATTTCTCCATAGATCAATGAATCCCATTTGAGAAAGAACATAATTAAGATATCTCCAACTCACCAAATCCAAAAGCTTTCTCAAAATCTACTTTGAAAATCATAAGGTTCTTGTTCGGCTTTTTATACCAATCAATGATTTCACTTACCATTGGAGGGCCATCGAAGATTTGGCGACCCGAGATGACAGTCGACTGAACCGGGCTAACAACTTTGTCTATCACAACTGCTAGACGATTTGCTAGAACTTTGCAAAGATTTTATATTGCATTCCAAGAAGAGAAATAGGACAGTAATCTTTAATAAGAAGTGGGTTTTGAACTTTCAAGATCAAAGTAATAAAGGCATAGTTGCATCCTCGCCACAAAGATCCTGATTGGTGCTTTTGTCAGGAGCTGGTTTTGAAAAGGGTTTCTAAAACTATTTTGCTAATGGAAGCTATTCTTAAACTTAATGACCCCCAATGTGAGCTTCTTCTTCTCCGTAATTGTGCTGAAGTTGCGAAATTATCTTATGCTTTAAGGACATGTTCCCCTTTGTACATGCGCGAGGCCCAAGTCCGATATGATCAGATGTTACGTGACTCCTTGGAGAAGATTATTACAGCCTCCGGACCGGGGTTTGGTGACTGGTAGTGACGGCTTGCCACCCTCCCAATCAAGATGGGTGGAGTGGGCATCCATGCGGCGAGTGACATTATCCAATATGCTTTCCTCGCCTCTCGTTTACAAACTAGTGATATGCAGGACCAGATTCTGGTGAAAACGGGCATTAGTTCTCATGGTCCTTCGTTTCAGCATGCTCTTGACATTTTTAACAGTGCTTGTAACACATACACGTTCTCTGTCGCCTCTGACTCTCCTGCTCCCCATATGATGAAAACCTTGGCAAAGTGTTACTTTGGTGTCATCGAGAAAGATCTTGTTTCCAAGTATTCGTTGAGTCCAAGGCAAGTGGCTATCCTCAGTTGTACTCGGGCTCCACATGCACAAGATTTCCTATTTACCATACCTATTGATGGGTTAGGCCAAAGGATGAATCATCGCCAATTCCGTTCGGTATTGTGTTATAGGCTTACCATACCTATGTTTTCTGTAGGTAGTCCTTGTCCGAGCTGCAAACATCGTATGGACCAATGGGGAGACCATGCAGTTCACTGTTCCAGTGAAGTGGGGGTGAAGTTTAGACATAACCTGGTGCGTGATATTCTTGTTGACATATGTTCCAAGGTTGGGATTTTGGTGAAAAAGGAAGCCCCAATGGGGTTTCTTTCGAGGGATGGGAAAGAGTTACGCCCGGCAGACTTGCTATTATTCAACTGGATCCAAGGTAAGGACACATGTTTGGATGTCACTGGGATCTCTCCTTTTGCGGGTGTTGATGCAAATTTGTGGGCTCCAGGGGTAGCCTTACATAACGCTGTGGAGAAGAAAAAAAAATATATGTCCAAATGTGAAGAAAATGGCTTCAAGTTCGTTCCATTTGCCTTTTCTACTTTCGGGGAGCTTGATGCGGAAGCTTTGGATACACTTTCACGTATCAAGACTGTTGTTGTTAGCCACTCAAATAATTTCAAGAGTGGGGCTTTTATTTTTCATAGGCTAAGTTTTTGTATTTAGAAATGAGTGGGAGCCCAACTAGTGTCTCGGCTTCCCACCAACTTCTTGTAATATCCTTTTGGTTTTCTAATGAAGTGATGGTTAAAAAAAAAAAATAGTGATAATGATGATGATAATAATAATAATAATAATAATAATAATAATAATAATAATAATAATAATACTTGTTGTTGTCGTTGTTAATATAAAGAATATAACGTATGTGAGGTTTTTGTTAAATATATATAAATATTTTTAAACTTTACGGAAATTAAAAATTTTACACTTAAAAGCATAAAATTAGATTTAAGATTACCATCTTTATACCGTTCATTTACACCTAAGTCCGATTAAAAGAATAAGCTCAGAAAGCCATGCTTATTTTCATTTTTTTTCCACCAATTTATCCTGCTATTTTTTCTTTTTTTAAGTCCGATTAAAAGAATGAGCTATCCTGTTTAATAATTAAAGAGAAATGCTACACTCACAAAAACAAGTCCACAAAAACAACCACAAAATGACGTGTCAAAATGTGAGTGGATGAATCAAAGAGAAGAGAGACAAACTATCACAAAGTACATCAATAAGAGAAATGACACCCCCATTTTATAGTATCATTCCTCATAAATAAAAGGGTCCATTATCAAATTTGTATCTTCTTTTTTATATAAGAGATAACAAAAAACAACTAAAACAAAAAGTTTCGGACCTAATAAAAACATGAAAGTTATATTATCCGCTTTGATATTCGTTTTCTCCGTAGCCAATAAAATGGAATATTTGGTTCAAAAATAGGTAGGTTTCTTATCATAGGAATAGCAAATAAAGTTATTATGTACTGTATTTAATATTTATGCTTATCTAAAAATAGTAAAAACTTCATTAAAATATGAGCACATTTGAATTTTTTGTTGGGACCAATTTATATCTATTAATTTACTTCAATTTTAAGTTTATATATAACTATGACTTTGCTTTTACTCATCTAAGAGACTCGTAGAAAAACTTCACTCCTCATAGTCATACACTCATACAGGTAGTAGCAATGCTAGATGAATATCTTCGTAAAATAACGGTGTATAATGACAAATAATTATATTTACAAAATTGTAATTTTGGTGTGACCTTTGCGGGTTCAGTTTGTAGTTATTACGAGAAAGAAAGTTTATGTGATAAAAACCAAAAATATAAAAGTTTGAGGATAAAAACCAAAAATATAAAAGTTTGAGGATCAAACAATATTTAAACTGTTAAACTAATGATAGATGTTGTTACCATTTTTTTAAAGGTATGTAAAAAAGAATTTGAAATTTAAAAAAGTAATTTGAGTATAACATAATACTCATTTTTAAGGTAAAAAATGTTAACTCATCCTCAATAAGTGCCTTTAATAAACGTGGTCGCGTGGACCTCACATATATTTTATAAGCCTTTTAGTCTAGAAAAATAAATAAACAAATAAACACCCCCTAAATATTGGCCGTAATATGAAGTTATGCTACGGGTCAAAATGTTTCTATGATACCAAATAGTGAACTGACTGGTTCTATGATACCAAATAAGGGTGACAAAATGGGAATGTCACCCAAGTTGGGTAACAAGTTAAAAACCGGATTTTTTTTTCTAAACGGCATCACACTTGAAATCTGACCCCCGAGTTAAACAATCCAAACAGGTAGGCCCCGGGACCCGAACCACTAGGAGAGACCCGCGAAGGGAAACCCCTAGAACTCACGGCTTCACACTAGGAGGAAAATCTGGATTTCTTGTCGCTTGCGAAACTTGAACCCTGGGTAAAATCTTCCCGAAGCTCCAAAAGGAGCCCAAGTGGCCAACTGAGCTAACCGGAAATTTATTGTACGGGTAAAAATGAGTAAGGGTGTAATGCGGAGTTGTCCCCAAAACACTTCTCGTCGACTAATCTTAGGACACGTCCAAGACGATCTTAAGTTTCACATATAGTACATTTGTTTATATCATGAAGTGGTACAACTATGATATTGGTACATTAGGCTCATTGAAGTCATTCTTATTCGGTTTTCAATCTGGTACATCACTATATCAGGCTACCTAAAGACATGCACAGCACGCAAGTTCCGTGCTTATGTGGATTTACTTTTAGAAAAACACGTCTCGACATACGTATATGCGGGCGCATTTAAGCAAGGTTCCTCAAGCCAGAGGTGTTTTACTTCTGATCTTACATTTTCACATTAGAGTGTCGATCGATAGGTTTTAGTGGTATCATTGTGTCAAGGTTTGTGAAGTTGTTTCATGAGTTTTGTTGGAACTTTTATATGGTTCAGTGTCCCTTCAGTAGCAAATTTTTGATAATAAACATTTTGAAGATGCAAGTACAATATCTTTTAAAATGTAGACCCAAGCACTCTGATATTGGTAAGTACACAATTTTAGAATTAGATATACTTGAATTCCCAAGTGAAGAATTGAAGCAGATGACTCAAGGCATTACTAGAGTTAACTTTGAGACTGAGTTCTGTTACTCAAAGAGTGATTGCCATTGGTGATTAAAAAAAAAAAAAAAAAAGCCATTGTGTTGGTTTTAAGTAGTAGTAGTTTGTGTAAGCTTAAGCTTTTTGTCTGAAGCATTGTCAAAAAGATCATCTGACCCAATAAAAACCTATAAACTCTTTAAAATAAGCTTACACAAACACATTTAAGTAGTTCGGGTAAGCTTAAGCTTATAAGCTCCTCGGCCAACGCCCCTATAATGGAATTATTTACAATTTGTCATTCGATTCTCAGTCTCTCAGGCATCTAGCACGGGTCAAACGGGTTAGCTGAGAAATCTGTATAGTGTGCTTGCTTAATCCATCTATGTGATCCAACAATGTGTATGATATGTATCTAATCATACCGAATGGTTTCTATACCCCCTACTTCTAGCTCAATGAAATAGATCAAAACTAAAACATTTGCTCGATATTTTCTCACAAAAACTTGTTTGTCACCTGAAATCACATTATCCCAACTAATATGTTATTCAGAAATTAAGATTTGCATATAGTTTAGTGATCTACGGGTCAATTCCTGTTACGCGGTCAGATTGCATTAAAAGGTTCCGGCTTCATTCAACTGCAATTCCAACAGCCAAGATTACAGATTTAATGAAACAGGTTAGATTGACACAACACATTTATAGTTGTTAAGCGCCAAATGACATATATAAACCACAAAAACAAACATTTCATTCTCATGCGTCCCAGGAAATCTAAAAACCGACCAAAGCAAACATGCATATTTCCACAAAGTGTTAAACTACACACATAAAATAAACTCGATAAGATTCTATAATACCATAATAACATGCAAAATATGAGATGCACCAAATGGCACTTCAAGTTAACTGTCAACATCAGTCATCAAAGTGCTAATATCTTAGTCATCTGGCACATGATTCGTTTTTGACAGCACATTAAAGCCAGAACTCAAAACATGTAGAGCACATACTCATAAGTTTAATATGATATCCAAGAGAAACTAACTTAGGAAACTGTGTTTCAATGTTTTCAAAAACCGTTCAAATGCTTCTTCAACAGAAGAACATAGAGCGGCAAACCTTTTCATGAAGCTTGGGGATTTGAGTGAAACCAGCACCACCACCACTGCCACTACCACCAGCACCACCGCTATGGCTGGAAGCTGTATCAGACATGTCATCAAACTTCACAAACTGTGACATCTGTTGTGCTGCCAAGTGGGCATAGCAGATAGGAGCAACTGCACACATACATTGCAAAACATTAGTACATTCCTGATATTAACTTAAAGTATTGAGTTTTAACATAGCTACAGAATACAGATATGCAATTTATGCAGAAAAAAGTGGATAATATTTACCTACAGAAATGGCAGTTGTGCTTCTTTGGTACCTGCATAATCCATAATCCCAAAATTAGTAACTAATTAACTATTTACTATAGACATTGCAGTTGGTAAATCTCTAAATAAACAAGTGTAATAATTAGTTAATGGACATACACATATGACAGTGAATGAACGAGCTCCTGTAGCTCATCAGCAGAAAATCCAATTTGATCAAGAAGAACATGGTAATGTGTAGGCCGTGTAGTCCCCTAGAAACAAATCAGATAGTTCAGCCACCATATTTTGTCATAGAAGAACATATGTATAAATTAGGCTTTGTTAATACTCACAATTGGTCCATTCTGAGCACACAAATAAAAGTCATTGTTTTTCGGATGACAGACTCTATTGTCAATGATTGTTCCTGAAACAATAAAAAATATACAAACTTCAGTTTTCGTTATTCTTAAAACACAACATTATCAATAATCAGATACTACCTGGTGGAACATTGGCATCAGATCTTTGCTGGAAAAACTTGGTGTGGTGAGTTTTCTGTGCCACAATCATCATGAATTTTGGATCCCATGTTTTGTCCAAAAACTTGCAAGCCTACATGACAAAATATATACTTTTAAAATAATTTAATTATCAAATCAATAAGACAACGAAGTTCCTGTATTAAGTGTTCTAACCTGCATGATCTGCTCAAGCTCTATATTTAGCACCTGACTGAACTGACTCTCACTTACTCCATCCCTAAAAATGATAATATGCTGTGGTTTCAGCTGAAAGGTGGTACTTGTATAGTAGTCATGCAACAGTTCTCTGTAATCACAAACAATTTTAGTTTGTAACAATGATTTAAAGCTAAAGTTTCAATAGATTTGTAAATGTTTATAATTGGAAAAGAATATAAACTGGACCTGATCATTCCTTCATCTTTGTCTTCTGAAACAGGTTTAAATAAACCATCAACCATCTCAACACGGGCAGATTGAGCACGGACAGATGCCCTGTAGCGAGAAATCAGTGGCCACTGTCTCGAGCTAACAACCTACACATTCCCCAAAAACCAACCGAATTACACTTAGCATAATTAGGAGTGATCTAGGGGTTTAATACAGTTTTTGGATTTCCTATTCCCTCATTTCTTCACTCTCAAACTGTATCTCACTTTGTGTAATAACAATCAAACCGATTCCTGATAACTAATCAAACTATCCAATTTACTTTTCATTGCTTGTTAATCAGGTTAGTTCATCACAGCTTTATTGTCTAACAAATAATTTTAATTATGTCATGAAAGATAGGTTATAATAAAAAGATAGAACGTACAGCTGCAATAGAGGGAACATCAGAACGTCCAGGTGAACCATGAGACACGTCCATTCCAAAGATTATGGTAGGAGTCCTTGAGACTAATGGTATTGAATGCAGATACTCAACTGATAGCAGCGAGTTAATACCACCCATCTGAAATTATACAAATATGAATAAGGCCCGAGTTCCAAAAAGAAAATTAAGATTTCCAAACTCTATTATAGCTTAAAATGTCCATCATACCTTTGCATTGATCTTTAGAAGCAAGTTTGTAAGATACTGATCATTGATCCGGGATGGCGCAATGCATTGGGTGACAATCCCGAAGTCCACTAGGCATTTTCTCTTCCATGGCCCTATGCAAATAAAGAGAATTTACATTAATTTGATTAAAAAAAACCAGTTTCTTTTTGGGTAGTAAAAGATTAAGAAAGAGGATAAAACCATATATGTCAGAATTCTTTCGCTCAGGAAGAATGCAGAGAAGAAACAATGGTGGGCCTGGAAGCGCTCTCATAAGATCATCAAACATCTTCTCCACACGAACAGGAGCAGGGCTTCGTCTATACTGATAATTCTCTTCGATTACAGCGGATGGTTGATGAAGTTCCTGCAAGAATAACTCATAATAATTTGTTTTACCAAAGCATATCATATATGTTATGTGTACAAACAGTGAAACAGATAATATGCGAGTTAACTCACCATTCCTTTTGCTCCAGAACATCTGAGTAGATCTCTGCACATGTTTTTGATGTCACATCGTGCACCAAAGTTCACAATAGCCCAACAACTAATCTGCGTTGGCTCAACAAGCGTCTACATGATCCAAATATCAAACTGTTATCACCAACACTAGAAGTTTTAACTATATATAAATACTGAATTAACAAAATAACAAACAACCTTGTTATTAAAGTTCCAACGACCATTATGAGGAAGCAAGTCTCCTCCATTTCCAAACTTTAGCTGCAATGAATACAAAGCACAAGTAGTTGAGATCAAAACATGTTGTACAAACACATGAGACTTTGCAAACTGATGTATACCTTTGGTGGTTCCAAAACACGACCCTGAACTTCAGTGAAGGTAGTGCTGATTGTGAGACCAGTCGAGTTTATCAGAGGGTCTGCACCATAGTTACTTTGATGTAACGCCTGCAAAGAAAAATGAAATAATTTTAATCGGACATTTATTATACCAGATTTCCAGTATCATGTCAAATATGTAATGATATAAAGCTTACACCCATTAAAGTCCTCATCCGATCATGCGGCTTCTGTCTTGAATTCTCAACAAGTGAAGCCCGTTGGAGATTCGAGAGAGACTTGGTGTACCTTTGTAATGATATGAGCTCACAGAACTAACAACAAAGATGAGAACAGTGTCAGTTATAGTTTATACATATTTTTACTATAACAGAATGTGTATGGATAACTGATTACCTCAAGTGGTATGTAAACTGGCCTCTTTGGCTTACCAACATCTAAGCATGGTAAGTTTCTTGACTCCTTAAGTTCTGTACCTCGCTTTAGATAGTAATCATACACTGTTATCTCGAACGGCTCACCAGGACTGCTTCCATTCTTTAGTTTCATTGTAAACCTACAACATGTCAAAGAATTAAAGTATAAAACCTATTTTATTTAGTCATTTTGTAATTAGTATCAACCACAAGGACTTACTTCTGATCCATGCATGATTTTTCACTCAAACCAATAATTTTGTGCTCAAGATTAGAGGGAAAGGTCTTAATCCGGAGGCTCTTCAGCATTCTTTTGGCCTATTCAACAGAAATATATTAACAAAAAGATTAGAAATATATGAATCCGTTTAAGCAACTAAAATAACAGAACAGACTTGTTACCTTAATCCAGTCAATGTCCCTTATGTCTCGAACATTCTGATTCTCAAGAAGAAAGTCCACAACTTTCCCCGGTCTGACTATCATTGTCGTTGAAACATCTGAAAACCAAATGATATTTATGATCAGTCAGTTATAGAATTTGTATATTGAGATAAAGCTGAATCAGTAAAGATTGTGTATTACCCATGTTCAAGCTTAAACCAGCTTGAGTTGCCCGGAAACTGGAATGGAAACCCCTACATCCCACAACTCCACCCCCAATGCTTATGGAGTTCCTTGGGTCATTATGGAAGAAGCATTGTCGAACAAGAAGACAACCTCTGCATATATATACAAAACAGAACATGATTAAGGTTAACAATTAGAAACATCGTAAATTGAAAGCCACTTTTAAGATTGTATGACTTACTGTTTTGCAGCATGTTGTCTTAGAAGCACATCCAAGACCCTTACAGCTTCATTAAATTGCTCAGACTCACGGCCTTGAAGTGTATCGAAGATGGCCTTAATGGGGATCGTAGTAGCCAAGCTTATCTTCACATGGTAAGACTTTGACTGAGGTGGACGCCTTGATCTTTTTGGGTCATTGTCCCTCGGGCTGCCTCCACGAACAGTTCTAAAGAGACAGCAAATGATAATTAGTTAAAAAATAAATCATAAATGGTTCAGAAAAGTAAAAACCATCAAACACTCGCTACCTGTTTGATGACAGATTCTCCAACAAGACAGGGAACTCATTTATGGTTGAGGGCAAAGGGCCCACAGTAAACAAGGTCTTTTCACCGTCATATGCAAATCCCTTACCACCTAATTCAGAACTGTAAATGCTATGCACCATGTCCAGAACTCGCCGGCCAACTCCTTTTGCTTCAACAGGAGTCTTCTGATCTTCATAGAACAAAGCCACCTGAAACAACATTTAAGAATATAAGTAAGATTTTTACGACTTTTCATTTCCAAGATGTTCCATTATGATGAGATTTCTTACGATTACATGTAGCTAAATAAAAGTTTCATGCCTAATTAGCATAATCCTAATCAATCTTAATTCTCGATGATCGTCAACATGAAACTTCAAATTCAAAATGTGGACAGCAAGATGTTTTCAAACTGCAAACTAGAAATACTAAATATAGATTTCTGTAACTATTCATATCTAAAATGTTTCGTTATTATTATTTCCTACAATTACATGTGGCTACAAATAGTTCATGCACAATCAGGACAGTCCTAATCAATCTTGATATTCAATAACTGGCAAGTTGACATGCAAAATGCGGTAGTGGACATTTTCATAAAAATCAAACAAGCTTAAAAAACCATACAACACGAGTGAGAAATGTTTAACAAATTTATATATGGTTACAACTCCTTTTGCACAATGAGCATAAACTGTTAGTTCTGAAGTTCAGTAATAGCTTGACCCTTAAAAATCAATACTGAACGTTTGTGAAAGAATATAACCGGTTTAAAACACCAAACAATATAAGCCAATAGATTGTATGCACAATGAAGTTCCAAAATAACTAATTTGAAACTTTTCCAAAGTTCTGTAACCTGAGCAAAATTTGCACTTATAAAGTTCGGTACAGAGTGATAACTAATTTGACACTCAAAAGTCAAAAGTGGACTTTTTTGAAAGAAAAGAGCCAGTTTATAAACACCATACAGTACAATTGAGAAAAGTTTAGCATAATCATATTCAGTTACTAAATTTTATGCACAATGAGCATAAATATGTCACTTATGAAGTTCGGTATAGAGTAATAACTAATTTGACACTCAAGTCAACAGTGGACTTTTTTGAAAGAAAATAAGCAGTTTATAAACACCATAAGATACAAGTGAGTAATCTTTAGCATATTTGTATGCAGTTACTAATTTGATGCAAATGAGCATAACGCTCTCAATTATGAAGTTCAGAAACCGCTAATTTGACATTCAAAAATCAAAAGTGTATTTTTCTTTTCACTAATTTGACATACAAACAGCTTAAAGCATCATACGATACAAGTGAAAAACGTTTAGCATATTTGTACGCAGTTACTAAGTTTTATGCACAATGAAATTCAGAACACTTATTAGTCAAAACTGCCATTTTTTTAAAAGTACACAACCAGCTTATAACACCATTCAATATAAGTGAGAAACTTTTAGCATATATTTCATTCATTGTAAAATGCAGATGTAACCAACAATAGTTGCATATTTAAGAGAAAGACATACGCTGTACTGATAGAAGTAATCATCAGTGCGTTCAAGTTGCACTCTGAAATGGTTTGTTAGCAAAGGGATCCTCTGGCCTTTGGTCCCTAACTCGCGTCTAGCCATTGGTGCGCGGTTTGGGATTTTAGTTGGAACGAAATTTGGTGGGACTATTGCTGGAGGCGGTGGTAATGCTTCAGGTGTCGCTTCCTTCATTGTTGACGTTTCTGTCATTAAAACCATACTTAACCAATGTTAAGACAGTTTATAAGCAAATAATACAATTGCAGAAATCATTATTGACATAATTTATAAAACATTAAAAAGGAAACATGTTTTTTCGCAACTAAATTACACATACATCACTGTGCTAAAGTAAACCACAATTGATACTCTTATTTACATAGTTAACTGGTCATAAATCTACACTTACCTTATGCTTTTCATTTACATCTTAGCAAAAATACTTTATGCTTTACAAATTTTAACAAATACATATATATTTTCATAAAAACAACTGCAAATAAGACTAGTAACTGCTAATTTTTGCTAAACACGCATACTTGTCATCAAAACAACAAAATCAGCAAATTCAGAATACACATACTTTATGCTATTCACATTTTGACAAATAAAGAATCCAACAAACAAGACTATTCAAATAACTTAGGGGCTGTTTTTCTAAGCTTATATATAGCGGGGCTCACGGCTTATTTGGTTTTCGGCTTATGCTTCATAAGCTCCTTGTTTTGGCTTATTTTGAATTTTTTTTGGGCTTATAAGAGCTCATTATGAGTGACAAGCTTTTATAAACCCAAATATTTCAAAATAAGCCACAAAAGGTGAGCATATGTTTTAGGAAACATAAGCAGAAGACCAAATAAGCCACACGCCCTCTACATAAGCTTAAACAAACACCCCCTTGCTAATACATACTTGTAACAAAAACCACAACTAATTATATACGGAGTATGTAACAAAAAACAGGTAGTAAAAAGTAAACATAACAACATATTATTTAACCCAAAAGTAAAAAACCATAGAATATTAGTATGAACACATGAGTCCTTACAGGACACCATTTCATCATCTAAAAATTATCAGTATGTGTAAAAACACAGGCTCGCATACATACACAAAACAAGAAACAAACAATACATTCTTGCTTTTCATTTGAGCAGAAAACCCAAAGATAAACATGAACTGTTTTTTTTTTCATTAAAAAAAAAAAAAAAAAAAAATGACATTAAAGTATAAAACCATTAATCTTTTTAAACAGAGCAACATAAAAGCATAATTTATATATTTAAAAAACACACACACACACACACACACACACACACAGAGAAAAATAAATGTCAAAGAAAACAACATAAAAACACTTTTTATTTATTTTATAAAAATAGTCATAAAAATATTTTCAAAGAAAACAACATAAATAATACTTCAATATTTTATAAAAAGTCATAAAAACATTAAAAATAGAAATAAAACCACACTTTATTTATTTTATAAAAAATCATACAAACTTAAAAATATTTGTCGAGAAAAAAACATAAAAACAAACTTTATTCATTTTATAAAAAAATTTAACATGACTTTCCGTTTATAAAAAAACATAAATTCTCTTATATAAAAAAAACATGAAAACAAAAAACAAACCCAGAAAAAGTACTTGTTCTTTTTCTTTTTTCAAAATAAATCCACAAAACAAAATAGTCACATTTTTTCACCAAAAGAACACACATACATTCATTCAAGAAACAGATATATGCAATGCAAGCTTTAAAAGAGTAGATATATAGAAAAAGATATATACCTTTAAAGCTTGCTTTTGATAATATTTCTTTGAGTCAAAAAATGAAAAAACACACACTAAAACACACAGAGAGTGACGAAACCCTTAAAAGAGAGAGAAAGTAGTGTTTGATGGAATAGGTTATGCTGTATTTGTATACTGCTGCATGCTGGTGCAGAGGTGATGGTTGAAGCATTTTCTTGTCATCTAATAAACACTTGACGCGTGTCTCCCTCCTTCTTTGCTTGATTTACCTGATTTACCCTTTTTGTTTTGACTGAGTTGTGTGTGGCATGTATGGGTTCTTTTGTCTTTACAATATTATTGTGTGCAGGCTACGTTTAGTGTGTGATTTACTTTTTTTTCATTTTTTCATTTTAGTTTTTGTCAAGGTAGAGAGTGGTAAATGGTAATAGTGATCGCCAACTCGGGGGTTACTTCAGTTTTCTCTACTCAACTAACATCATCATAAATATAGTGTAATATTAGTTTTTATGGGTCACGTTTTCATCACTTTCACGTCAACATCACGTCATCATTTAACACATCACCACTATCGCCACATTTTACCATTTATTGTTACCACCAAACCAAAAATATTAAAAAACTATATACTTTATACAAACATATCTCACAATATACTTAACACACATTTACAAAAAATATAAAATAAAAATAGATGTAGTCAAGGCCACCACTATATGCAAAAGATGATGCAAAAATAAAGGTGATAATGAGGTCTGTTACAGGGGATCACGCGTGAGGGACGTAAAGGTGAAGCTTCACCCTTGTATACACAAATATACCCACAAAACATTCACACGCACAAACTATAATTTCTCTCTAAGCACACGACACGATTGTCTAACTGATCGAGTTCTCCACAAAACCAAGGGACAACACGTCGTGTAGGGGTATCGTTTATAAGGGTTGTGCGTCTTAGAGGGTGGACCGACACGTCTTACCCCTATTACTATAGGCCTTAAGGTTATATTGTTGTTAGATTTGTTGTAGTGAACTACCAACCACGAGTGATCTTTCGTTACAGTGTTAACACTATCACGCGTGGATGATGCTTTTTAAAAATGATTTGGTGGTCATGACTATTGAACGAAGAACAAGGGAGAAAAGTGTGACAGTAAAAAAAGAGGTCTAGGGTGGTAAAGGTGGTAGCTATTAAAAGGGTTTTGATGCAGGTGGATGTAGGGCAGAGTTAGAGCACTCGGTATGAGATACCGATAACATGACATTCGTCCCAACTATGAACCAATAACATGTTATTACCATGCCGTGTTATGTGTCGTTGGTGTGCCAAAGGTCCCCAAGCCATTTGAATAGCTCAAGCCATTGGTGATGTTGTGTGTGTGTGGGTTTTTTTTTTTTTTTTTTTTTTTTTTGTGAGTGAGTGGGTATTTTTAGTGATGTATTTTGTGGGACCCAATAACATGTTAGTGGTGTGTTATGAAGATGATTAGGTGGCGCTGAGCTGGCATACCAATAATGTGTTATCCGCTCTTCTCTCGCCTTGTGCTCTTAGAAAGTTATTGTTAAGGGGGCAAACTTTAATAATTTTTTTGAAACTACACTACAAATATTTTAAAAATTTTGAACTACAATTTTTTATTTTTTATTTATTATTATTGTTATTATTATTATTATTATTATTGCCAGAGGGGCACGTGCTCACCTGCCCCATCTTGTCTCCGTCTTTCGGTGGATGTTGATGTGCCAATGACGTAACGATGACCAGGACCGCGTGTTGGTTTATAGAAAACTATTTGTGGTTTATAGAAAAATATTTGGTTATGTAAGTTTTTCTACAATAAATCTTCTTTGAAAAAAGTTACAACGAGAACACAAATTGAATTATGTAAGTTTCTCTTTGAAGTTATTTTATTCTGTTTTGTTTTATATGTTATAGATCGTGAAAATCAACACTTTTTTTTGTTTTTCGATTGAGATGCATAAGTACTTTAATTGTGATAAACAAAATAAAATTTGCATTACATTGCAATTAAAAATATATTATAATGTTTAAACTTTAGAGTGTAATCTCGTAGTTGGTTTAACAAGACTAGTGTTGGTTTCATGTTAAAACTTTACATATAGCAAATATTAGCTGATTTTAGTATTTTACAAGCAATATTCCCTCATCGTAAATGCCTTTGTAACTTATTTTATATTCCCACAAAGGGTATGACGGACTCAGAAATATGTGCAAAGGTCTAAAATCAATGAAGGGTACACTTTGTTAGGAATTATTTGTGTAACTGACTTAATATTGTTACTTATGAAGTTAAGTCTGGTAGTCTTAGCTAAGTCTACCAGTACTAAGTTAAGTCTGGTAAGCATAGTTAGTACTGTTTAGTATTTAATAGCTAAGTCTGTTTATGTAACAGAATAGTTTTGTTAGAGATATCTTAGGAAAGGATATGTATGCGTTAGAGATATCTTAGGAAAAGATATGTATATCCTTTCACACGTTCTGTGAAGATACTAGGGTTTTCTTAGTGTATAAAAGGAACTCTAAGGCATTATGTTTTGAACTAAAACGATTGATAATAGAAGTTTAGTAAAGTTTAATAGCAAAATAGTAATTTTGTTCTTCTTATTGCTTATGTTAAGATTCCGCATTAGCATTAAGCATTCATTATTATAGTTTCTCATATAGTTGATCTCGATTTATTCAAGTTAACTATTGTCTTATAAAGGCTACTTAGATTCATTACTTTGGACCTACAAGTGTTATCAGAGCCTATAGATGGACTATGAATTTGAAGAAACACAAAAATCACAAACACCAATTCACTCAAAAATCTTGAAAAATGTCTCACCCTGCTAATGATGATTTCTCTCAACATCTTAGTGATGAAGAAGTCTCAAACCATGATGAAGTGTCAGACAGTGAACGACCAAAACAACAACAACAAATCATTCCTGCAACAACCACCATCTCAAACATCAAACACCCACTTTTGAAGAAGGAGGAGTATGACATATGGGCTATGGAGATGGAATATTACCTTGAGTATATTGAAAGTGAGGTCTAGAAGGTAATTCAAAATGGAAATTCGAACAAGAGGATTTCAACAGGAAAAGATGGTGTTGTTAGAGTGCTTCCACCAGTCTTTGCTGCAGAGATTCATGCTGTGGAAAAGAAAAGAAAGGCTAGAATCATCTTACTGATGGCTATTCCCAAGGAACATTTGAATAGATTTCATGGAATGGATGATGCTAAGGAAATTTGGGAAGCTATCATAACTAGATTTGGAGGGAATGCAAACTCCAAGAAAATGTAGAATGCTGTTCTAAAACAACAGTTTGAAGCATTTACTATATCCAGTTTTGAAGGGTTGGAGAAAGGGTATGATAGATTCCAACAACTTTTGTCATAGTTGGAAGCTCATGGTGCTGAAGTGTCCACTGAGGATGCTAATCATAAGTTTCTCAAGTCGTTGCCTTCAGAATGGTCATATCTGGCAATGACCATGAGAACCAAAGAAGATGTTGATACCCTGTCAATTGATGACTTGTACAATAACCTTAGGGTTTTTGAACAAGAAATCAAAGGAAGTTAAAAAAACATCCTCAAGTGCTCACAATGTTGCTTTTGTCTCCCAAAGCAAGAGCAACACTAACAAGGTTAAGCCTGGTAGCTATAGTTCTGGTAGCTACAGTACTTCTTCATCTGGTGTGAAGGATAAAGAAGCTCCTGCTGGTTTTGCTGATGAAGTCATCTATTCTCTCTTTGCAAGGCAATCTGAAGACATGGACCTCCTCAATGAGGACCTGGATCAAATCAATGGTGTGGACATTGAAGAGATGGACATCAACTGACAGATAACAATGATTGCTATAAGAATGAAGAAGTTCTACAAGAAAACTAGAAGAAGAGTCATATTTGATGGGAAGGCACCTGTTGGTTTTGACAAGAAGATGCTTGAATGCTTTAGGTACCACAACACTGGTCATTTTGCTAGGGAATGCACATCAAAGGTGACCACTGATGGAAAGAAGCAGTGGGACTCAGTCTATCCAGGACAAGAAAATGATAAGAAGGAGAAGAGTCAGATGGGGTTGCTGACTATGGATGATGGTGTTGTCAGCTGGGGAGAACACACTGAAGAAGAAACAGAGATACATCATGCACTTATGGCAATCAGCTCCAATATTGAGGTATCTTTGTGTTCTAAGACTTGCATTGACTCATATACTAAACTTAAAACACTTTGTGATGAGCAAACACATTAGATAGGTGATCAGGAAGCAAAAATACTTGCTTATAGTAATGATGTTAAAACATTAGAAGCAAAAATAACCACTCTTCAAAAACAGCAATTATCTTTAAATGAAAAGCTTACATTTCAAGCTAATGAAATATATGAAAAGGATGAAAAACTTAGGAAGTATAGGAGAATTGGAATGAAAGCTGTAAAAGATAAGGAATAGTTGCAAATCAAAGTAGACTCATGGCAGAATAATGCTAAAAGACTTTGGAAATTAGTCGATTCTGGCATGACCTCAAACTGCAAAATTGGCTTAGGTTTTGAAATAAAATCAAACAGTGAGGTCTTAGGGTACGAGGAAGAAATGAAACGTACTGTGTTTGTCAGTTCAGAGGAAGATTTTGTTGGAAAACCAATATATAATAGATTTTGATAAGGATTTAAAACGTACACGTTTAAGGGGTCATTTAAGCCCTTAATCGACCACTTTTATATCCGTTACTGCTTAATTTTGTTCATTTTTACTTTTTAGGTCTCTTGGAAGCAAAATGCTAGAATGATGCACATTTGGACGAAAAGGAGTGAATACGTGAAGAAAATGGCAAAATCAAGATCGAAGCCACTCAAGCTGCTCAAACTGAACCTGACGGCATCCCAATCAAAGGGCGACGCCATCCCTATATACAGACTTGATAAAAACATGCACCAGATGGCTCAGTAGAATTTTTGATCGTACAACCTGACGACGTCAGGCTTTGAAGAATAAAGGCGTCACTCAGACTTTTCATCTCAGACGGCCCAGATCCAGAATTAGACGACATCCCAACTGAAGACTGACGGCGTCGCAACTCTAAGGTGACGCCGTCCCATCAATGACTTGGCCAAGATGAAAACCCTAATGACGGCGAGCTGACGGACGCCGTCCCACCTATAAGGTGACGCCGTCGCACTTGTAAATCTATATATAGAATTCGATTTTTCTGCATTTAAAGAGGTAGACTTTTGGAGAGAAAACCCTAAAACGTTTGTAGTCCGATTTGGACAGTATCTTAGGGTCCCAAACCCTGTTTTACACCTCGAGCTAAGCATTTTAATCCAAAGTATCATTATGTATTCAATTGATTGTGTATATGCTTGCTTGTTTAACATGTCTAGCTAAATTTCTTATGTGTTTGCTTAGATCTATGAAACCTAGTTATTAATTGTTGTTAGGTTGTTTCTTATCTTAATTGTAATTGGCTTAGGAGTGCAACTAGGCATCAAGCATTGTGTTTAATGCTTGAATATTCTTTGTGAAAGTGAGGCTTATGAATGAAATAGTTTAAGGACTTGCGGATTTCGTAGGCTAAACCCAAAGGTAACTTCAAAGAGTTAGGGTACACGCATTCCCTACGACCTTAGGAATACAACTCGTTAAGATAAGGTGTGACAATTCAACCGACCAATAAAAGATAACTAGGAGTAATAGTATTTAGGTAAAAACATTTTTAATCATCATACGAGCACACATCAAATAGACATAGCTACCCGTAGTAATAGATAATTATAATAGTAGAAGTAATCGGAAAAAGTACCAACCCCCAAACCAATTGCCCCGAGATATTTACCTTAGCTTTCTAAAAAACCAATAAAAGATTAAAAAAAAAGAATCATCCTCAACCCCCACCTTCTCGTAATACATTTATTGCTAGCATTCCTATTCCCCTAGAGAACGATATCAATCCCCGAGGCTTACCCAATACTACACTACAACGATTAGGTTCACTGCCTAGGTGGTTGAAAAACCTGCTCGAAGAAAATGAAGTTCCTTTGACCCCGAACGCGCTTCGTACGCGCATCAGATTTTCAAAAACTGACAACTATAAAGGAGTACCACCACCCTTAAATGGAGACTATACCCCTAAACTTGAACAGGACTTGGATGACTCTTTATTTGTTTATGGTAAAAAGGGACCCCAATATCCTGAAACTAATGTCTCAGAAGACAAATCCAGTGAATATTCTACATGTCAATCCAATGACAGTGAATGATCCATTGGAAATATCTCTGAGCATTCTGTTGATCTTAAATCAGAACCTGTATAGATGTCTAAACCTGTTACAGTCAGTAAACCTGTTGTGTCTGCACCAAAACCAAAACCAGTTGAACCTAGTTGTGTCTCACACGTAAAAACTCCTAGGCAACAAATTAATCCAGAGACACCTAGAGTGAATAGAATGAATTGGAATGGGATGATGAAAAAAGAACTAGGGGAAGGTTACTCTTTCACTAAGAAAACATGTTTTGTTTGTGGTAGCCCTAGTCATTTAATAAAAGACTGTGATTTTCATGAGAAAAGAATGGCTAGAGAGGTTGAAGTTAAGAAGCAAAAGGATTTTAATACTGGTCATGGGATGGGTAAACCAGTATAGACCAATGTCAACAGAGTTAATAAGGCAAATCAATTTGTTACTAGACCAATCCTGATTAATACTGGTAGTTCAAACATTAATTCTGTTAGACCAAACATGAGTATTGGTATGCAAGTTAAACATGTTAGGAAAAATGTTAATTCTGGTATGCCTAAAGTTAGCACTGGTTGTGTAAATATTAATTCTGTTAGACACAAACAACCAGCATCTACTAGTACCTCATCCCAGGTGAATATATTCAATCAGAGAAGCCAATTTTTTAAATCACATTCACCTGTGAGAAGACCCATTGCTAACAATACAACAAAAATGTCAAATTATTATGTTGTAAAGGGAAATGGGGGAACTGCTGTTAAGGCCTCAACAGGTTATTATTGGAGTCCCAGACCAAGCTTCAATTGTGATAGTGGACCAATATTTATTAACATTGTGAATGCTACACGTCCACAAGGCAGACCCAAGCCTGTACAGACCTGGGTCCCAAACAGAAACTAATCTCTTTTTTATGTGCAGGATCATCTAGTCAAGAACATGGGAGAAAGAGGCATATTTGATAGTGGATGTTCGGGGCACGTGACTGGTAACAAGGATCACCTGGATGATTTTGAAATTCAAATGAGGTTCTGTTACTTTTGGAGGTAGCAAAGGCATAAAGGTTGAAAATTTAGAATTTGATAGTGTGTCTTTTGTAAAAGAACTGGCCATTTTAACCTTTTCTCAATATCACAAATATGTGATAAGCAGCATAAGGTTCTTTTTACTAAGACTGAATATTTTGTGTTGACTTCTGACTTTAAGATGCCTGATAAAAATCAGATACTTTCAAGGGTCCCTAGGCAACACAATATGTATAGTTTTGATATGAAGACACCTGAACCTGCAAAAGGTTTTGCCTGTTTGATTGTAAAAGCCACCCTTGATGAATCTAAATTGTGGCATAGGAGGTTAGGTTATATAAATTTTAAAAACATAAACAAACTTGTGAAGGAGAACCTTGTAAGAGGTATACCTTCCAAGGTTTTCAAAAATGACCATTCATGTGTTGCATGTCATAAGGGTAAACAACACATGGCATCATACAAGGCCAAATTAGAAAGATCAATTACTGAGCCTTTACACACCTTGCATATGGATCTTTTTGGGCCAACTTTTGTGAAAAGCATTAATCATGCTAGTTATTGCCTTGTAATTACTAATGATTGTACCATATTTTGTTGGGTTTTCTTTTTATCTACCAAAGATGAAACTAGTGGCATCCTTCAGACCTTTATTAGGCAGATAGAGAACCAGCTTAACCATAGGGTTAAAATTATTAGACCAGATAATGACACTGAATTTAAGAATAGATATATGTTTGAATTTTGTGGGGGTAAGGGAATAAAACAGGAGTATAGTAATGCCAGAACTCCACAGCAAAATGGAGTTGCTGAAAGATCGAACAGGACCCTAATTAAGGCAGCTAGGACCATGCTAGCAGACTCACTCTTACCAACCACCTTTTGGGCTAAAGCAGTTAGTTGTGCTTCTTACATCTTTAATAGGGTAAGGGTGATCAAACCTCAGTACAAAACTCCTTATGAACTTTTATTTGGCTGCAAACCAATTATTAGCTACATAAGACCTTTTGGGTGCTATGTTACCATCTTAGATACTCTTAGTGTGCTTGGGAAGTTTGATGGCAAGTCTGATGAGGGTTTCTTAGTAGGATACTCACTAAATAGTAAGGCCTATATGGTATACAATTTAGAGACCAAAAGGGTAGAAGTAAACCTCCATGTTAACTTTCTTGAGGAAAAACCTAATGTGAAAGGAGTAGGTTATAGATGAATGTTTGATTTAGATTATCTCACTGACTCTATGAACTATATTCCTGTATCTTTGGAAAATCAAGCTAACCCACATGCAGGTTCATTAGAAGTAACTAACAGTGTAGGTAATCAATATTCTCCTAATACAAATGCTCCTGAGGAAGAAGAAGAAGATGGGGAGCTTATTGTTGTGCCTACTGCAGTCATGCATTCTACAGCTAAAGTTGGAATAGAAACCTTCTACCACTTCAAAGAAAAAAGAAGTTGTTACAGAGGTTCAGTTCTAAGAGAAAGAGGCTCCTCCTACTGGTGATTCAGAAGCGATTCTAGCTTTTAGAAGGGAATTGGATGCAATTTGCTTAAAAGCATCTAGGGCCAGTACCTCCATACAAGGCTACAAGTACTTCCTCAGTTAATACTAGTAGTGCACAACTTAATTCTGGCACTGATCCACCAGTACCTGAAAACAAGCCTACCAATACCTTCTCAGTTAATACTGGTAGTGAATCTGTTAATACTGACAATGCTGATTTTGATGATTCAGCTATGCCAGGATTGGAGATCTTTGATAAGCCAAATGAAGGGATCTTTGATGAAGCTTCTTATGATGAAGAAGGTGTAGTTACTGACTTCAACAACTTACCCACAGAGATAGATGTCAGTCCAGTTCCCACTCTTAGGATTCACAACATTCATCCACAAAGTCAAATACTTGGTGATCCTAAGTTAGTTGTCCAGACTAGAAGCAAAGTGCAGCAACAATCAGAAGCTCATGCACTTCTTAGTTTTATCCAGAAGCAGCAAAGGAACAATCACAAAGATCAACAACACTGCTTATTCGCATGTTTCCTTTCTCAGAAGGAACCCACAAATATCACTGATGCTCTTACAGATGAAAGTTGGGTTGAAGCTATGCAAGAGGAGTTGTTGTAGTTTAAGCTCCAAAAGGTGTGGATTCTTGTAGATCTACCTCGTGTAGTGAAGGTTATTGGCACAAAATGGGTCTACAAGAACAAGAGGGATGAAAGAAGAGCAGTTGTTAGAGATAAGGCTAGACTAGTGGCCCAAGGTTATAGACAGGAGGAGGGTATAGACTATGATGGAGTTTGTAGAAAACTAGAAGGGGGGTTGAATAGTTTACCAATTAAAACTTTGTTTTGAAACTTATTGAAAAGATCAATTGATATTGATCTTTGATATGTTAATGAAATATGCAAGCAATATGTAAAGAGTAATTAAGGAAAGAAATGATCAAACCACAACAAGTTGTTTATAGTGGTTCGGTCTACAAGGACTCTTTTTCCTTGCCCTACTCCACTCCCCGAGTCTCACACTCGAGAGTTTAACTTCACTAGTCAACAAGCTCCTTTCACCGGCGGAGAAAACCTTTACACTTCGCTTACACTATTTCCGACACTAAGCTAGATGTCGAGTTCTTTCCAAGGGTACAACTACTCCCACACACAATGTATTTTGAGGACTAAAATACTAACCACTCACACTCACAAGATTATGATGGTTTAATATAACAATGAAGTATGAATCAACACTAGATCATACAACACTAAACAAACAAGACTTCCAACTTCTCGTTGAAGCTTGAATGTGACTTGATCTTCTTTGCTACAAAAGAGATCACTAATATGATATGAAACCGAGTTAGAAAGGTTAGAGAGAAGATATGTATGAGAGTATGTTAGAAAGGGATGAAAAACTACTTGGCTTGGCATTGCTATTTATAGCCAAATGGACAGGAGCGCCACGGACCACGCTGAACCCTTAAAGGGTTCCACCCGTGTACCAATTTGGTACCGCCGGGTCTGACAGCTAAGATATCAAATCTTGCTAAAGTCAACTCTATCTAAGTGAGATTGTGCAAGATATGAAGAGTACAAATCCATACAAAATATCTAATGAAATCTTCCAATGATTTCCATGATGCATCACATGATGTCATATGTTGTATTTCTATATTTAGAAATATGCAAGTACTTAAGTAGTGTTTGGTTTTAAGAACCTAACACATTCTAAAAACTACTATCATACATAATGATTAGAGTCATATCAAGATGTCACTAATCATAAATGTAAATGCATGAATGATGAATATATTGTTTGAAAAAGCTTGTTCTAATATCTATTAAATTTGACAAGCTTTAAGCTTTTATATAAAATAAATTTACTTTTGTCCTTAACAAAACTTAGGTAAAGATCAAGAATATAAATAACGTTTAATGACGATATTTGTATTAACAATCTCCCCCTTTTTGTTGAGGTCAAAATATAAATTTTATTTTTATAAAAGATACAAAGTTTGTGCAAGAGTTATAAAAATATTAGTTTTAGAACTTGAAAAGGAAATGATAATGTAAGAGTATGATGTTTGACTTTTTCAGAAAGTCAAAGTATGCAGTTGACTTTTTTAGAAAAGTCAAGTATTACCAATGATGTATCATGTTTGACTTTTTCAGAAAGTCAATCTATACAGTTTGACTTTTTCAGAAAAGTCAAATATAAACAAGTTCTATATTTTTCCCCCTTTTTGTCTCAACAAAAAGTAGAGGCAATGCGGAATGTAATGAGCCCGAGCCATTATCTCCCCCTTGATCAAAGCTCCCCCTAAATTGGGTGCTTAATGGGAAGATACATGGATTGTGAAAATAAAAGCTACAAAAAAAAATGTTAGTAATAATGATCATTCACAAGCATTTCCAAACACTATTTAAAAGCACCAACAATATAAAAAACACCATTCATTAGTTAAAATTTTCATGAATAAAGATCATGAAATGGGAACACAATGATGTGTTTTAGTACAAGAGAAAAAAGAAAATAATCCTAAGAAAAGAAGAACTAGAAATGCTAAACTATGACCATCATAATTTGATGGTGGATGAGAAAGAGCGTTGAGGCGCTCAAGGATATGATTGAGGATGAACCTCATTTCCTCTTGGAAGTCATGGACCATAACCCGGGTCCTTTCCACGGTTTGGCCCGTTTGCTCACAAGTTGAGCAACCATGCCTAGGGGGTAGTATGTTTGGGGAGGTTGTGGTGGTGGAATGGTAGAGGTGTTGGTGTTGGTGGATATGTTTGGGGTGGTCATGATGGATGCAAGCAAAGCATTTTTGCATTTGCATTGTCTCACTCAAGTGAGAGTCCACCATGCCTTTGAATTGGTGGAGGTTGTGGAGTTCCGCTTGAATCTCCTCTCTAGTGGGATTGGCATCCCACATGCACTCCTCAATGTCCTCAAGATGAGGGGACATTGATGTGGGGAGTGAATGATCCCCATACAAAGGACCATGAATGTCTTTGTGAATGGGGTGGAAGAGAAGAGGTTTAGGCCCTAATGGGGCATTTGGGTCAAAGGATGACCGAGGTGACTCATGAGCCATCCGCTCAATTGTGCCAAATGATGGCAATGGTGGTGGATGATTTGGCCTAGGAGGCAAGTCATCCAAATCCTCCAAGAAAGGATGTGGTGAAGTTGGTGGAGTGGAAAATAACTCCATAGGAATGAGAGTTGGAGACCTTGGTGAAGGTGGTGAGGGTGTTTTGGATGTTTGGATGGGTGCCGGTGGAGGTGAAGTTGGTGTTTTTGTTGGAGGTGGAGTGGTGATCACAATGTGTGATTGAGTAGGTGTGGCCAAGGTAAGGCTTGTATCATCTCGGATGGGAGATGAGATTGTGAGTGGAGAAGACTCGGATGAGGAGCTAAGGTTAACGAAGCAACAAGGCCTCACACTTATTCTAGCGGTTTTCTTGCAAGGTTTAGGAGAGGATTTTGTCATTTTTGACTTTGGTTTTTCTTTGCTAGATAATGGTAAGAATGAAGAAGGTGTGAGGATGATCATGGTAAAACCTCTCAATTTATAGAAGTGAAAAATTATGGAGAAATGTGTTTGATTTGATGTTAAACCATTGAAGAGATGAGGTTCCTAATGATTTGGAAGTGGGTTGAATGCTAGTCATATCACCCAAGTCAAGCCATTCAAGAGAGATGGAGTGAAGAAGAAAAGATTTGCAATAAATGTGTTCTAATGAGTGGAATTTCCTAATATTCAGATCACCCACGGATTTGAAGGTACCAAAAATTTGGTTCCTTCCTTTATGCAAAAGGGTTCCTTGGGTGGATTTTTCAAATTTTTGAATTTTGGTGGGAAATGGATTTCTTATATACCTAAGTGAATTATACTAGTTCTACTAAGAGTATAAGTAAGTTAGGATTGAATTATAAGCATTGGATGGTAATTTGAAATCACGAAATAGTCGAAATTCGAAAGTTACCGAAGGATCCACGGCACCAAAAATTTACACGGACGGAACCCAAAAAAGGGTGCCGTCTGGTCCGCCTGTACAGGTACGGTGGCACCATTTTACATAACGGACGGTACCAAATCGTTGGTGCCATCTGGTCCGTGTAGTGCAGAAAACAAGACAGAGTTTGTTTTTAGGTGTCGGGACTTTTCCGAAACCTGAAATTTTTCTCAAAACATGTGATACTAAACATTTCTAGTTAGGAAAAGCAAATAACACATATATAAACATAATGGAGCATGTATTTTGAGCAAGGCTTTTTGATTTTCACATTATAGTGAAAACGGGTAAAATTTGATAGCATACTTGTGCTATCCCCCTGCATAAGATTGTTAGCATTTACCATTGTTTCAGGTTATATTATCATCCTACATAATAAAAACAACTAAATTGTATCAAACATTAACGATAATGTATTGTTCCAAACACTCCTTAATGGACCCTTACTTGTCCAACTTCTTGTAGATCTTGTTCATCATCCTACCAAGGCACTTGAACATTCCCTTAGTTTGCTTGAATTCCACTGATTCATTCTCTATCTCGGGAAGAGATGCATAATACTCATGAGGCGGAAGACGAGAGCTTGGAAGACCATCCTCGGAGCTATTTGATGATGATGATGATGGAGTTGGAGGTTTTGCTCTCTTGCCTTTTGTCTTAGCAACTCGTGCATCACTCAAAGGTACAAAGATGTGAGGGATGAGTTCATAGTGAAGATGCATCCCTTTTGGACTTGGTCGAATTGGTGCAAATTTCTATAGAGACGGGTGAGGAGCATCCCGTATGGAAGAGCAACCGATCCTTGAGTTGGAATATCAATCATTCTCCTAACTATGTAGTAAGCTAAATTGAATGGTTGACGGGTGGACAAGTTGTAGAGCACGTGACAAAGACAAGCGTTGATGTGATCCCTATTTCCTATGGTGCTAATGACGTTGGCTCTAAGTAGCTCCTCCCATTTCTTAAATTCGGCTTAAGTTCATTTAGCTCCATTCCATATGGATCTCGGTTTACCTCCTTTCCCTTTCGGGTAACTCAGGTTGTATCACCCCTTGGATTAAATAGGTGTTCACGGATAACATCCTTATCGGCTAAACGGGTTTGGTAGGGAAGAGTGCGGTCATTGATAGCATCAAGAGCGGTGAGTGACCATTTATCCGAGTAGAGACAAGTCCTTCGGTTGGGAATTCCTAGCACTTGAGCAAAGTTGGCTAAGGTGATGGTGTAGTCGTTTTGATTGATTCTAAACCTAAGACAAAATTCATCATCGTCTTCATCACTAAAGCCGGTCACACTAGCATAGAATTCTAACACAAACCTAGGACAAATTGGTTCATCGATGTCAAGAAGACAATCGAATTGAATGGCGGCTAGTTCTTCACGGAGATTGGTATTTTCAAGGAAGGATGAGTGAATGGTTCTACCCTCATGGAAATACCTTGATTCTAGACCCCTAAATATTTCTACTTGTTCCTTGGAAAGTCCTTTGGTTTTGTGATGTTTGGGAATATAGCCAAGGGTGTCTTTGTGATCATAGAATCTTGCGGCTACCATGGTTATTCCTAGGAGCAAGAATTAATATGTTAAAATGAGAATAAACTTTAACGCTTTTGGTTCTAGTGTGTGCCTATATGAAAACAATTTGGAGTTGCGGTTATCTCGACTCATTTTATGCACAAAATGGTTTTAGTGGGGTGTTTGGCAAATACCATGAGATAACCCAAATGCTCCTAATTCAATGTGGCTTCATTTGAATATACCCGGAATGCATATTAGTTATGCAATACCTTTAGTATTCAAGAGCATGCAAGTGATGAAAGTTTAACGTTTCTATTTGTATTAGCAATGAAAAAATTGTTTTCCTACAAGTGAGAAGCTTTTCAAAACTTTTGACATGGGGTGTTTGGTTATTTGAATAAGGCCTTATATTCATTATCTATCAATTAGTGGGAAGCATGATTTGTTTATGCAATATGATAATGTAGTACCTAATTTTAATGACTAGTTATGCATTTTGCCAATTGAATTCATATTTGGTATAAAAGCATACATAAAACCCCATGTAATGATTTGTGATAGTTTTGTGCATAAATAAGAATCCTAGACTCAGAATTAAGAGATAAAATGTAGTTAGGATACTTACAATGATGTTATCTTCAGTGATTAGTGAGTGGGAAGGTGTCAATAATGAGCTTGGTTTAATGTTTACACGTTTTGGTAAAGTGAGTTTTGAGGAAGAAGATGTTTTGTAGGTAACTGTTTTGCTTCTGTAGACACCACGGACCAGACGGTACCAAATTTTTGGTTCCGTCCGTGTTATCGTTTGGTGCCGTGGCTACAGATGCATACAAGACAAATTTCTTTTGTTTTGACTATTCTAATGTTTTAGGCTATGTTTATCCTACATGTTTGGTTCCATTAATCCTAAACCAAGTCTAAGAAGATTAAAAGGTTCTCGTTTAAGAGGTTTAGTTAGGATGTCGGCAATGTTGTCTTCGGAGGATACTTTCTCGATTGAGATGTTTCCTTTTTGAACATTGTCGCGAAGAAAGTGATGACGGATTTCAATATGCTTTGTACGAGCATGTTGAACGGGATTCTTGCTGAGATCGATGGCTCCTTTGTTGTCGCAAAGTATCACAATGTCGTTGAGATGAATTCCGTAATCTACGAGAGCTTGCTTCATCCAAAGAGCTTGTTGACATGCTTTTATGGCTGAGACGTACTCGGCTTCAGTAGTTGAGATGGCTAAAGCCGTTTGTTTCTTTGCAAACCATGAGGTGAGACAATGTCCAACAAAAGTGCAAATACCACTTGTACTTTTTCTATCGACATAGTCACCGCAATGATCCGAGTCGGCATACACTATGGTTTCTACACCCGTTCCTTTGGGATACCATAATCCTAAACACGTTGTTCCCTTAATGTATCTAAAAATCCTTTTAAGGCTTCTAAGTGTGATGCCTTTGGGTTTTCTTGAAAGCGAGCACATAGACAAACACTAAACATAATGTCGGGTCTACTAGCCGTAAGATAGAGTAGGCTACCAATCATTCCTCTATATTTAGTGTTATCTACGGATTCACCTTCCTCATCCTTGGTTAGTTTAGTGTCCGAGGACATGGGTGTCTTAGTTGGTTTGGAATCTTCAAGACCAAATTTCTTAAGCATGTCTTTTATATATTTAGATTGGTTAAAAATATGCCATCTTCTAGTTGTTTAATTTGAAGTCCTAGAAAGAAATTTAACTCACCCATCATACTCATTTCAAACTCGTCGTGCATGATTTTAGAGAAATCATCACATAATTCTTGACAAGTTGATCCGAATATAATGTCATCAACGTATATTTGAACAATGATAATATGTGATTCCTTTTTCTTGGTAAAGAGAGTATTATCTACTAATCCCATAGTGTATTTGTTATCAATAAGAAAAGTCTTAAGTCGGTCGTACCAAGCTTTTGGTGCTTGCTTAAGACCATACAATGCTTTCTTGAGTTTGAAGACATGATGTGGTTTCTCAAAGTCGGTGAAACCGGGAGGTTGAGCAACATACACTTCTTCGTTAATAAACCCATTAAGAAAAGCACTTTTAACATCCATTTGAAATAATTTAAAATCATAGGCACATGCATAAGCAAGTAATATTCTAATAGACTCAAGCCTAGCTACCGGTGCATAAGTTTCATCATAATCAATCCCCTCTTGTTGATTATAACCTTGCGCTAAAAGCCTAGCTTTGTTTCTAGATACTATCCCATTTTCATCCATTTTATTTCGAAAAACCCATTTCGTTCCAATTATAGTTTGATCTTTAGGTTTTGGAACTAATTTCCAAACATCATTTCTAACGAATTGGTTTAACTCTTCTTGCATGGCAATTACCCATGATTCATCTTTTATTGCTTCATTTATGTTTTTCGGTTCAATGGTGGATACAAAACAAAAATAATTACTTTGATTTTGGGCTTGTGACCTTAAGGTTCTTTGATTTAGTTGTCCTATGACCTTGTCTAAAGGATGACTCTTAGATTCTTTGATGTTTATAATTTCTTTATTTAATGGTTCATCTTCCTTGTTATTATTAATTATTTCTTGACCTTCTATCATTTGACTTTCAACTAAGTCATCATCTACCAAAGGTGATGTCTTAGAGGGAGGTGGACTTTCGTCGAATGTTATGTTCAACGATTCCTCGACTATCATTGTTTCTTTGTTTAGGACAATGTAAGCTTTACTAGTTTGAGAATAACCAAGAAATACACCTTCATAAGACTTTGGGTCAAACTTGGTGAGGTAATCTTTAGTATTAAGAATAAAGCATTTACAACCAAAGACTCTAAAATATCCTAGAGTTGGCTTTTTACCTTTATAAAGCTCATATGGTGTTTTGTTTAAGAAAGGACGTATTAAGACTCTATTCAAAATATATGTAGAAGTGTCAACGGCGTTACACCAAAACTTTTGAGGAATGTTTTGTTCATTAAGCATTGTTCTACTCATTTCTTGAATTGTTCTATTTTTACGTTCTACTACTCTATTTGATTGAGGTGTTCGTGGAGCGGAAAAGTTATGTGTTATACCATTTGTGTCACAAAAGTTTCCAAATTGAGTTTCGTTGTCAAATTCACGACCATGATCCGTCCGGATCGACACAATTTTAACACCTAGTTGATTTTGAATTTTCTTGCTAAGAATTTCAAATTTATCAAAAGCTTCATTTTTGGTTTTCAAAACAACGTCCAAGTAAACCTTGAGTAATCATCTACTATGACCAAAGTGTATAAGTTGCCTCCGTAGCTTCTTATAGCGGATGGACCAAACAAGTCCATATGCAATAATTCTAGACACTTAGATGTGGACACCATATTTTTAGATTTGTGACTACTATGGGTTTGTTTACCGATTTTGCAAGCATCACAAAAGTGTTGGTCATATTTTAGTTTTGGTAAATTCCTAACTAGCTCTTTTGAAGATAGGTTTTGTATAAGTCTCATATTAGCGTGACCTAAGCGTCTATGCCAAAGAGAGGAGCTATCGTCTAACGTTGTTAGGCAAAGTTTGTCATTAGATGTTTTATCTATTTTCATGACGTATATATTATTTTTCCTAACTCCTTTAGCTATGGTGATACCATCTTTTAGTATTTTACTACCATTTTCATCAAATAGTACTTTATACTTTTTATCACATAATTGGCTAATACTAAGTAGATTAAATCCTAACCTATCCACATGAGCAACATTTTCAATAGTTAGGGAGTTATGAGCGATCGTACCTTTGCCAATGATTTTGCTTTTGAGATTGCTACCAAAGGTGACATTACCTCCGCCATACTCTTGGTATGATGAGAAGAGACTTTTATTGCCCGTCATATGTCGTGAGCATCCACTATCTTTTATCCATTCATCAGGTTCCAATCCAACTTTCAAGCATACCTAGGAAGCAAATAACTCAAGCATTTGGTCCCCAATATCTCATGGGTCCGTTTGGGTTAAACATACCATTTATTTGATTCATGTATGGAAATGATGAAAAAGAGTTCCATGACATATAATCTGGAGTTTGATATGGTCTAGGAAAGTTTTGATTCCAACCATTGTGTTGGTAGTTGGGTTGTACGTTGTGGTTGCTCTTAGGAAAGGGCGTTTGGCAAAAGGTGTTTTATATCGTTGTTGAGTAGTTTTTGATCTAAATTCATTTTAGCAAGTCCTACTCGACGTAACTGGTTTTAGTTTAACATTATCCTTGGTTTTGTTTGTTACTTTTACAAATTCAAGACGGTCCGTATTAACATTCGTCCCCAAGTACCCACGGCACCAATTTGTTCAACGGACGGAACCCTAATTTTGGTTCCTCTGGTCCGTGCTGTCGCAGCAGATTTGATGATTGTTCGTCCTTTTCGGCCGTTTTGTTTTGACTTTTGGAATTAATACTTCATTAAAACCTAGCCCATTCATGTCTCCTGGTGTTTTATGAATTTTAACTATTTCATCGGCAAGAGCGATGTTCTTGTTAAACCTTTTAAATTTAGAATTGTTTTCGATTAAAACATCTTGTGTGAGCTTTAGTTTTTCTATTTCAAGTTTAAGCTCTTGACATGATTTACAATCATCTTCATTTGCTTTTCCTTTTTCAAGTCGTTTTGCTTTTTCTTTTAACTCATAAACTTCATTTTCCAAAAATTCCTTTTTGGTTTTAAAAATTTATTTTTAGTTATGATTTTTAGACTTAGCTCACACAATTGATTATATTGTTTTTGCAAAGTGTCATCATCAATAGAAGAATAAGAAGAGTCGGAAAGTACCTCGTTTGACTCATGTGCCATTAGAGCGATCTCTTCCTTGCTTGATTCTTCATCGTCTTCACTATCACTCCAAGCACCACTTACAAAAGCTCGTTGAGTTTTGCTTTTAGGTGGCTTGGGACATTCTCCTATGAGGTGACTTGCATCACCACATCTAAAACATTTTCTTTCACCTTTACCCTTCTTGTCATCCCGATCTTTTGAATGGTTTCTTTTCTTCTTGAGGTTGTCTTACGAACTTTCCTCTTCTTCTAAAGAACTTCTTAAAATCTCTAACGGCCATGGCATATTCCTCATCTTCACTACCGAAGCAAGATTCGTCATCATCACTTGATTTTGCTTTTGCTTTTAGAGCAACGGATTTGATCTTCTCCCTTTTTCCTTTGATGATCTCCGAATCTTTCTCCATCACCATTTCGTGTACTTTGAGGTTACCGATTAACTCGTCTAGTGACATTATTGAGAGATCTTTTGATTCCTCAATGGCGGTCACTTTAGCTCTCCATTTGGGATGGAGTGCTCTAAGAAATTTCCGGACAAAGTTCTTACTACGAAAAGATTCATCAAGTGCTTTAAGTGATGTAATAATAGTATTAAAGCGAGCAAAGCCACAATCAATGGTTTCATCTTCGGGGATAACAAATTGTTCATATTGTTGAACAAGAAGATCAATTTTGTTATCCTTGACTTGTGAATTACCTTGATGTGTAACAATTAAAGATTCCCAAATATCTTTGGCGGTTTCACACATAAAAATTCTTTCATATTCTTTTCTAGGTAAAGCATTATAAAGCATCATTTTAGCTTCATTATTTTTAGCAACTAATTTCTTTTGTTCATCAACGAAAATATCCTTTGTTGTAGAACTAAAATCCCTTTAACAATAATAAACCAAAGATCTATATCTTTTGATTTTACATATGTTTCAAAGCGGTTTTTCCAATAGATAAATCCATTGGTTTCAAAGAGTGGTGGTCTTTGCATAGATTGCCCTTCTTTAAAGTTTTCAAAATCCATGGATCGTTTCAAGTTTATAAAATACAATTTATTTTAGAAATTCTTGAGCAACGAGGCTCTGGTACCAATTGTAGAAAACTAGAAGGGGGTTGAATAGTTTACCAATTAAAACTTTGTTTTGAAACTTATTGAAAAGATCAATTGATATTGATCTTTGATATGTTAATGAAATATGCAAGCAATATGTAAAGAGTAAATAAGGAAAGAAATGATCAAACCACAACAAGTTGTTTATAGTGGTTCGGTCTACAAGGACTCTTTTCCTTGCCCTACTCCACTCCCCGAGTCTCACACTCGAGAGTTTAACTTCACTAGTCAACAAGCTCCTTTCACGGGCGGAGAAAACCTTTACACTTCGCTTACACTATTTCCGACACTAAGCTAGATGTCGAGTTCTTTCCAAGGGTACAACTACTCCCACACACAATGTATTTTGAGGACTAAAATACTAACCACTCACACTCACAAGATTATGATGGTTTAATATAACAATGAAGTATGAATCAACACTAGATCATACAACACTAAACAAACAAGACTTCCAACTTCTCGCTTGAAGCTTGAATGTGACTTGATCTTCTTTGCTACAAAAGAGATCACTAATATGATATGAAACCGAGTTAGAAAGGTTAGAGAGAAGATATGTATGAGAGTATGTTAGAAAGGGATGAAAAACTACTTGGCTTGGCATTGCTATTTATAGCCAAATGGATGTGAGCGCCCACGGACCGAGGAACCCTTAAAAGGGTTCCGCCTGTACCAATTTGGTACCGGTCCGACACCAAGATATCAAATCATTGCTAAAGTCAACTCTATCTAAGTGAGATTGTGCAAGATATGAAGAGTACAAATCCATACAAAATATCTAATGAAATCTTCCAATGATTTCCATGATGCATCACATGATGTCATATGTTGTATTTCTATATTTAGAAATATGCAAGTACTTAAGTAGTGTTTGGTTTTAAGAACCTAACACATTCTAAAAACTACTATCATACATAATGATTAGAGTCATATCAAGATGTCACTAATCATAAATGTAAATGCATGAATGATGAATATATTGTTTGAAAAAGCTTGTTCTAATATCTATTAAATTTGACAAGCTTTAAGCTTTTATATAAAATAAATTTACTTTTGTCCTTAACAAAACTTAGGTAAAGATCAAGAATATAAATAACGTTTAATGACGATATTTGTATTAACAGAGTTTTTGCTCCTGTGACTAAAATAGAAACTATCAGGTTATTTTTGGCCTTTACCTCCTTTATGGGGTTCATAGTCTACTAGATGGATGTCAAGAGTGCCTTTATGTATGGCACTATAGATGAAGAGGTGTATGTTTCTCATCCTCTTGGTTTTGTGGATCCTGCTCATCCTAAGAAGGTTTATAAGGTGATAAAAGCCTTATATGGACTACATCAAGCTCCCAGAGCTTGGTATGCTACACTATCCACCTTTCTTGAAAAGCATGGATACAAAAGGGGAACTATTGACAAGACCTTGCTTGTAAAGAAGGATAAGAAGGATATCATGATGGTGCAGGTTTATGTAGATGATATCATTTTTGACTCAACAAGAAGGTCTTGGTGTGAAGAGTTTGAGGCCTTGATGAAAGGCATATTTCAGATGAGTTCTATGGGTGAACTCACATTCTTTCTTGGATTGCAAGTCAAACAGAAGCCAGATGTACTCTTTATTTCTCAGGACAAGTATGTTGCTGAGATGCTGAAGAAGTTTGACCTTGTAAGTGTGAAGACTGCAATAACCCCAATAGAGACCAAGGTGGCATTAACAAAAGATGAGGAAGCTGATGATGTGGATGTGCATTTATATAAATCCATGATAGGTTCTCTCATGTATTTAACTGCCCTCTAGCCTGACATTATGTATGCAGTTTGTGTTTATTCTCGTTTTCAGGTTACACCCAAGACTTCATACCTTCATGTTGTGAAGAAAATCTTTAAATACCTTAAGGGCAAACCCAATTTGGGCTTATGATATCCTAAAGAATCATCTTTTGACTTGGAAGCTTATTCAGATAGTGACTATGTTGGGGCAAGCCTTGACATGAAATCTACAACTGGTGGTTGTGAATTCCTTGGCAAGAGACTCATTTCATGGTAGTGCAAGAAGTAAACAATAGTGGCTACCTCTACAACTGAAGCTGAGTATGTAGTTGCTGCAAATTGCTGTGGACAGGTCTTGTGGATTCAAAACCAAATGCTGGATTATGGTTTAAACTTCATGAATACCAGAATCTACATTGATAATGAAAGCACTGTCTGTATTGTGAAAAACCCAGTGTACCACTCTAAGACTAAGTACATAGAAATAAGGCATCGCTTTATCAAGGATTGCTTTGAAAGGAAACTGATTAGGATGGAAAAGATTCACACTGACAACAATATAGCAGTCCTATTAACCAAAGCCTTTGATGGACCAAGATTCAATTTCTTAGTGGTCAATATTGGTATGATAAACCCATAGCTACATTTAAGGGGAGGATAAAATGTATAGTTTGTATCATAGTTAGTAGAATTAATTTAGTAGTTATAGGAGTATTAATATTAGCTAAAGTTAAAACTGGTAGTTATCTGGTAGTTCTAGAGTTAATACTGGTCGTAGTTTATATTAATTCTAGTTTCCACAAATAGTTGTAGTATTTTTCTTGGTTTTAGACTAATTTTTTCAGGAAAAGCATGGATTGGAGATGTATGGAAGCTGTGCTGTTTGTTTTGTAAGTGTACTGAGTTAATTCTGATAAGTCATCATTAATACTGGTTGACTATTTTAAGTCTCGTAGTGCAAATAAAGTTACTGTTAGTGCTGGTCGAGGGAAAATTGGTTTTTACTGTTTAAATAGTGCCGTTACTGATTTTTCGGCGCTAAGAAGTATATATATGGATAATATTCACCTTTAATTCATATTTATCCTTTATTTACTTCCTATTAATATTCAAAAGTAACAAATCTTTTCTTCCGATTAAAAATCACTGCCAACACTTAAACCCTAACACGCATACCAGTACTTCAAAATTCTTTTGAATGGCTCAATTAAAGTTTGTTGATAAGCATAATCAAGTGGGGTTTTTAAAGAAGCTAGAAGAAAGCACGGACTTTGAACAAATAGTGGATTTTTCCTGAAAGGTTCTCATATAAGGTATGCCTTAACTCACAATCCCACTATCCATGATTCCCTAGTCAAACAGTTTTGGCAGACTGCAACTGCCATAACTCTTGCTGATGGGACTCTAGAATTAAGAGCAACCATTGATACTCTTGAGTATTCAATCACTAAGGAATCAGTTGGAAGTAAACTTCAATTGGCTGATGCCTTAGGGATATCTATGTTGCCAAATGATGAACTTTTTCAGGGTATGGGTAATATGGGGTATCCAACAGATGAAACTTTTACTTTTTGGAAAAGCTTTTTCACACCCCAATGGCGATTTCTTGTGCATCACATTCTACATTGTATGAGTTCTAAAATTGGAGGATGGGATCAATTTGGTAGCAACATTGCCACTGCCTTGATCTGTCTTTCCACTGGCAGGATTTTCAACTTTTCAAAATTAATTTTTGATGCTATGGTTGCCAGTTTGAAAAGCAAAATAAAGTTTTTGATGTACCCTCGCTTTCTACAAATCATTTTGGATATTGAAACAGAAAGAAAACACCCTTATTTGGCTGTGACTTTCACCAAAACGATTTTTGAGAACATGAGAAGGGGTTTTCAGGGTGTACCAAGGCCTTTGTTGCCTTCTATGTTGCCTGTTATTACTAATGAACCTGCAGGTACATCAGTTCTATCTACATCAGTTCCATCTGCAACTCAATTACAGCCTATACCATATACAGAAGAGCTTGCTTATGAACACAGATCACCAACACCCCAACAACCTTCACCTCCAACTCATGAAGAAGAGCCATCTGTCATTCCCCAAACCCAGCCTCCAACTCCCACTCCTGAATCAGAACCAAGTTCTATGTCTATGGATGCTCTACTTCAACTAGTTCTTCAGTTCTCACTAGGATAGATGGTTTGGAGAAGGATCTGAAATAATCTAAATAGACCATGGGAGCAGCTATTCTGAAACTAGTTAAAAAGGTTACGAAGCTGGAGGGGATTATCAAACAAAAAGGGATAGATTTTACTGACTCAGAGGATGAGGAAGCAGAAAATTCTTCCAAACAGGGGAGGAATTTGAAAGAGGGGGAATCAGATTTTAAGACTCCTACACATGAAAAGTATTATGAGGATACATACATTCGTCCCCAGGGATTAGAAGCAGCTGAAACATTTTTCAAAGACCTCAGTCAAAAGAAACAGTTCAAGACAGGTATAAGGAAGAAATTTGATGCAGAGGAGGTTAGTATTGGTGAAGCAGTTAGTAGTGGCTTCACAGATATTAATCCTTATGATGATATTAAGTCTGGTGGTGATGTTAGTTCTGGTGGTGATAGAGCAAATTATGGTGGTGATAAAGTTAATCCTAGTGGTGATCAGGTTAGTACTGGTGATAGGATTAAGCCAGGTGATGATAATGTGAGTACTAGTGATGGTTCTGTTCAGAGAAAAGGAAAGCAAATACTTGAAGAGACTCCTCAACCTGTCAAAACAAAAAGACAAATCAGAGAAGGAGACTTCAAGCTTGGCTGAGATAAGGAGACTTCAAGCAGAAGATGAAGCTGAAGAAGCAAGGATTTCTGAACAAAAGTTGAAGGATGAACTGATTGCAAAGAGTATGCAAGAGCGGCCTGAGCTATCAGAAGCACAGAAGAAGAGGAAGGCTCAAGTACAAGAAGCTGCAGAGTTCTACACTGATGAGGATTGGGATATAGTAAGAGCTAAGCAGGAAGCCGACATGGATGTATTAGCTGATATAGGAAGTGATGATTATGCTAAGAAGATGGTTGAGCTAATTAATGAAAAGAAGAGACTGTTTAGAGAACAAAGGGAGAGATAAAGAAGGAACAGACTTATGACCAAAAGAGAACAAAAGGAATACATGATGAATTATATCAAGAGTCAAGGGGATAATTGGAAGATGTTTCAGCTTAAGAGATTGAAAGCTGATGAATTAAAGGAAGAGTTTGAAAAGTGTGTAAGGCAAGTTCAAAGCTTTGTTCCAAAGGATTCAAAACTAGAAACTTCAAGTCTTAAAAGGCATGGAATAACACTTCAACCAGAGAAAGCCAATAAGCAAAAGGTTAAAAATGATGAAGCTGTTGCTAAGACTGAATTTGTAAAGAAAGAGGAAGAACCTGAGGTTCAAAAGCCAGTTCTAAAATGGAGTAGAAAAAAATATGTGGCAAAGAAAGGAAAGAAAAAGGATAAGTTGGACAATAAGGAGGAGGTGGAAGCATATATGGAAGAAAAGGTAGATGAACCCTCTTCAGAAGAGTTTACTATGGGAACAATTGCACAAGGGTCAACACCCACTGCAAAAAAATTTAAGTGACAGATCATCAAAACTGGAAGCAAAGGAGTTTATCAGATAATAAGGGAAGATAACACTGATACTATTATGTTAACTTTCCAGGTTTATTAAATGATCTTACCAGGGATGATCTTAAGAAGATGTTCAGATTGATGATGCTGAAATATGGAGATAGCATACTTGAAGAAGAGTTTGAGAGAGTTCTTTGGGGACATTTAAAGACTATGTTTGAGACACCAATTCCAGGGGATGAGATTTGGAACTTGACTTATAAACAACAAGTAGTCAGATGGAGATATTTTCACAGTTGTGCAGTTCATTGCCTAACATTAGAGACTGCAGATATCTACATGTTGACTGAGGTAGAATATCCACTCCCATCTAAAGTTTGTAAGGTTATGCTGGAAAAGAAGCTTTTGGGAGAAAGGAAAGATGAGGTATGTTATCAACTCTTGAGGTTAATTGAAAAACAGGCTCAACAGCAATGATTTTAGGGTGTTTGAAAGAATTTTTAGGGCTGTAGGGTATGTATTAAGGGTTGATAGGTAAATGGAGATTGAGGAATACTGTACTTGGTGAAGGTGTTTTGCACTAACACAACAAATGGTTATTAGTCCACCATGTCTAACATACATAAGTGCTGGCTAATCCAAGAGCAAACGGATCTGGTAAACATTTCTCAAATCTGTTTATGGCTGACAATTTGCCAAAAGTTGTATGGTTATCAACTCACCATATCTATGATAGTGAAGAGTTGGCTAGCCCACAAGATTATGGCTTGTGGTAAGGCTTTGGAAAATCCATTTATATGGTTGACAGTTTACCAAAAACTGGATGGTTGTCAACTTACCAAGGCTTCAGTGTTAAAAGAGTTGAAATGGTTATCAATGTACCATGGTTATTCACCAAACATTGGCTACTCCAGAGTTAATGGCTAACTGGTAAAGAGACATCAAATCCATTAAATTTTCAATGATTCACCTCTCACAGGAGTTAACACACCTGGAAGTATGAGAATAGTATTAAACTTTATAAATTGATGTACATGTAGTCAAGGTTGCTGAAAAGATCTGAAGTAAAACAATGGAGTGTTGATACTTGTCATTTAAAGGCTGCATAGATCAAAAAGTGAAGATTCACAGAGTTTCAGTTCAGCATAAATCCAAAGAAGAAAGATTATAACATCCTCAAGAAGCTCAAAGTGGAGAACTTGAAATTCACAAGTGAAGATCAAGTTAGGGGAGGATTGTTAGGAATTATTTGTGTAACAGACTTAATACTGTTAGTTATGAAGTTAAGTCTGGTAGTCATAGTTAAGTCTGCCAGTACTAAGTTAAGTATTGTTAGGTTCCCATATTTGTAACACAAGCCTCAATATGAAAGAAAGAAAGATAAGATGATCGGTTGAACAAGACAAGACACTATGCATATGAATGTGACATGTTTATGCGTAGAAAATGAAATGAATTGAACAACCAACCCTCAAGTGAGGGTTTACAAGGATTATTTATAGGGCAAGGAGCTAGGGCAACACTACTAGCATCCTTCCCTTTTTATGGGCTTGGGCCAAGGCTCATGGGCCTTTTACACAAGCCTTAGCTTAATAACAAACACAAAGGCCTAATTAAGCTAACTATTACATATTAATCACTAACACTTGTAATATAGTTTAGGAGTGATTCCAACAATCTCCCCTAAGTGTTGGTGATGAATGAAAGAGTGATAAACGTTGTAGGTGCTGATTTAATAGTAGCTTTGACGTCTTCTAACAATCTTCTTTCTTGTGAGAAGAAGTGTCTTAATTCGAACAATCTCCCCAGTGTAGGGATCTTGTATCTTTTGAAGTATTCTGCTTTGACGTCTTATGATTTCTTTGTTCTTAAGTTCTATGTTCTTTGTGGTGAAAGTGATAGTATGTTGAGGTTATCAGCATCGTGCCGCTTGCTCAGTCTCCACGTCCTTTCTCCAACAGGCTCACACGCTCTTTAACGTTGGATTTCAGCTTTGATGAAGTTCTTTTAGTCTTTAAACTTTGTAGATTCTTTGTTGATGAAGAATCATTATGACTTTGTGTTGCCTATGAATATGAGAGAACTTATTTGATGATGTAGTTGGCATGAGCATGTGGAGAATCCGCACGATCTCTTTCTCCCGCGAGCATCCATAAGAAGAAAACATAAAACATGGGTTAGAAAGAATTCAGCGCTTATAAGTTTGAACTGCGAGAGTGTTAACAACATAGTGTGAAAACACAACTCTAATTCTCACAAGGGCTGTTCCTGAACTGGAGTCCCACAAGTGAGATAACGCGATGCACCGAAGTACACCTACAGTTCAGATGAGTAGCTGATGTACACCGAAGCATTACCCCACGACTGTAGACCGTTTGAGACACACTAAGCATAATCCACGGGGAGTTACCGAAGTGACTTGCTGTCAGGGCTGTTTGATGTTGACCCTGGCAGGAGTTTCCATTCAATCACCGAGGATCACAATTGTGAACCTCTCATAAATGTTCTCGACAGATTGCTAAGATCTGTGAAGGACTCGATAATGTATCACTTGCTTCCTTAATGTTGAACGACAAGCGATGAATTGTCAAGTGTACCTAAGAGATCTTTTGATGAATCTCTTGGCTCTAGACTCAATAGTGCACTTTGGTTTTCCTGAGCGGAGACTAGGGAGAGGGTCTCCTTATTCAATACCAGCAATCTCTAAGAGAAAGCCGATAGTTTATGTAGGGTTCCCTGTGAGAATGAAACAAGCTTCTGTTGGGAGAAACTTGAGTGGCTAAGAAGGTTTAGTGCATGCGTCACTGGGTCCATGATGAATTTGATCTTCAATACCGGTGTCATCTAGTGACAGCCATTAGCATATGAATTGTACCCGGTGTCTGCCCTAAGTTGAATAATCTGGAGGGCTATTTCTTTTTACCCTTTTCTTTGCATTTCTTTTTAATTCTTCAACTCCTTCTTTCTCCGATTCTTATTTTATCCTTTTTATAATCATACCTAAGGACTTCTAATTCTAACTATTGGTGGGTGTCCTTGGGTAGATCCCTCCGGCTCTGGCGGATCATAGGACGGTTATTCCTAACCTTAGTCACCTTATAACTTCATGACTAACCTATGTTGCCATAAAACCATTTTCATTGAAAATCTCTCATAGTGGTTATGAGTAAAAGCATTTAATACCACTGTTTGAGAGCTTTAAGATTTTGCATAATTACTCCCCCTCCACACGTGCTTAAGAGTTTTGACAAAAATTTGCATGGTGAAAGAAGAGCGCGCACTTTTGAATTGATCGACTCAAGATGGACAATTCCTTGCGAGACACGATTACGTTGAATAGTTAAAGAGATACATTGTCAGCTTTTAGGTGACAACTAGCTCTAATAACTACCTTGAAGATGTGGACAACCCCGAAAGGTTGTCAAACCCGTCAAAGTTCATGTCTATCGAGAGCTTCACGAAAGGTACAATCTACTAGGATAAGTCTTGGAAGACAAATATTTTCGATGTATGACTGTTCAAATTTCGTCAATTCATGGGTTGAAGTCTTATCACACGAAGATTCAATAGCAATTCACAACATATTTCTTATCACATAATTTTTCTCCCCTTCAAAAATGGCATATAAATGTTATTTTTGACGAAATTTTGATATTGAATATGTCCATTTTGAGTTTTACGGGAAGATTATCACAAAGAACAATTTAGTGAACAAAGTTTTAAATCAAATACAACCCCTCAACAATTGATATAAACTTTTGAGGTTTTGAAAATCATAAGGGGAAGTACTTGTTTTTTTGAGCAAAACTTTGAAAAAATGAAAGTTTTGATAAGTTTTACTCAAAAGTAAGAAGCTTTCGCTCCTTGTATAAGGATTGTGGCACTGAAGCATACCACAAGGTCCTTTCAATACAAGTACGGGTTGTACACTGTTATGTGTGCACAAGCCATAGTTAAATATAAATCACACAACCAAGTAATGATAATGAAACAAATCAAGGGTTACCAGGAGAATCCGTAGTCCGCAATAACTCGTGAATGCGTTCGGACGTTGATAGCCTGTGAGAGAAATGCTGGGATGACCACCTATGAAACTCTCCAATGTTCTGAACTGGTCCTTTCTGAACAACCTTTCATCGATGCGAGTGATGATCCTCTTAACATCCCTTTTCTCCTTCGAATTCCATCTCTTCTTCGACCCTATGCCTTCATGTATTTCCTTTAACCGATAAGCTAAACCATCCCTGACATTCTTCAATGTATGATCCCCAAACTTATGAAGCTCTCTACACGCCATTAAGCAATTTTGGTGTAGCTTACTGCAGTAGATGACTCCAAATGGTTTGCTGATGAGGGTGTACTGAGGAAGTGTGTTTATGTCGGGAAGGTCGAGCTGTGGTTTAGTGAGGTTAACACGAGTCTGATACGATTCCACGGCAAGCTAAATGTATTTTACACGTTCTTGGATGACAATGCTTCTGATGTAGATGAGTAGGGACTTGATGTATTCGCGTTGGATAATTGTGGAGAAGTGTCGCATTCGTCCTTGCACCTTAGCGAGATACATATCTTCAATGTCATTTAGCGACAGTCTCGAAAAATCCGCTTCACAAAATTCGTAGTCCTCTTCGTCTTGTCGTTTTACCACAATGTTTTTGAGAAGTGTGTAGTCCCATTTAGACGCAAGAGAAACATGCCTAATAGCAACGATCTGTTTATCACTATACACTTCGTGTTTTGACTTTTATACCTGGCAGCGTTTGTAGTAGATTCTTCAGATTTTGCCAATCCCACGCTGTGTAGATTCTTCGGCCAATTGCATCAAGGTCATACTTTTCCACGCTGTTGGCAAACATGTGAGTAGCCTTTTCTTCGATGGCTATGCAGTTGGAGTAGATTGCTGCCGGGAACGGAAGTGTAAGTGATGTAGCGTATTTCTTTGACACATCGCTACCATGTAGAAGAAATTCCAGGTCATTGTTGAAGAAATAACGGAATGGAATCTTTGGTTGATCTGGTTTGCCAATTGTAGGTTGAGGTCTTGTCCAGTCTGTGTAGTATGGAGCTTTGTCTTTTCGTGTGAAGTCAATGTTAGCTTCAGGGTTGAGCTAATCGATGTTGTTGGACATGGCTCGTGCTATGTTTTCAAGATGGTATTCAACTTCAATAGCACTTTCAGAGCTGTCTTTGAGCAGTTGAAAAGCTTCATTCTTGATACGTCTCAACTCTGCTTTAGTCATCTTCTTCACCCGAAACTTTTCTTGAAGTAACTTAGCATGCTCCAATGTTCGACCATCTACCATTTCTTGACCTTCAGGTAGTGAGGGAGTAGCATCAACAAGTGTAGAAAACCAGTCGTATTCAGCGGTGTCATCTTCGTTTAGCCATGAGACAACATCTGTCTTTGTCTTCTTCTTCTTCTTCTTTGGCTTAGATGAGGACTCTGGTTCCTTTGTTGTGGTGGGAGAGGTGGGTTGTTGTCGGGGCTCAGGTATCTCTTCATCGTCACCACTAGTGTACTCGAAGTGATCACCGGTTTTCTCTATCTGAGGTGGTAACTCAGAGTCCTGAGGTTTTTCAGCAGCAGCAGAACTTGGTGGAGAGCTTCTATCAGTTGGAGTCCTTTAGGGTGGTGGTGGCATGGAGGATGATTCACCAGTTTTCTTGGACGCTTAGGCTCAGATCTTTGTCTTTATCCTTATCATCATCGTCTCTTGGACGCTTAGGCCTTTCAGCTTGCTCCTTGCATGAAGTCTTGAGTTGATATTCCAGTAATGCCTCAAGTAGTTTACTTTCGTCAGAGGTGAAAGTTGCAGATCGTTGAGACAATTGTATCACCAGCTTGTAAATCAACTCTGCATCGAGAGAACTGCAGCTCAATTGGATTGATCGTCATTGTTACCGGGGTAGATTGCATTGTTTGCTTGACCAATTTCATGAGATTTGGATAGAGCTGTCTGGTGAACATCTCCCTTGTAACTCCAGGAACAGTGTAGAGAAGAAACTTGTGAGTATATTCTCTTGCCGTCTTCTCCATTTCCGTTTGGAAATCTCCTTTGATAAAATTCTGGATATGCTCCCTTTCTTTCAACAACTCATTTATCCCTTTTTGAAAAAAGTTGATTCTGTTAGCGAGTTGATTCAGCTTTTTGTTGGTCACGTCTTTCTTCCTGACTTGCTTGACAACATTGACAATCTTTGTCTTAGCTCGGGATATCCAAGAGTCGGTTGGTTTCTTCACTGACTTGGATGTGGATCTGGTTGTGCCTTTGGATGGTGGAGGTGAAGAGTGAGAAGACGAGTCTGATGATGATGATGAGACATGAGGAGACTCGTGGTCTTTTGGAGGCTCAGCAGTTTGTTCCTTGGAACATGTTGGGCTGCCTAGAAGAAAGTCATCATAATCAACTTCGTCATCTTTTCCAGACTTAGCCATTTATTCAGCTTTAATCCTGGCTTCTTCATCTGCTTGAGCTTGAGCTTCTTTATCTGCTTTTTCTTTAGCTGCAACCTCAACATCTTTATCATAAATCTTCTCCGTCTCTTCCTTTTCTGGTTCCTCAAATTCATAGGTGATAGTGTCCTCCAGTCGCCGTTGTTGTGGATCGTGGGTGGTGGTACTAGTTCCCTTATCGGGTTGATTAACCGCATTAGGAACTGGTGTAGATAGTGCACCACCACTTGACCCTCCGGGGCCACGAGTTTGTTCCTTTACGAACTCTTTGGCAACGTGTTGGAGTATGATATTCTTCACCTTTTTCCTGTAGTCTCTGTCCAGTTGTTCTTCATCCGAGCTCTCCTCTTCTTCTGGCTCAGCAACTAGAGTTTTGCCTTTACCTTTATCAGCTTTCGGACTAGGAGGTTTTGCTACTGTTTGAGTGTCATCGGTTGGAGTTTCAGAGTAGATGACCTCTTCGACCGTTTCAGTTTCCTCGAAGTCCTCGTCCGTAAGCTTTTGTTGCGGTTCGGGTTTGGGAATAGGAATGGCTTCTTTAGAGGGAATTTTCCTTTTATGAACATGAATCCTCTTGGGATACTTCCTGACTCTCGCGTGCTTGTAATGCTTCCTGACTTGCCTCTCCTGGTTTTCCTAGTAGGTGTACCAGCGGACTTTTCATCAAGGAAACCTACTTTTCCTTCTTCAACTGCCACCGATATCGTTTATGTAATACAGCTTGTTTGATATCATCATGATAAGATAATCTGGCAAAGATCGCACCTTGTTTCTTTGTTGTAGAGTCCTTAAATCGGCAGTGAGTGTGGGCTCATACAACACGGAGTGCTGTTTGGGGTCATCAAGTCTCAAGGGAATATCAGGATTATACCCTAGAGCTCTCTAGATCAACAGTTTGGTGTATCTGATATACGGGATCTTGGTGCCAAGCTTTTTAAGGAAAGTCATCATGTTGTCCCATATCAGAGCTTCAACTTCAATGTCTTTCTTGTTGACCAAAGCCCAAAATATTTGTAGTTCCATGAGCTTGGGATGCTCATGACCACTATCACGTCCAGAAACAGATTTTGCAATCATTATGTAGAGGGTTCTCCATGGCTGGGGAATGTTCTTGAGATCAACAGATGAGTGCTTTATGATAACCCCGGTAGCTTCATCATCGCCGATGTCGACCATGAATTGGAGAACGACATCTTCAGTTGGTGTGGCATTGAATTGAGTAGGTTCGATGACAGGAATGAGAAGAATGGCCCTCGAATCTGCTGGTGTGATGGTGACTTGTTTGTTGTTAAGCGTCACCGTCCACAAAGATTTTGACCTTTGATCTTTTGCATTGTATGCCAGAATTGGTGAGTGTAGATCTCCAAGATGCGAGCGAGTTTGTGAGCATGTTCTGATAAGGGTGAGACTTCAGAATATCCGCAACAATCTGGCATGAAGACTCAGAACAAGAGAAGGTATCAAAATCAACTCTGAGGTTGTTCTTTCCGATCTTCATAGGGTAACCATGAGGGAAGATATCTGCAATAGTGAGAACATTTGGTGCATCCACATTTTGCATTTGAGCGTCCATGTCGTGATCTGAAAGATATTTAGCCAAAAGAACCAACATATCGAAAGACATTACGTTAGTCAACAGTTGATTTTATTGTCTATTTATTAAATGTGATATGTCGATGATTGTTACGAGTCCAATGTCACTTGTTAGTCCAATATTCCGAAGACGTCGTGATACGTTTCGTGAGTTGATTAACTTTGAGTTTTAAAGTCCAAGTTTTCACATATTTATCACAACTTATTAAACAATTAAGCTTATTAGTGACATTTTTGGTTTCGTTGTGTTATGATTTATTTATTTACAAGTTTGCACGCGTAACAATTCATAATTTTGGTTAAAGCTAGGCCTAGGCGTAGGTTTTGCAAGCTTATGCGTAAACAGGAGTGGTTATACGCGTAAGCATAAGCTTTTACATAGGATCTTGACTTACGCGTAAGAAAAGAGGGCCTTAGGCGTAAAGCTTACGCAAGCGTATATGGAACCTTACGCGTAAGGCTTACTCGTAAGAGTGAAACTTATGCGTAGAGGTTACTGTTTACGCATATCCTTCACAGGATACGCGTAGTCCCCATTGTAGAACCTTACGCGTAAAGGTTACGCGTAAGATTTCTCTTACGCATAACATTCTACGCGTAAGGTGATCCTTATGCGTAGATGTTCAAGTAACCTTGATTCTGAGTTATTTACGCGTAGAAACCTAAAATAAATTCACCATATCACCAATATTAACACATATATTCATTCCTTTTCAGATTTAAGCATGAACACTATTTAAGCAGTTATTCGTAGAAACTCAATTACGCGTAGAGTTTAAACCCTAAAGTTCAATTCCTACGAATAAGATTTCTAGCCATAGGAATAACACCAAACAGTTTCTGGGATATCTTAGAGGTCTAATGAAGGGTTCTGTACAAGTTTTAACATAAAAAATGCTATGAATCAAAAGTACCCAAAACGTATAAACTTAAACCCTAAAATTTAATTCTTACACAATGGATGTTTCTGGGCAAGTTATGAGTATGGATATGATCAATTCAACTTATATACAACCTTTCTTAACCATCTAATTAACCTAAAACACTCTCACATGAAAACACCCAATTCACGCATAAAACCCTAACTTTCAAAATCAATCAATTTAAGTTTCTGGGTGAGTATTGATGATAGAAATGGTATTAATGTGATTAGACAAACGTTTTGACACAACCATTTTAACCAAAACACTCAAACTTGATTATGTGTTCATACGCTTATGTGTAGAACACAAAATCATTCCTAGGTTAAAATCTAACCGTTGGTTTTCAAAACGATTCAAAACCTATGTTTATGACCATGTTAGAAACATAAAAACACTTACAAAATGATGATCAAAAACACGGATTTGCAGGTGGATTGTTATGCGTAGGATATGGGTAGTTGTGAAATAAATGAGGCGAGTTAATGTTGTGTAAAAAATTCGGTGAAGTATTTTGTTAGAAAATACTTTGAGATTTTGACACATTTAGTCCCTCCACCTTTACCATTTACATCCAATGCCCATAACTTCCATTTTGGTTACCAAACGAAAGATATTTGAAAGAAACTTGACACTCCCCTCGACTTAAGAAATAATGAAATTTTATAAATTTGAGTCCGAGGAGTGCCAAGAAACCGTAAATGTGACCACCATTAATCAAAGACACAATTGGGATAAGGTAACATGCAAGTACAAGGTTTTATGAAACCAAAAAATATTTACGTTCTCCCCTCAACACTTGACGAGAAAAAATACTGAATTTTGAAATAGTAAAGTGTTAACGGAAGATTTATACTTGCCATGTTACAAGAAATATAGATAGAAGAATATTTTTGTTGTTTTATCAGATTTTATAATTTTGTATTTTGTTTTTGAAAAATATTTACAAAAGAGGTTTTGGTGTTTGACTGGTTTTAAGAATGTTTTAAAAGTTCATCCAGTTCCTCTGGAGTCAAACACCGCATACCAATCCGGTGGACCAACTCATTAAACCTAGCAGGAGCTAAGGCTTTGGTGAGAAGATCTGCCAGTTGGTATTCAGTACCCACAAAGTATAATTCAACAGTACCCTTTTCCACGTGCTCCTTGATTAAATGATATCAAAGATCGATGTGCTTTGATTTTGAGTGTTGAACGGAGTTGCACAAGATCGTAATAGCACTTCTATTGTCGCAATACATTGGGATTTTGTCAAATATGTAACCATAGTCATTGAGTTGTGTTCGCATCCATATGACTTGAGCACAACATGCCGACATGGCTACATATTCTGCTTCTGTTGAGGACAGCGACGTACAATCTTGCTTCTTCGATTGCCATGACACCAGTTTATCATCAGGAAATTGTAATGCTCCTGAAGTACTTTTTCGTGAATCTAAGCATCCCGCGTGATCGGCGTCTGAAAAAGCGATTAGTTCAAAACCAGAATCCTTCGGATACCGGATCCCCAAGTTAATGGTTCCCTTGATGTATCGAGGATTATTTTAGCCTCGAGAGGTGAGTTTCAGTTGGTCTAGACTCGATAACGGAGCAAAGATATACAAAGAAAGACAATATTAGGCCTGCTGGCTGTTAGATACATGAGAGACCCAATGATACTGCGGTATTTGGTAGGGTCAACCAATTTCCCATGCAAATCAGCGTCCAGTTTCTTGGTATGTGCCATGGGAGTGGCATAGGTGTCACAGTTTTGCATTTCAAATTTGTTTAAAAGTTCAAGGGCATATTTGGACTGACTCAAGAAAATACCACGGGGTGATTGATGAACTTGCATTCCAAGAAAGAATGTGAGTTCACCCATTATTGACATTTCAAAATGTTTTGTCATTAGTTTTGAAAAAGCATTTGAGTATTTTAAATGTGTTGACCCAAAAATGATGTCATCCACATAGATTTGAACGATTAAAATGTGAGCCCCGTGATATTGTATGAAAAGTGTAGGATCGACCGAACCTTTAGTGAAATTATTGGCAATGAGGAAGGATGATAACTTATCGTACCACGCCCGAGGAGCTTGTTTGAGTCCGTAGAGAGCTTTGTTCAGTTTGTATACGTGGTTCGGGAACTCTGGATCAACGAATCCTTCGGTTGGCCGACATAGACCGTTTCTTTCGGTTGACCATTCGAAAAGCAATTTTGAGGTCCATCTGAAATCTGTTATATTTATATGAGCCAGACGTAAATATCCGAACAGCATCAAGACGAGCAACCGGAGCGAATGATTCTTCAAAGTCAATACCCTCTTCTGTCTATAACCCTTAGCCACCAGACGTGACTTGTTTCGATTCGTTCCTTCAAAGATCCAATTTGTTTTTCCAAATCCATTTGAGACCAATGACGAAGACTCATGTTGGTCTTTCAACCAATTCCCATACTTCAAGGCGTTTAAACTGATTGAGTTCTTCCTGCATGGATTCAATCCAGTTGTCTTTGGTCATTGCGCTTTAATATTTTTGGTTCGATTGGCGGGGCGACGGTGAGTGCATAAATGCAATGTTCACCATCTCGTGTGAAGACGTTGTCGCTACGACATGGTTGATTCGGGTTACCAATAATATTCTCTAGAGGATGGTCTTTCGTCCAATGATGTGTGGAATGTTGATGTTGATATACATTATGCAGATTGGGAGGATTCAAATGGCTTGTAGATGATTCCGCAACATCTGGTGCAACAGTTTCATTAGCAAACGGGTTGAAGAACGCATTTGGATCAAAATCTGCAGGTGGGGGTACTTCATTGTTCAGAACATCATCAGCTTGTTCAATGTCGTTGGATGTAGTTTGTTCAACTGTTTTTGTAGAGTCAACTGGTGGTGCTTCTTCAATAGTAGTTGTTGTAGCAGGTGTATCAGGTATTGGAGTATGATTAGGTTGAGCAGCGGAAGCATTGGATACACCTGGAGCATGTTCATCAATATCATCACTAAACAGAGGAGCAAATAGCTTTTCCATTTGTTGACGAGTAAGCTTTGGAGCTTGTGTCACCGGTGATGATGGGGTTTCAGAGGAAGTTTAAACGGTTATGACCGGGTTCTAAGTCGTTATGCTCGAAGCCATTTCGTAAGCTCATCGAAATTTGCATGAATCGTTTCCATAACCTGCTTTGTATGACGATTCTAGATCCGGTAACCTTTAGATTTATCACAGTATCCAATAAAGATTCCAATGTCAGCTTTGGCTTTGAGCTTTCCAAAGTCATCACGATCATTATTCGGGTAGCAAAGGGATCCAAATACATGAAAGTGTTTGAGATTCGGTTTTCGGTTGTGGATAAGCTCAAATGGTGTTTTGTTGCGGCGTTTAGTAATCATTGAGCGATTCTAAGTGTAACATGCAGTTGATACGGCTTCATAAGTAATCTGGAAGTTTAGCATTGATTAACATTGTTCTGGAAGCTTCCACTAACGTACGGTTTCGTCTCTCAACAACTTCGTTTTGTTCTGGGGTACGTGCAATTGATGTTTGATGCTCAATTCCCACTTTCTCATAATATTCACGAAGAGTTTGATTCACAAATTCAGTTCCTTTATCTGCTCAATTTGTCCGACGGTGTTCGAGCTGAACTTGAATTCTCGTGAGAAAGGTGATGATCATCTGTGGAGCTTGATCTTTACTTCAAAGAAAATAAACCCAAGTCCATCTGAGTAGTCATCTACAATTACCAAGATGTAGCATTTGCCATTAATCGCTCACGCATCGGACCACACAAATCCATGTGAAGAAGATAAAGCACATGCTGAGAGCTGTGTTCCACCTTTGAAGGAAAATGAGCACGAGCGCTTTTCCCATGTTCACAAGCTGAACAAAGGCGATCTTTAGAATATCAGAATCTCGGGAGACCTTCAACAAGTTTGTATCGAGCAAGGTTGGTTATGGTTTGAAAGTTTAAATGTGAGAGACGATGGTGCCATAGCCAAGATTTTGTAGATGTTGCCTTTGAAAGTAGACAGATGGGAGATGAAGCAATCATGTCTTGCATGGAGATGGTATAAAGACTTGAGTTGCGGGTGCCAGACATAAAATCATTTCCTTGTAGATCACGAATGAAACAAGTTCTCTCCCGAAAAACAACTTCCAAATCTCCATCACAGAACTGACCTAATGAGAAGAGATTGTGACCGAGGCCTTCCACATAATAAACCGTACTAATTTCGATGTTTCCATTGATGTAATCTCCGTAGCCCATGATAGCTGTGAAGTGATCATTCCCGAATCCGACAAAGGCCAATGAACTTTGCAACAAAGTTTGATAGGTTTGAGATTGCCGTCATGTGTCGGAACATCCACTATCAACAACTAAAGGATGATCGTATCACCTGCATTACACACAAACGACACAGATGGAATAGAAGTAGATGTGGAACCCGAAGAGTTAGAGGGTTCTGAAGCAGTTATAGTAGAAGTACACACATTCGTTACATCACTTTTTCCATTACATTTTTCAGACGCAATATCTAAAGTGGGTGCAACTTGGGTCTTATTCAAAGTCCTAGGGTGTTCTTCTACTTCAGCAGTCTTTATTGGTCTTTTCTTAGGTCGCAACTTCCTATTCTTCCTTGTATTGCTCCTAGGCTGTGAAGTGCGGACGTTGGGAAAAGAGGCAACTATTCCTGTTTCAGTAGAGGGAAGCACATTAGTATCTTGTGATTTGTCAGTAGGCATTATAGTGTCACTATTTCTAAGTGTTACAGGTGCAAGTTTCTTAATGTTGCTAAGCTAAACTTGTTCATACTTTCCTAACTTTTCCTTTAACTCAATGATAGTGTGCAACAAATCTTGATTCTCAGAACGAAGATTTCCAGAAAAATTCATTACTTCTTTAGTGTGTGCAAGATAATGATCAAGTTCGTTTGATGCTTCATCACGAGCTTGTTTGAGTAAATCAAATATGACACCATATTCCTTTTTAACTTTTGTAAGTTCTTGTTCATATTTTGAGATTTGACATTTCAAAGACGCGTTTTGATCATCTAGTTGTTCAAATTTTGGATTAAAAGTTTTGGATTGCAACTTGTTGATTTTATTTTGCAAAGCAAGTTCACGATTTTGACAATCTTTTTGACACCATTTAAGACGACGTTTTGCATTTGACAGCTCGTTTAACAGTCGTTCATTTTCAACTTTTAAAGACTCGATCTGAGGCACATTATCAGTATTCTCAACAATTTCAACAGAATCAATAGTACAGATAACATCTTCCAAGAGTCGATCAACATCTTTTCGTAACATTTTCTTTTTACATTTTGTATTTGAGATCGATGTTTCTGTTTTCTCGAAAACGATTTTCATCAATCCAAGTTCCTTATGAAATTCCCTTTCCCAATATAATGCATAATTTTTCAAATTTTTAACGTGGGGTAAAATTCTTTTCTGAAAAATATCTCTTTGTTCTCGCGCCTAAGGCGATTGAAAGTGTTCAACTTTTATTTCAGAATGAAATTCAATCTCACGTTCTAAAAGTTTGATGTCAGAAGTGAAAATGTCAAAATATCTAAGAATTTGACGATTTTCGGGTTTTGAATTTACTTCACTGAGTGAAGGTAAAGGACCATAAATTTGTGCATAATTTGGTTGGGGAGCAACATTAGAAGACTCGGACATAGATGTGATAATCCTAGGTGTGTTAGAAGAATCCTTTTGTGTGACGAAAGTAATGGCTTTTGAATAGTTAAATGGTTTGTTATAAACAACATTTTCTAATTTTGATCGACTCTCGCCTTCTGCATCTAATTCCTCTTGACGATGATATTCAACAACACTCATAACAGAGTCATCAATTTTTATTCTCGACCTTTGGAAACTTCGATTTGGTTTGAATGCTTTGTTTGAAAGCTTTGGTTTGTAATCGCAATATTAGGTCCATATCCATTTGTATTGGGTTTTAAAGTAAACTTTTGAATAGTTGTGATTGACTCACCATGTTTATAAACAACATTTCAAACTCTTTGAGTTTGTTTTGTAAGCCGACAATTTCTTCAAGATAGTCATCTATTCGTTTCATTGAATGCTTTTTGTATGCAGAGAGCTGTTTTTGACAAGTTAACAACTCAGCCTTGCCTTTTTGAGTTTCCAAAGTAAGAGCATTAAGTTGTTTTTTATGTTCATGTTTCAGTTGTTCTATTTGTTAGGTTCCCATATTAGTAACACAAGCATCAATATGTAGAAATAGAGAAGAGATATAGATCGGTTGAACAATTACACACACACACGCATGTATGAATGATGAAGAGTTAGGCGTAGGAGTGAAAGTGAATAAATTGAACAACCAACCCTCATGTGAGGGTTATACAAGAGTATTTATAGGAGGGAACTAGGGCAACACTCCAAGTTCCCATCCTTTTCCTTATTGGACTAGGCCTAGGCTTATGGGCCTTCTACATAAGCCTAAGGCTTAATTACTAACATAAAGGCCATATTAAGCTAACTATTACATATGAATCACTAACACTTGAATTAAGGTTTAGGAGTGATTCCAACAATCTCCCCCTAAGTGTTAGTGATGAATGAAAGAGTGATAAACGATGTAGGTGCTGATGTATTAGTAGCTTTGACGCGTCTTCCCACATTCTTCTTCTTGTGAAAGAATTGTCTTAATTCAACAATCTCCTGTAGAGAATTGTTTCTTTTGAAGTATTCTCGCTTTGACGCGTCATCTTTGTTCTTTGATCTTTGTTCTTTGAAAGTGATAGTATGTTGTTGTTGTTCATCGTCGCCTTTCATGCTCTAGTGTCTCCACGTCTTTCTCCAACATGCTCACACGTTCTTTAACGTTGGTTTACAGTTGATGAAGTTCTTTAAGTCTTTATACTTTGTAGATTCTTTGTTGACGAAGAATCATTCTGACTTTGTGTTGCCTTTGATCATGAGAGAACTTCCATAAGTGATGATGTTCGTATGAGCATGTGGAGAATCATGCACGATCGGTCCCGCAGAGCTTCCATAAGAAGAAAACACAAGAAAGGTTAGTAATAAGCGGATTCCGGCACTTACAAGTTCAAACTTCAAGAGTGTTAACAGCATAGTGTGAAAACACAACTCTAATTCTCATAAAGGCCGCTCAACCGGAGTCCCACAAGGGAGATAACGCGATGTACAAGTACATCTACGTTGAATGAGTCACGAGGTACACCGAAGCATCACCCCAATCGTAGACCGTTTGAGACACACTAAGCGAATCCACGGAGTTACCGGTGACTGCCGTGGTCGCTTTGATGTTGACCTGGCGGGAGTTTCCATTCAATCACCGAGGATCACAAAAGTGATCCTCTCATAAATGTTCTTGATTGCTAGGATCCGTGTAGGACTCGATAACGCCCTCACCGTTGTTCTTATTGTTGAACAACAAGTGATGAAATGTCAAGTGTACCTATGAGATATTTTGATGAATCTCGTGGCTCTAGACTCAATAGCGCTTTGGTTTTCTGGCGAAATGAGACTAGGGATAGGGTCTCCTTCTTCAATACCAGTAATCTCTAAGAGAAAGCCGATAGTTTACGTAGGGTTCCCTGTGAGAATGAAACAAGCTCCTGTTGAGAGAAACTTGAGTGGCTAAGAAGGTTTAGTGCATGCGTCCTTGGGTCCATGACGACTTTTAATCTTCAATACCGGCGTCATCAAGTGACTACCACTGAGCATATGAATTGAACCGGTTATGCGCCTCTAAGTTGAATAATCTAAAGGGCTATTTCTTTTCACCCTTTTCTTTGCTTTTCTTTTTAATTCTTCAACTCCTTCTTTCTCAGATTCTCATTTTCTCCTTTTTTAAAATCATACCTAAGGACTTCTAATTCTAACTATTGGTAGTGTCCTTCGGTAGATCCCTCCGGCTCTGGCGGATCATAGGATGGTTATTCCTAACCTTAATCACCTTATAACTCCATTGCCATAAAACTATTTTCGTGAAAATCTCTTAAAGTGTTTGTGAATGAAAAACATGTTTGAACACTTCAAGAGTTTTAGATTTTCAGAAATACTCCCCTCAACATGTGCTTATGAGTTTTGATAGAAATCAAGCAAAGTGAGGAAAGAGCGCAAGACTTTTGAATTGATCGACTCAAGATAGACAATCCCTTGCGAGACACGATTACGTTTCATAGTTAAAGAGATACATTGTCAGCTTTTAGGTGACAACTAGCTCTAGTAATTACCTTGAAGATGTGAACAACCCCGAAAGGTTGTCAAACCCGTCAAAGTTCATGTCTATCAAGAGTTTCTCGAATAGGTACAATTTACTTGGATAAGTCTTGGAAGACAAATCTTTTCAATGTATGGCTTCGGTTCCCGTCCAATTCATGGGTTGAATTCTTTTCTCACGAGGATTCAATAGCAAAACACAACATATTTCTTATCACAAAATTTTTCTCCCCCTCAAAAATGACATATAAATGTTATTTTTGAAGAAATGTTGTGAATAAATATGACCATTTTGAGTTTTGTGGGAAGATTACACCAAAGAACAATATGTGAACAAAGTTTTTAAGTCAAATACTCCCCCTCAACAAGTGATATTAACTTTTGAGGTTTTGGAAATCATAAGGGGAAGTACTTGTCCTTTTGAGCAAAAACTTTGAAAAATGAAAGGTTTGATAGGTTTTACTCAAAAGTGAGAAGCTTTCGCTCCTTTCATAAGGATTGTGGCACTGAAGCGTACCATAGGGTCCTTTATTTACAAGAACGGGTTGTACACTCTTATGTGTGCACAAGCCATTTTAAAATAATCACACATCCAAATAAATATTAAGAACGAAGGTAAAATAGTTAAGGGGTACCAGGAAGTCCATCAATCTTTCCATAGAATGCGATCGTATGCGTTGATAGTCGGTGAGAGAAAACACGGGACGACCACCTACAAAGCTCTCCAAGTTACGAATCGGTCCCTTCATAACCTTTCATCGAGCACGTGATGATCCTCTTCACATTCCATCTATCCCGAGAATTCCTTCGCTTAGGAGAACCAATTCTTCATGTATCTCCTCAACCTATAAGCTGCTTCATCCCGACCATCTTCAATGTGTGATCCCCAAACTTGTGAAGATCTCTACACGCCATCAAGCTATTGCGTTGTAGTTCGTCATGCGATAAACTACTCAATGGTTTGCTAATGAGAGTGTATTGTGAAAGCCGGTTGATGTCGGTATTTCTAGCCGAAGTTCTCGTGAAGTTGACATCGGTCGATATGATTCAACAACAAGTTGTAAATCTTCTACAAGTTCTTGGATCACTATGCTTCTGATGAAGATGAGTAAGGACTTGATGTATTCACGTTGAATTCGCGAGAAATGTCTCATTCGTCCCTCAGTACTTTAGCAAGATACGATCTTCAATGTCGTTGAGAGACAAGTTCAAAGTCCGCTTCACGTAATTCATAGTCCCTTTCATCTTGTCTTTTGACCATGATAGACTTGAGGAAGGTGTAATCCCATTTAGACGAAAGGGTGACATGCTTAACAAGAACGGTCCCTATATCACTTGTACACTTCATGTGGAGACTTTCGAACCAGGCGACTTTTGTAGTAGATTCGTCGGCGTTGCTCGCCAATGGTGAATCCCGTACATTGCATCAATGCCATACCGCTTCCACTTGCTTGGAAAACATGTGGGTAGCCTTTTCTTCGATGGCTATGCGGTTTGAGTATATATCGCCGGAACGGAAGTGTAAGTGATGTAGCGTATTTCTTTGAACCATCGCTGTCGTGTAGAAGAAATTCCAAATCCTTGTTGAAGAAGTAGCGAAATGGAATCCTAGGTTGATCCGTCGTTGGCCAATGGTTGGTAGAGGTCCGGACCGGTGTAGTATGGAGGGTTGTCCCTTTGGTGAAGTCAATGTTTTGCTTCGTGGTTGAGCCAATCAATGTTGTTAGACATGGCTCGTGCTATGTTATCAAGGTGATATTCAACTTTAATAGCACTTTCCGAAGTGTCTTTGAGTAGTTGAAATGCTTCATTCTTGATTCGCTTCAACTCGATTGGCCATCTTCTTCACACGTAATTCCTCTGCAGTAAGTTAGCATGCTCGCAACGCACTACCTTCTACCATATCCGGATCATCATCGAAAGTGGCATCAACACGCTTTAGAAAACCATTCAAATTCTGTCATCTTCGCCGAGCCATGAGATCGACATCGCCCTTGGAGACTTCTTCTTCTTTGGCCTTGATGAGGATGATGGTTTCTTTGTTGATCTCTCACGGAGAGGTGGGTTTTGTTGGGGCTCAGGGACTTCCTCATCGTCACCACCGGTACTCAAAGTGATCACCGGTTTTATCCGTCTGGGTGGTAACTCGTGAGTCCTAAGGTTTGTCTCAGAAAGAGAGGAGGAGATTGTCTTGGTGGTGAAGTCCTTCGGGGTGGTGGTGGCATAGATGATGGTTCTCCGTGACTTTGGACGCTTAGGCTGCCATTTTATCCTTATCCTTGTCTTCATCGCCTCTTGGACGCTTAGGCCTTTGAGCTTTCTCTCTCGTATGATGATTTGAGTTGGTATTCCAAAGAATGCTTCAAACAATTTACTTTCGTGAGAAGTAAATGTTGTAGATCATTTTGACATTTGGGATACTAGCCTGGAAACCAATTCAGCATCTGAGAATATAATGGGATCAACTGGATTGATGTTCACTTGCATAGGTGTTGATCTCATAGTTTGCTTGGCCAAATGCAATAGATTCGGATAGAGTTGTCTGGTGTACATTTCTTTTGTCATACTAGGAACGATGTCAAGAAGGAATGTTAGCCTTAATAGTTTATATTAGAAGTGATGGTCATTCACGATTAGGAACTTTGTAACGTGTGTTAGATATCGTGATAGAATAGTCTACGGGCTCGTGGATTGGGATAAGCTATTTGGTTAAAAGATGAGCTAAGCTTGCCGTCTATAAGCTCATATATCCCATGTCCAAATCCAATCCAACGGTTTCCATACAAAGCCCAAGTAAAGCCTTTAGGGCAACTTGTGTCTTGTACTATAAATACCCCTCAAATGGTCATTTGAGGGGTGTGCTTGAGTGTGTGTGTGTGTGTGTTTTCTTTGGAATATACAACATATTGTGTTTATCTTTATCCTCTCACATACACGGTTTCATATCATTCAAGTCACCATCTTTCCTTTCTTCTTATTCTTTCTAAGCTTAACGTTTGTGTTTGTGTTGTTTGTGTTAACGTGATATTTGTGTTGGGTTTGTGATAAGGTTGATAAAAGTAAGGTCCTACAATTGGTATCAATCGCCTAACAATGGTTTAGGAGTGTTTGTGTTTGTTTTGAAGGGTTACGCGTAAAGGCTCTCGTTTTACATATTTGTCACGCTTAAAGCTTTAATTTTTGCACTTAAAAATTCAAGATTCTTGTAGTTTAAGGTTTATTTGGTGCTAAAGTTTCAGTTTTGCAAAATTTCAAGCTTTACGTGTTTTTCTTCATTTTTAAACTCGTGTTTGGTTCATTGGTCATTTCTACTCGTAACTTATCTAAGCACTTTGGGTGAAAAAGGTCAACATTTTTGGGTTATTCGAGTGTTTTAAGGCTATCTCTGCAAGAGAAATCGTTTGAATCACTGGAAATTTTTTACGCGTAGGTCAAAACCCTAGTTCTACGCGTAAGAAAGTCAACTGCTTTTCTATGCATAAGGTTCTACGCATAACTTTTGGTGCGATTCTTCGAGCTTCAACGATTTTCGCTTCCCTCACTTGGATAAGTTTGTGGAACACTTCGACTTTTGGATATCCCTTACCGTGATAGTGTAAAGGATTTTTGGCAAAACCCTAATCTTATGCATAAGCTTAGACTTACGCAGAGAACACTTTTACGCTAAGTATTTTTCTTACGCATAAGCATTTGTCTTACGCATAAGCTAAATCTTACGCATAACTTTTCTGCCTAACTTTAAACTTACGCGATAAGCATTTCCTTCTAAGGAATCCTACTTAAGCCATCCTACTTAACCATATCCTACTGTGAACCTCTTTGGTCTACTTCTAAGCTCTTTTGGCGGAAAACTTGAGTAAAATTTAAATTTTTGAGAAGACTAAACGCGTCAATTTTTACGAGAGATTCAAATTTTGGTTTAACTGTGAAAATTTTGGTCAAAAATTCAAATTTTTAGGCCTAAATTCAAAATTTTCGGTCAAATTTGGCGTCAAAATTGTCATAACTCAAAATTTTCATACGACCTTAGAATTGATTTTTATAGTGAATTTCATATTTTGGGCTTAAATTTTTAGAACCAAGGTTACTGAAGTACGACTTCAACCGAGCTTAATCTTCATCAACCACAACTCCTTTATCGTTGAATCGATCCTACATCAAATTTATCATAACATACCTTCATCAATGGCAACTCAACAAGACATTCATGCGTAGGTGCCGAAAACCGACCCCCTATGTTGGCAAAAGGTGGTTATCTTCAATGGACAAGTCGTATGCTCCGCTACATCAAGACCAAACCTAATGGAAAATTGATGATTCAATCCATTACGAATGGACCCTTCAAGCCTCGACAAGTCCATATCCCCGAGATCCTAACGCAACTCCCCCGCCCCACCATCTTATCATACTCAAACTGAATCGAATATACTCAAGAGGATAAGAAGCAAGTCGATGCGATGACATGGCAATTCATATTGTCCAACCTGGGTTTACCAATAGCCATCTTTGCCTGGTAAACGAAACCGCTTTTGATATGTGGGAACGTGTTAGACGGCTTTGTCACGGAACAAAAATTGGTTAACAAGACATGGAGAACAAGCCGCTAACCTAATGGGAAAAGTTTACTTCAACTCTGTGAGAATCCATTGAATCCTACTATGGAAGGTTTTGTACTTTGATTAATGAGCTAATCGTAAACAAGCTAGCACCCGAACTATCGCTCAAAACATCAAGTTCTGAACAATCTTCCGTAAGAATGGGGACGATATGTCACTATTGTCAACCAAACAAAAGACCTTCATCAGTGAACTTTGATCAACCAATGATTTTCTCAAACAAAACCAAGTCAAGTGAATGAAGTCGAAAGAAAGATTGGCAAAGAATCATGATCCATTGGCTTATTGCAAAGACTCAACCTTCAAAGGAATACACAACAACAAGTTTCATCATCTTCCAACAACAACTTGCAGCAATACATTCCACAACCACAACAATAATTCTATCCACCAGAACAACAAGTCATTCAACAACCGTATCCACAATACCAGAACAAGGAATCACCGATCCCAAACCGAACAAGAAGAAGCTTTGCTACAAGTATTTTCTTTATTGGGTAAAGCATTCAGAAGTCGCTATTCCACACCAACTAACAACAACCAAAGGATTTCATCAAACACTTGGAACAGGCAAATTGCACAGCCGGTGTGAATATGGGTAATCAAGGTCAAATGGTTGGAGTTATTGGGAATCAGCAGGATATGCTACCGGATTTCGTATGGGTAATCGAAAGCGGTTCAGATCGGGTAATCATTGGGTCGTAATGTTGGAAATCGATGGGATGTAATGTTGGGAATAGAGCACGTGGGTAATCCGAATGGGAATGTTGCGCTCCAAATGTTGGGAATTATGGAAATGTGAATCGTGGTAATCGTGTTAAGTGTTATAACTGTCAAGGAATGGGTCACATGGCACGAAACCGTCCCCACTAAGCCACACAAGAAGAATGCTTGAGTTTCTTCGGAAGCTATCTGTTAGCAGAAGCAAGAAGAAGGGATGCGCTTGAGTGCCGAGGAAAATGATTTTTTCGCTATAGTGGATGATTTGGAAGACCTCGAGGAAATCAATGCTAACCGCATATTCATGGCAAATCTTCAGAGACTAAGTACGACACTCCACGACGCACTCCTCGTCTATGACGCCAACGCAGTATCCGAGGTACCAATCATTGATCCATGCTATAACAATGTCATATTTGATGTGTTTACTCATGACGAACAACATTCTCAGGATGCCACACCTACTCATGATACATACCGGACAATCCGAAGTTGTAGCAATACTAACTCCAAACTCTAGATGTGGATCCTAGTGGAGGCTGTGTGGCACAAAATACTGAGACCGATGAGGAAACACGTGCTTATTTTGAATCATTAATCAATAACTGTGGCATTGAAATTGAGAAAGTGAGTAAGGTCAATCGCTGGAAGTTAAGGCCTAATGTTAAATTGACCACTGAGCTTGAGAGTTACAAAGAGAACGCCAGAGCTTATGAATTTCATACAAACAAAATATCAGAATTAGAAATTGGTTACGAGATTACGTTTTAAGAGAAAAAACAATTGCAAATCAAGTATGATACACTTGATGTGAATCTGAACTTGAAAATAAAATCTTTAAACAAGGAAATTTCGAACTAAATGCCTAAATTTCTAAACAAAAACACGTTTTCGATCATGAAAAAGAGAAGAAACATTGATTCTTGATTTTTCAAAACGAGAAGATTCTCTTCTGATGAAATTCGGATAAAATGAAACTATCAAAAAATTGGATAATTTACTTCTTACAACGGGTCATTCCGCTAAAACAAACAAGATGCTTTCTAATCAAGTAAATCCGATTTTTCATACTTCACATAAAATGGCTCTTGGTAACTCACCTCCTGGTTTCCTCAAGAAAGCTCGAGAAGAACGGAATGTGTTGAACAATGGAAAACCTTTGCATGAACCCATAATTCTTCATGATTCTCTTGAAACGTTTGAACTATCCGAGGAGAGTAGATAAAAATGAAACAAAAACATCCGAAATCAAACCTATTGATTATAACAAATGGAACAAAATTAATGGTATTTCGTTTGTTTCTCAATCAACGTTTTCCACCAAACCAAGTGTTTTAAACAAAGTCTCAACACCTGCTTTCAAAATCGCTTTCAAAACCAGTTGTTGTCTCCAAATCTCTTTCAAACATTGAACAAATATCTTCAAACAATCCTTTTAACACAAGTGATGCGAAAGCATTTTAGACGTATGTTAAAACTAGAATTGGGAGACTTCAAGAGACTGTTAAAACTAAAACTCATATTACAACCAACATCCGGTTTAATAGTTTTGATATTGAACAAAAACGCTTTTTGAAACTCAAATTGCCCCTCACCAATAACATCAACTCAAGGGTAATTTATTTTGAACAAGCCTTTTGAAAGAAACAACTGACTTTGTCAAGGACCATAAATCCCTAGTAAAGCAAGCTAATGAAAGTGTTGAACACATCAAAGTTTTGGAAAATTTAAATGATTCTCTCTTCAAGATGTTATGACTCTTGATATTATGTCCATTATTTTGCAAACATATTCTGTTGAAGATCATGAAAGACTCGAGTCTGAGACCTCCGAAATTGTTTCAAAATATGAAAAAGCTCTTGAAAAACTTGAAAAAGCAAATGTGTCATATTTTAAACAACTTGACCGAAAAACGGAGGAATGCAAATATGACAAATTGTCGTATGAGCGTGCCTACAATGACATGAAAGCGAAAAATGATCTTTTGAGGGCTCACCTGGAAAGTCAAAAAGGAAAGGCGTGGATCTGTGATTAAAAACCATTGACTGGGAGAAAGCAAATGTTCCCAAACCGGTTTCCAAACCAAAATGTCTGTTTATGACTCCTCCAAAAGTCAATGCGAAAAATGTTTCATCAAAACCAGCCACTCCACCCGCCTACCTAAACAACATGTTGATAAAGGAAAAGCGGTTATCGAGAAACCAAAAGTTTTAGCACTGGCCTTTTAAGATGAGTACCACTAATGCGCCTCTACAAACATATGGAACAAATGACATAAGTTTAGAAAAGCACTCTAAAGAGACTAGGAAAGTTGAAACCACCTCCCTTCATAAAAATGTGAATCCTAATGCGTGTGCCTTACCTTCTACAGAACTAGAAAGCACCTCTAGGAGCAGCACACTAAAGCCTAAAAGCAATACAAGGAACAATAGAGTCTCGCATGCCTCTAAGAGTAGTAGCTTGAATAAAGAGAAGAAAGTAGAAGAACACCCTAGGAATTTACCGCTTTATAATAAGAAAGACATTTCATCCAATGTATGAACCTATGAAACTTGCTAAGTCTTATGAATGTGTTGAATCTCTTTGTTTAACTTGCAAGAAATCTTTAGTTAATGTTCAAGATGATTGTGTTTCTAAGAATGTGAATGATAAGCCTGTTAAAAAGAACGTTCCAAAAAGATCTTACGCTAAACAAGTAGGAAGACTAGTTGCAAAACTTAGACTTTACACTAGTGACAGGAACTATAGTGTATACTATAGGGATGATATTTGGAAACCCACAGGTAGAACTTTCACACTCCGGAATGGTACAATGAGTGATAAACCGAATTCCCAGAGAAAACCTCTCAGGTGTGATAAGGATTTTTCCTCTAACCCAAAGGAACCAAAATCAAAACGGTTTCCACAATATTCTTTTTCTCATTCGGCGTGTTATCGAAATTTTTCTTTGGATCGCCGACTTCGGGTTGCTCCAAGCACATGACCGGAATCTTCGATCAATTTCGTGAAATTCATGGGAACCGTGACGTTTTGGAAATGATCATGTAGCAAATATCATGGGTTATGGAGATCTACCTTTTGCAAATTATTTGATCACTCGGGTTTACTATGTCGAAGGGTTGGGACACAATTTGTTTTCACCAAGGCGGTTCATGGATGCGATTTAGAGGTTGCTATTAGGAAAAATGCTTGCTTCGTTAGAAACTTGGATGGCACTGATCTCTTAACTGGAAATCGGGATACAAACTTGTATGCTATCGACATTAATCAAATGGCCTCTTCATCACCAATATGTCTTATGACACGAGCATATGGAACCAGTCACGGTTGTGGCACGACGGTTATCCCATCTAAATTTCGACACCATCAACAAAATTGCCAAAGACAACATCGTCAACGGACTTCCAAAGTTCAAATACACCAAGGATCACTTATGTCCATCATACGAACAAGGAAAAAGCAAAAGAGCATCATATAAACCCAAAACCGCACCTAGTTCGGAAGCAAAGTTGCATATGTTGCACATGGACTTATGTGGCCCAATGAGAGTTGAAAGCATTAATGGGAAAAAGTATATTCTTGTTATCGTCGATGATTATTCGAGATATACATGGGTTAAGCTTCTGAGATCAAAAGACTAAGCACCGCATCATCATCACCTTCAAGCAGTATTCAAGTACTTCTTCAAACTCGAAGTAAGGGTTGTAAGAACGTACAACGGCAAATTCACTAATCGGGAGTTAAGAGCTTATTTTGAAGATGTTGGAATTACTCATCGACATCACCGAACTCCAATGCAGAATGGGGTAGTTGAAAGAAGAAATCGTACTCTTGTGGAAGCTACTCGCACAATGCTAATCTATTCTTGTGCACCGTTATTTCTATGGGTCATGTTGTTGCTACAGCTTGTTTCACTCAGAACCGATCCCTAATCCATCCTAGATTCAATAAAACCCCATATGATCTTGTGAACAACAGAAAACCGGATATCTCTTACTATCACGTGTTTGGGCTTTGTGCTATCCGAAACGACATGAGAGAATATCTAGGTAAACTGAAAGCTAAAGGTGATATTGGAATCTTCATTGGATATTCAGATAACTCGAGGGCATTTAGGGTGTATAACAGAGGAACTAGGAGGATCATGGAGACGATGAATGTGAAGTTTGACGAACTGTCACATATGGCTTCTGAGAGACTCGCTCTAGAACCCACTAAACCAATTGCAGACTTCCGACACATCGGCCAGGACTCATACCTCAAAGAGCTCAATCAACTTCGATTGACAATCCTAAAGAACAAGAATGGGATAATTTCTTTGAGTTAATGTTCGATGAATACTATGGTGGAACTTCGACAAATGCATCAAACCATCATTCCACTGCACCCGCCAAAATCATCCTCCACCACCAACTGAAGATGCATCTACAACGGTCGAAACCAATGCACCAACTCCATCTACATCATCTACATCTACTACGCTTCTTGCACCCGCTCTACCGAGCGGTTGATGAGCAAAACCAACAACCGAACGATGCAACGTTAGATGAACACTTATTTGAAAATCCGCTTGCTACGAATCACGAATCATCCTCAAGCTTATGAGAACCATCTAACTCGCATACGTATAACCAACGGTATCCTTCTACTCAGAAGTGGACAAAAGACCACCCAATTGAACAAGTTATTGGTGAACCTTCACGGCCAATTCGGACGAGACGCCAACTTGCCACCGATTGCGACTTATGCATTTATCTTTGCTCAATTAGCAATATAGAGCCAAAGAACATTGCGAGGCAATGGCGTAACCCGCATGGATAGAAGCGTCTGCAGAGGAACTTCTCCAATACCGTCTACATGAATCTTGGGAAATGGTTCCAAGACCCATTGACGTCAAGGTCATTGATCTTAAATTGTTATGGAAGAACAAACGGGATGAAGAAATGACTGTCATTCGCAACAAAGCTCGCCTTGTGGCCAAAGGATACAGACAAGAGGAAGGGATAGACTTTGAAGAGTCATTCGCTCCGGTAGCTAGACTAGAAGCGCGATATTCTTAGCCTACGCCACAAAAACATCACGGTTTATCGATGGACATTAAGACCGCGTTCTTGAATGGAACTCGAAAGAAGAAGTGTATGCGTGGAGTCGACCGAAGGCTTCATAGACATGGAACATCCGCACTCACGCCTACAAACTCAAAAAGACAATCTATGGATTGAAACAAGCTCCGAGAGCGTGGTATGACGAACTGTCCTCTTTCCTTATCCAAAACAATTTCACCAAAGGAACAGTTGATCCTACCTTGTTTACACAAAAATGCAAAACAACATTTTGATTGTTCGATTTACGTGGGCGACATCATCTTTGGGTCCACTAATCCGAATCTTTCAAAACATTTTGAAAATCTCATGAAAAGCAAATTTGAAATGTCCATGATGGGGAACTAAAATTTTTTCTTGGTTTACAAATACATCAATCCCCTCGTGGAATTTTTATAAATCAAGCTAAATACACAACCGAGATTTTGAAAAATCATGGTATGGATAATTGTGACTCGGTCGGAACACCAATGGTAACTTCACCAAAAATTGGAGCCGATTTGTTTGGGAAACCTATTGATCCAAGAAATATCGAGCATGATTGGTTCTCTCATGTACCTCACCGCTAGTCGACCATATATTCATTTCTGTGTTTGCTTATTAGCACGGTTTCGTGCAAATCCTACCGAACGCACCTCAAAGAGGTTAAACGGATCTTTCGGTAATTTTGAAGACATCCATTCACATGGGACTTTGGTATTCAAGGAACGGATTTGATCTAATTGCCTTTTCAGATGCGGACCACGCAGTGATCAAGTTTCAAAGACAAAGTACATCCGAAGAGCACAATTTTGGGTGAAAAATTAGTAAGTCGGTTCAAAGAAACAAGATTGCACTGCACTTTCAACCGCCGAAGTATGTGTCTCTATATGCGTGTTGTGCTCAAGTTCTATGGATGAGAACACAACTCACAGATTATGGCTTTACTTTCGATAAAATACCTATGTATTGTGACTCGAAAAGTGCCATAGCCATATCATGCAATCTGTTCATCACTCAAAGACTAAGCACATCCGTGTCCGCTATCCCTTCATCAAAGAGTACGTCGAAAATGGTATTGTTGAATTATTCTTCGTGAAGACAGATTACCAACTCGCCGATCTATTTACTAAAGCCCTTCCAAAAGAAAGGTTTGACGATTTAGTTCGACGAATTGAAATGCGAAGCCTAACCCCTGAGGAGTTAGAACGCTTCAAATCTTCTTGAAAATGATTTTCCAAAAGCTTGTCAATATTTTTGAAAAAAAACAAAATACAAAATTTGAAAACCAACAAAAGCAAAATATAAAAATATAAAACTTTCAAAAATACAAAAAAAATATAAAATCAAAAATCCAAAAATATTCTTCTCACGACATGTCTCTCGTATAATCGATATTCTCAGACGCTAGAAATGTCATTCATCAATGATACGGGTATGTACAGATGCTTGAGCGAGAGTTCTTTAATGTTTTTCAAAACATGTCGTTTCTCAAAACTTCTTAATCTATGGCTTTCGTATACTTCAGTACGAAACCCGGACTAAAATGATGACTTTTGATTATTTTTCAAATCAAAACTCGCGCTTTTATAGAAAAATCAAGTGTACGCCTAATCATTTAAAATGGTGAGAAATCATCATCATCTTGAGCACCTTTTCAAGATTGTTCAAAAAGATTTTTCAAAATCTTTCAAAATACTTTGTGCTCAAGATAACTCCCTCCAAAACCCTTTAATTGATTATGCTTTATTAAAGGGGGAGTATAAAACTAAAATGTTCCAAATTCATGCTTAAATCAAATCCGTTTGTCTCCCCAAAAGATTCTAAAATGTTGATTAATCCATTTATATAAAAAATATCACGAATATGCTATTTTTGAGGGGGGGGGGGAGACGTGATTAAATTGTGATCAAAATCGGTGTTTGAATCTCAAAATGAGCTCGACTCAGTTGAAACCAATGAATTGACGAGGAATCAAAGTCAGTAAATGTACCATTTCAAGAAACTCGTGATAAACATGAACTTACATGGGTCTAACCTTCTTTTCAAGAAGTGTTTACATCTTCAAGTTAGTTATTAGAGCTAGTTGTCACCTAAAACTGACAATGGAACTCTTTAACTAGGCAACGTAATCGTGTCTCGTGGGGAATTGTCTATCATGAGCCGATCAATTCAAAAGGTGCGAACTCTACCCTCTATGTGCGATTTCACAAAACTTATAAGCACATATGAAGGGGAGTGTTTCGAAAATATAAAACTTCTGAGTGTCTCAAACATGTTTTCTATCATAAACACTTTGAGAGATTTTCAAGAAAAATAGTTTTTATGGCAACAATAGGACAGTCATGGAGTTATAAGGTGACTATGGATAGGAAACTCGTCCTATGATCCGCCAGAGCCGGAGGGATCTACCCAAGGACATCACAAATAGTTAGTATTAGAAGTCCTTAGGAATGATTGAAAAAAAGGAGTAATATGAGAAAGGAGAAAGAAGGGGTTGAAGAATTAAAAAGAAATGTAATGATAAAGGGTGAAAAGAAATAGCCCTCCATATTCAACCTTAGGGCGTAAACCGGTTCAATACATATGCTACTCGGTTGTCACTAGTTGACACCGGTATTGAAGACAAAGACGCCATGGACCCAAAGGACGCCATCGCACCTAACCTTCTAGCCACTCAATTACTCTTAAAAGGATTTCTTTCATTCTCACTGGGAACCCTACATAATCTATCGGCTTTCTCTTAGAGATTGTTGATATTGAAGAAGGAGACCCTCTCCCTAGTCTCCGCCAGAAAACCAAAATGCACTTTTGAGTCTAGAGCCACGAGATTCATCAAAAGATCTCATAGGAACACTTGTCATGACATCGCTTGTTGTTCATCAATAAGGACACAAGTGATATATTCTAGAGTCCCACGCAGATCTTAGCAATCTGCGTAACATTTATGAGAAGTTTCACTTCGTGATCTTCGTGATTGAATGGAAACTCGCCAGGGGTCAACATCAAGCAGCTCTGACAGCAGGTCACTTCGGTAACTCCCCGTGGATTACGCTTAGTGTGTCTCAAACGGTCCACAATCGTGAGGTGATGCCGTGTACCTCAAATGACTCATCTGAATCGTAGGTGTACTTCGTATATCGTTATCTCACTTGTGGGACTCCCGATTCGAACGGCCCTTGTGAAAATTAGAGACGTGTTTTCACACTATGCTGTTAACACCCTCGAAATTCAAACTTGTAAGTGTCAGAATCCGCTTATTACTAACCTGTTTTTATGTTTTCTTCTTACGGAAGCTCCGAAGCGGATGGATCGTGCAGACTCGCCACATGCTCATACCAACAACACATGAAAGTTCTCATCAAAATCAAAGGCAACTCAAAGTTAAAGATGATTCTTTGTCAATGTCAAAGAATCTACAAAGTGTCAAGACTCGAGAACTTCAACATTGGAAACTCAAAGTCAAATAGAAGTGTGAGCATGGTGGAGAATGACGTGGAGACACCTAACCAACGAAGTTGACAACGGCAGACAACCACATTATCTGATCACAAAGCATGAAGGAACAAAGGATCAAGACTATTCTATATCTAAACGCAAAGTTCATGCTCGAGAAAAGTAAAGACCTAATCAAGTGGAGCATCATTTGAATGACCACCCCTTAGGGGGAGATTGTTAGCCTTAATAGTTTATATTAGAAGTGATGGTCATTCACGATTAGGAACTTTGTAACGTGTGTTAGATATTGTGATAGAATAGTCTACGGGCTCGTGGATTGGGATAAGCTATTTGGTTAAAAGATGAGCAAAGCTTGCCATCTATAAGCTCATATATCCCACGTCCAAATCCAATCCAACGAAGCCCATACAAAGCCCAAGGAAAGCCTTTAGGGCAACTTGTGTCTTGTACTATAAATACCCCTCAAATGGTCATTTGAGGGGTGTGCTTGAAAGTGTGTGTGTGTGTGCGTTTTCTTTGGAATATACAACATATTGTGTTTATCTTTATCCTCTCACATACACGGATTTCATATCATTCAAGTCACCATCTTTCCTTTCTTCTTATTCTTTCTAAGCATAACGTTTGTGTTTGTGTTGTTTGTGTTAACGTGGTATTTGTGTTGGGTTTGTGATAAGGTTGATAAAAGTAAGGTCCTACAATTTATATGATAAAAAGATCTCAGATCCGGATCACGTTTTATCTTTACAAGATTTTTTTTCGTTGAACCTCATCATCACAGATCTATAAGTGTGAAGCCAAGCTTTAATTTATTTCCGAATCATCAAGAAAAGAATTTATAACAATGATGTTATTATTCTTTCCTTTTGTTCGTTCTATGACCAATCAAACGTGAAAACAAAAACGAATCAACATCAAAACCTACCCGTGACCCTTATAAAGGATCTTGATGACGAAACTCGTGGTCTTCGATAGCTTTGGATTATAGCAGA
>OU343218.1:95815429-95825599 GCA_910596185.1 Chrysanthemum makinoi | reverse complement strand
TCGTAAAGCCGAACTGGTGTTAGTTGTATTGAATTAAAGAATATGGTTTTAATGTTGGCCTGTGATTCGCTTGACATCTTTATGAATGAATAGATTTGTCAATTGTTTTCATTTGGTGGTCATTGGGCAGAAATAAAATAATGGAAGTTGGATGTGACTGCGTTTCTTTGATTCCTAGGGTTATGAATGGATTGTTTAGGGTAAGACTCATTTATATCCGGATATGGAAGCGTGGATTGGGTTTAGTATATGGATCGGATTTTTGGATTTGGTTCCGTGTTTTGGGCCTTTTGCTTATATTTAACTTTGGGCTAATGGATCTAATGATTTTTGGACTGCAATAATATGCATCCTATTGAACGAGGGTCATTTTTAAGTTGAATGAAATGATAACAAAAAATTTTGTCATCCGAATTTTTTTGATATATAAAAATTTTTTGGATACAAATTTTTGTTATTCATTAAAGAATGGTATTTTGGTCGGTTACTATTTTCACGGAGGGATACATTATTCACGGCTTGAGCGATAATTGAAAAATGGCTACGGAATTTTTGTACGGTATTATTGATGCGGAATTGAAGTGACATTTCACGGGTGACTTCTTTATCTTTGAGACGATGGTTGGTTGGATGCATGTCTCAAGATAACTTGTTGGAGCACATTATGAAATTTGAAAATCTGGTTATAACCGGTAAGGAGTTACGTTGTAGTGCTCACAGTGTGTAACCATCACTTTAAGGAGTTACGTTGTAGTGCTCAGTGTCACACGAAGTTGTGGATTGTTCAAAAATTTAGAACAAGCAGCAAGTCACAAGTTGGGATGTTTACTTCCTTTTCAAGTCAGTCGTATCGGGCTTTCTCCATATGTGGTCATTACAATTAGCTGGTGAATTCAAAGGAGGTTCATTTAAAGGTTGGTTAGAGAAAATTATTGAGAGTATTTTTGCGACATATTCTCACGGAAATTTGATCAAGCTATGATGTTAATATTGCATCAAGAAGGTAATACGGTATGTACGCAACATTATGATGATTCCGATAGCTCGCAACCATCAGGAGGGAGAAGTTGGTATTTCATCTTCCGTGATTGGATTACGAAGGGATTTTTGCTTAAGACTGAAGAAGGAGAAGTAGTGTGGTGTACATCGGGGTTTTTTACCAACTTGGATGCAATACTAAGTGAGTTATGTTGATGTTCCCAGAACGACAACCATTGTGCTTCAAGAGTTTACTTTCTCCGCTGCGTGTTTGAAGATTAAAGACGTGTTGGAAGAGTGTTGTCGGTTCAGGAGGGAGCAGGAAAAGAATAAAAGGCTAACTAGTTAGGAGGGAGTAATAACCTAACTAGACCGTTACAGTTGAAGTTCAGAGCTACAAGAAGATCATTTGCCGAGGTCATCGGAAGGGAGAACTTCAAGTTTGCCTCAATATCTAGACTACAGAGACTCTGCACTTCAAGAAAGTCAACATTGTTCATTACTATTGTAATTTACTTTGTTTTGTATTTATAGGTCTCATTGTAACCATTCACGTGTGACGCTATCTTGGAGGGAGATTGTCAGCCTCTCTTTTTATAAAGATAACGTCACTTACGTGAATTGGACTAGACGCGTAGTATACTTTGCCCTTAGGGACTAGTATCATTTAAGTGGCAAAGATAGGGCCTATATATACCCCTCATGACTCTCCATGAGGGGTGAGGTGAAGCATTAGGCTAGGTGTTGTGTGTGTTTTATCAATAAAAGTCTTGTGTTTTCTCCTCCCTCTCTCTACTTTCTCTCACTAAAAGGATGAAGATTTTCATCTTCTTCCACCAACCCCGTCCTCCCAAACCACATAAATCTTTATACTTTTTCGATCCTGACAAAGAACTTGTGAGTGTAACCTTTGATCATCTCGTTCATTTCCCCTTGAAGATCCCGTTGCATGAACTTCTAGATGTACTCCCTTTCAGCTGACATCTTGTCATTCTCGTCATGAAGGTACTGTACCTGGTCAGCGAGAAGATTAAGCTTTTTGTAAAGCACGTCTTTCTTCCTTACCTGTTTGACAGCTTTAACGATTCTTGTCTTAGCTTGAGAGATCCAAGATGCCGTTGGCTTCTTCACTGATTTGGATGTGGATCTGGTTGATCTTTTGGATGGTGGTGGTGAAGAGCGAGAGGATGAATCTGATGATGAAGAGACATGAGGGGACTCTGGATGCTTTGGTGGTTCAGAGGTTTGTTCTTTGGAACGTGCTGGACTTTGAAGAAGAAAGTCATCATATTCATCCTCGTCATCCTTTGTAGTCTTATCCTGTTCTTCAGCCTGAATCCTGGCCTCTTCCTCTGCTTTTGCATGAGCTGCAGCCTCTTCATCAGTCTTTACTTTCTCAGACTTTTCCTTTTCTGGTTCTTCAAAATCGTAGGTGATGGTCTCCTCCAGTCGCTGTTGTTGTGGATCGTGGGTGGTGGTACCAGTTCCCTTATCGGGTTGATTAACCGCATCAGGAGCTGGTGAAGATAGTGCACCACTTGACCCTCCAGGGCCACAAATTTGTTGCTGTTTGAATTGTTCAGCAACGTGTTGGAGTCTCAAAATTTTCACCTTTTTCTTGTAATCTTTGTCTAGTTGCTCTTCATCTGAACTTTGTTCTTCTTCTTGCTCAAGCACCGGAGTCTTTCCCTTGTCACCTTTTGGACTTGGAGGTTTTGCTACTTTCTTAGTTTCAACGTTTGGAGTTTCAGAGTAGAAAACTTCTTCATCCGTATCAGTGTTTTCTGAGTCTTCATCGACTAGTTTCTTTTGCGGTTCAGACTTGGAAATGGGAATGGGAATAGCTTCCTTAGATGGAACTTTTTAGGGAACTTCCTTTGACTCTCTGTACTTGCAACACTCCCTGCACTGCCTCTTCTGGTTTTCCTAGAGGGTGTGCCAGAAGACTTGTCATCGAGAAAACCAACTTTACCTTCATCAACTGCTACTAGATACCTTTTGTATGAGTAAAGTGTTTGATTGCATCGTGAGAGAAGGTGATCCTCAAAGAAAGTACCTTGTTTCTTTGTTGTTGATTCCTTAAATCTGACTGTTAGAGTAGGTTTAGACAACATGTCATGATTGTTGGGGTCATTGATTCTCTTGGGGATATCAGGGTTATACCCAAGTGCTCTTTGGATCAACAGTTTTGTATATATGATATATGGGATCTTTGAGCCAAGCTTTTTGAGGAATGTCATCATGTCGTCCGATATCAGAGCTTCGACTTCGATGTGCTTCATGTTGACTAAAGCCCAAAAGATTTGCAGTTCCATGAGCTTGGGATGCTCATAGCCACTGTCACGACCAGAAACAGATTTGGTGATGATGATGTAGAGAGTTCTCCAAGGTTGAGGAATATTCTTAAGATCCACATGTGAATGCTTAGTGATTACTCCTGTAACTTCGTCATAACCAATATCGATCGAGGAACGTAGAATAGTCTCTTCAGTTGGTGTGGCATTGAGTTCGGTTGGCTCGATGATCGGAATGAGAAGAACAACCCTTAAGTCTGGGGTGTGATGGTGACTTGTTTGTCATTGAGAGTCACCGTCCACAAAGTTGCTTTTGTCCTTTGATCTTTTGCATTGTAGTCAGCGGTGAATATAGATCTCAGTGCTGTAGCGAGAATTGGAGAGCATGTTCTCGATAAGGATGGTTCTTCGAATGTCCACAACTATCAAGCAAGAAGACTCGGCGAAAGCATGTGAGGGTTTCAAAATCAACCCGAAGGTTGTTCTTTCCAATCTTCATCGGATAGCCATTAGGGAAGATATCAGCAACGGTGAGAACATTTGGTGCATCCACATTCTGCATTTGAGCGTCCATGTCGTGATCTAAAAGATATTTAGCCAAAAGAACCAACATATCGAAAGACATTATGTTAGTCAACAGATGGTTTTATTGTCTAATTATTGAATGTGATATGTCGATGATTGTTACGAGTCCAATGTCACTTGTTTGTCCAATAGTCCAATGACGTCGTGATAAGTTTCGTGAGTTAATTAACTTTAAGTTTTAAAGTCCATATTTTCACTTGTTATTCACAACTTGTTAAACATTTAAGCTTATAGTGACATTATTGATTTCGTGGCGTTATGATTTATTTATTGACAAGTTTGCACGCGTAACAATTCATAATTAAGGTTAAACAAGGCTTAGGCGTAGAAATGGCAAGCTTATGCGTAAACAGGAATGGTATACGCGTAAACGCAAGCTTATGCATAGGTTCTTGACTTACGCGTAAGAAATATTACGCGTAGGAAAAGGGGACCTTATGCGTAGAGCTTACGCGTAGGCGTATATAAACCTTACGCGTAAGGATTACTCGTAAGAGTCAACCTTATGCGTAAGGTCCTGTTGTTACGCATATCCTTCACTGGATACGCGTAGTCCCTTATGTAGAACCTTACGCGTAATAGTTACGCGTAAGATTGTTCTTACGCATAACATTCTACGCGTAAGGTGATCCTTATACGTAGTTTGCTAGAAACCTTGATTCGAATTTTTCAAACGCGTGGAAGACTGAAATAAATTTCGTCATAACACAATCATTAACATCTTCATTCACTTATTTTCAGAACATATCATGAATACTTATTGAGCAGTTACGCGTAAGAACACTTATGCGTAAACCTAAACCCTAAGGTTCAAGAATTACGCGTAAGAGAAGTAGCCATAGGAATTGCACTAAAATGATTCTGGGAAGTCTAGTATGCCTATAAAGATGTTTTATCCAAGTTTTAACATCAAACTCAACATGAATAAAAAATACCCAATTCGTATGAACTAGAACCCTAAATTTCAATTCTTTCACATTTGATGTTTCTGGGCAAGATCTAAGCATGGATATAGTTAATTCATCATATAAACAACATCTTATAAGCAACTAATTGACCAGAAACACTCACACAATAAAACACCCAATTCACGCATAAACCCTAGTTTTCCAGAATCAATCAATTCGTGTTTCTAGGTAAGTTTTTAGGATAAAAATGGTATCATTGATGTTATAGAAACGTTTTGACAAAATTATTTTAACCACAAACACATAAACAAGATTATGTGTTCATACGCATACGCGTAGAACACAAAATCATCCTTAGGTTAATATCTAACCGTTGTTTTTCAAAACGATTCAAAACCATTGTTTATAATCTTGTTACAAACACAAAAACACTTACAATATGAAGATCTGAAACACGGATTTGTGGAACGAATATTAGGCGTAGGATTTGGTTTGGTAAAGTATTAAATGTGAAGAGTAAATGTTAGGTGGAATGTTTTATTAAAAAAATAACTTTAACCTTTTGACAGTTTTAGTCCCTCCACCTTAACCATTTTTATCCAATGCCCATAACTTCCATTTTGGTTACCAAACGAAGGATATTTGGAAAGAAATTTGACGACACTCCCCCTCGACTTAAGAAGTAATGAAAGTTTATAAATCTTAGTCCAAGGAGTGTCAGAAAACCAGAAATGTGACCACCATTATTAAAGAAACAACCGGGATAAGATAACATGCAAGTACAAGGTTTTATGAAACTGAAAAAATATTTGCTTTCTCCCCCTCAACACTTGATCGGAAAAATTACTGAATTTTGAAAGAATTGAGTGTTGACGGAGGAATTGTACTTGCCATGTTGAAAGAAATATAAATAGAAGAATATTTTTGTTATTTTATCTGATTTTATAATTTTGTATTTTGTTTTTGAAAAATATTTACAAAAGAGGTTTTGGTGTTTGACTGGTTTTTAAGAATGTTTTAAGAGTTCATCTAGTTCCTCTTGAGTCAAACAACGCATACCAATCCGGTGGACCAACTCATTAAACCTAGCAGGAGCTAAGGCTTTGGTGAGAAGATCTGCCAATTGGTATTTAGTACCCACAAAATATAATTCAACAGTACCATGTTCCACGTGGTCCTTGATGAAATGATATCGAAGATCGATGTGCTTTGATTTCGAATGTTGAACCGAATTGCACGAGATCGCAATAGCACTCCGATTGTCGCAGTACATCGGGATTCGGTCAAATACGTAACCATAGTCTTTGAGTTGTGTTCTCATCCAAATGACTTGAGCACAACACGCCGACATGGCTACATATTACGGCTTCGTTGAGGACAGCGATGTACAATCCTGCTTCTTCGATTGCCATGACACCGGTTTATCACCAAGAAATTGCAATGCGCCTGAAGTACTTTTCCGAGAGTCTAAGCATCCTGCGTGATCAGCGTCTGAAAAAGCTATTAGTCCAAAACCAAAATCCTTCGGATACCAGATCCCCAAATTAATGGTTCCCTTGATGTATCAGAGGATTCTTTTAGCCTCAGAGAGGTGGGTTTCAGTTGGTCTCGACTGATAACGGGAGCACAGATATACGGCAAAAACAATATCAGGTCTGCTAGCTGTTAGATACATGAGAGACCCAATAATACTTCGGTATTTGGTAGGGTCCACCAATTTCCCATGTAAATCAGCATCTAGTTTCTTAGTATGAGCCATTGGTGTGGCATAGGTGTCACAGTTTTGCATTCCAAATTTGTTTAACAATTCAAGGGCATATTTGGACTGACTCAAGAAAATACCACGGGGTGATTGATGAACTTGCATTCCAAGGAAGAATGTGCGTTCACCCATCATTGACATTTCAAAATGTTTTGTCATAAGTTTTGCAAAAGCATTTGAGTATTTTAAATGTGTTGACTCAAAAATGATGTCATCCACATAGATTTGAACGATTAAGATGTGAGCCCCGTGATATTGTATAAAGAGTGTAGGGTCGACCGAACCTTTGGTAAAATTATTGGCAATAAGGAAGGATGATAACTTATTGTACCATGCCCGAGGGGCTTGTTTGAGACCGTAGAGAGCTTTCTTCAGTTTGTAGACATGATTGAGGAACTCTGGATCAACGAATCCTTCTGGCTGTCTAACATAGACCATTTCTTTCAGTTGTCCATTGAGAAAAGCAGTTTTGACATCCATCTGAAAGACCGTGATATTCATGTGAGCCGCAAAAGCTAGAAAAATCCGAACAGCCTCAAGACGAGCAACCGGAGCGAATGATTCTTCAAATTCAATACCCTCTTCCTGTCTATAACCCTTAGCCACCAGACGTGACTTGTTTCTAATTACGGTTCCTTCAGCATCCAATTTGTTTTTCCAAATCCATTTTAGACCAATGACGAAGACCCTGTTGGTCTTTCAACCAGTTCCCATACTTCAAGACGTTTGAATTGGTTGAGTTCTTCTTGCATGGATTCAATCCAGTTGTCTTTTGTCATTGCGTCTTTAATGTTTTTAGGCTCAGATTGCAAGCAGACGGTGAGCATAAATGCAATGTTTACCGTCTGTGTGAAGACGTTGTCTAGTTACGACTGGTTGATTCGGGTTACCAATAATGTTCTCTAGAGGATGGTCTTTCATCCAACGTTTATGTTGATATACATTGTGCAGATTTTGAGGATTCAAATGGCTTGTAGATGATTCCGCAACATCAGGTGCAGTAGTTTCATTAGCAAACGGGTTAAAGAACGCATTTGGATCAAAATCTGCAGGTGGGGGTACTGCATTGAGAACATCATCAGCTGGTTCAGCGTCGTTGGATGCAGTTTGTTATAGTAGAGTCAACTGGTGGTGCTTCATCAACAGTAGTTGTTGTAGCAGGTGTATCAGGTATAAGAGTAGTATCAGGTTGAGCAGTGAAACATTGGATACACTTGGAGCACGTTCATCAATATCGTCACTGAGCGAAGGAGCAAATAGTCTTTCCATTTGTTGACGTGTAGGTGAGGGCTTGGTTCAGGTGATGATGGGGTTTGAGGGAAGTTTAAACGGTTGTGACCGGTTCCAAGGCTGTTATGCTCGAAGCCATATCGATAGCTCATCAAAATTTCCATGAATCGTTTCCATAACCTGCTTTGTACGACGATTCCAGATCCGGTAACCTTTAGAATTATCACGGTATCCAATAAAAACTCCAATGTCAGCTTTGGCTTTGAGCTTTCCAAAGTCATCACGATCATTATTCGGGTAGCATAGGGATCCAAATACATGAAAGTGTTTGATGTTCGGTTTTCTGTTGTGGATAAGCTCAAAAGGTGTTTTGTTATGGCGTTTTATAATCATTGAGCGGTTTGAGTGTAGCATGCATTGAGACAACTTCACCCATAGGTAATCTGGAAGTTTAGCATTGATTAACATCGTTCTGGCAGCTTCCACTAACGCAGTTTTAGTCTTTCAACAACTCCGTTTTGTTCTGGGGTATGTGCAATAGATGTTTGATGCTCAATTCCCACTTTCTCATACTATTCCTGAAGAGTTTGATTCACAAATTCAGTTCCTTTGTCTGTTCGAATTTGTCTTACGGTGTTCCGGAGCTGAATTTGAATTTTCGTGAGAAAGGTGATTATCATCTGTGGAGCTTGGTCTTTACTTCGAAGAAAATAAACCCAAGTCCATCTTGAGTAGTCATCAACAATTACCAAGATATAGCGTTTGCCATTAATCGTCTGCACGCGCATCGGGCCACACAAATCCATGTGAAGAACATGAAGCACATGCTGAGAGTTGTGTTCCATCTTTGAGGGAAAATGAGCACGAGTTCTTTTTCCTTGTTCACAAGCTAAACATAGGTGATCTTTAGAATACCGAAATCTTGGGAGACCTTCAACAAGTTTGTGTCGAGCAAGGTTGGTGATGGTTTGAAAGTTTAGATGTGAGAGACGACGGTGCCATAGCCAAGATTTAGTAGATGTAGCCTTTGAGAGTAGACAGATGGGAGATGAAGCAACCATGTCTTGCATTAAGATTGTGTATAGACTAGAATTGCGAGAGCCAGACATAAGATTGTTTCCTTGTAGATCACGAATGAAACAAGTTTTCTCCCTAAAAGCAACTTCCAAATCTCCATCACAGAATTGACCGACTGAAAAGAGATTGTGGCCGAGGCCTTCCACATAATAAACCCTGCTAATTTCAATATTGCCATTGATATAATCTCAGTAGCCCATGATAGCTGTGAAGTGATCATTCCCAAATCGACAGGTGCCAATGAACTTTGCAATAAAGTTTGATAACGTTTTAAGGTTGCTGTCATGTGTCGGGAACATCCGCTATCAACAATCCAAGGATGATCGTATCACTGCATTACACAATGCAGATGACACAGTGATGGAATAGAAGTAGATGTGGAACCCGATGAGTTAGAGGGTTCCTCAGCAATTATAGTAGAAATACACACATCAATGATTTTAGGTATCCATTTAAATCCTAGTGTATTATGTATCCATTTCTGCCATCTCCAACTAGTCTTAGCTTTAGTCTTAGTGAATGCACTAGGTGGTACTACATTCCTTGGAGGTGATACTGGAACTACAGGGAAATCAATGCGTTTCTTAGAATCTAAGGAGGGCGGTCTACCAAGCACAGACTTAGAAGCATTAGTGGGCTTAGAGGTATTCCGATTCTTAGGATTCCTTAAACGAGACAAGATAGCTCTAGCAACACATTTGTCATGACAATCAGAAAGCATAATTTTACAACAAATAACACAAGGTATCAGGCCTGAATATCAAACGTACTTAAAGGTTTAGCATTCGTTACAACACTTTTTCCATTACATTTGTCGGACGCAATATCTAAAGTGGGTGCAACTAGAGTCTTATTCAAAGTCCTAGGGTGTTCTTCTACTTCAACATTCTTTATTGTTCTTTTCTTAGGTCGCAACTTCCTATTCTTCCTTGTATTGCTCCTAGGTTTGTGAAGTGCGGCGTTGGGAAAGAGGCAACTAGTCCTGTTTCAGTAGATGGAAGCACATTAGTAACTTGTGTTTTGTTAGTAGGCAATCTGGGTTCACGTTTTCTAAGTGTTACAGGTGCAATTATATTAATGATGCTAGGCTGAACTTGTTAATACTTTCCTAACATTTCCCTTAACTTGATGATAGTGTGCACCAAATCTTGATCTTCAGAACGAAGATTTCCAGCAAAATTCATGACTTCTTTAGTGTGTGCAAGATAATGATCAAGTTCATTTGATGCTTCATCACGAGTCTGTTTGAGTAAATCAAATATGACACCATATTCCTTTTTCACTTTTACAAGTTCTTGTTCATATTTTGAGATTTGACATTTCAAAGACGTGTTTT
>OU343218.1:95746799-95815329 GCA_910596185.1 Chrysanthemum makinoi | reverse complement strand
GATCATCCAGTTGCTCAATTTTTGGATTAAACGTTTTGGATTGCAACTAATTGATTTTGTTTTGCAAAGAAAGTTCACGATTTTGATAATCTTTTTGACACCATTGAAGACGACGTTTTGAATTTGAAAGTTCGTTTAACAGTCGTTCGTTTTCAGCTTTTAAAGATTCGATCTGATGCACCGTATCAGTATTCACAACAATATCAACAGAATCAAGAATCACAGAGATATGATCAGATGCATATGCAACAGATTGTAATAACACAACATTATGGATATCAACACAGATAACATCTTTCAAGAGTCGATTAACATCTTTTCTCAACATTTTCTTTTTACGTTTAGTATTTGAAATCGATGTTTCTGTTTTCTCGAAAATCTTGTTTTTCATGAGACCAAGTTCTTTGTGAAAATCCCTTTCCCAATATAGTGCACAAGTTTTCAAAATTTTGACATGGGGTAAAATTCTTTTCTGAAGAATATCTCTATGTTCTCGCGCCATTGGCGAATGAAAATGTTGAACTTTTATTTCAGAATGAAATTCAATCTCACGTTCCAAAATTTTGAGGTCAGATAAGAAAGTGTCAAAATATTTGATAACGCGACAACTTTCGGCATTAGTTTTTACTTCACTAAGTGAAGGTAAAGGAACATTAATTTGTGCACCATTGTGTTGGGGACTAACTTCAGAAACTGGTGTGATAACCAAAGGTTTGTTAGAAGTATCTTGTTGTGTGACAAAAGTTACGGCTTTTGAATAGTTAAATGGTTTGTTATAAACGACATTTTCCATTTTTGACCGGCTCTCGTCATCAGCATCTAATTCCTCCATGCGATTATATTCAACAACAGTCATAATTGAATCATCAATTCTATGTTCTGCACTGTAAACTTCAGGATTTGGTTTGAATGCTCTGTATGAAAACTTAGGTTTGTAATCAGCAAGATTCGGTCCATATCCATTTGGATTTGGTTTGAAAGAAAACTTTTGAATCGTTGTGATTGATTCACCATGTTTATAAACAACAATTTTAAACTATTTGATTTTGTTTTTAACTCGACAATTTCCTCAAGATAGTCATCTATTCGTTTCGTTGAATGCTTTTTGTACTCAGAGAACTGTTTTTGACAAGTTAACAACTCAGCCTTGGCTTTTTGAGTTTCCAAAGTAAGAGCATTAATTTGTTGTTTATGTTCATGTTTCATTTGTTCTATTTGAGACAACAAAGCATTCTTCGAAGCGGCTAGATCACGAATCTGTCGTTCCAGAGATTTTTCGTTTTGATGTGATTTGGCAAAGGCGGCTTCAAAACCTTTTTCACGGTGTTTTTGAGTTTTGAAAAAGTTGATTTGTCGAATTAAGCATTCATTATCCCTAATTAACAGTGCATTTTTCTCTTTTAATTTCGTGCAAATTTCCAAACGAGATTCTTGGTCTTTAAATAAGGTCAAGAGCTCAATTTCTCTTTGAGACAAAAGCTCATCTTGTTTAACGTTAGTCTCAACATGATCATTATTTAGATCCTCAAATATAACCACGGAGTCAACCTGATTATCAATATTAACCATAAGGTCATCTTGATCATCAAATATAACTACGGGATCTATTTGATAATCATCAGAATGAGATGTGGATGGCTCATGTTGAACACTCTGATCCTTGTCGGATGGAGAAATTGGCGGAGATATCAGATTAGTAATGAGTATGTTTTGTTCCGGTACACAGAGACAAGCCATCGTGTCATACACCGGGGCCGTGTCACTCATGTGTAGAGCTTGCATATGTGCCATCAACATCACGCTGCGATTAGCCTGCAAGTCCTCCATATCATCATCAGAATCTGCAGCTGCCATAAAGCTCTGTTCCTTGTTGGTAAGAGTGCCACCAGCTTCATCCTTAAGAGCCAAGAGCAAAGCCTCTTTGTGATAAGCACTGCCTCTTGTCCCCGGCTTAGGACATACAGCATTAGCCGATGACCCTTCTCATTACAGCTTATAACAACGAAGACCATTAACCCAATTCTGAGCATTCCCTATTCAACCACTTGAGCTCTCTGTTGTTGTGGAGCACCCATGTTATTCCTTCCTATAGCATTAAACCCTTGACCACCTCCCATCTGACGACCATAACCTCGATTCTGAACTTCAACGCGTCCATTGTTCACAACAGCCTTATTCCTTGTGTTTTGATGAGGACGAATGCGATTGTTTGATCTGTTTGTATACCGGCCGAAGGCTTTAGCAATCATAGCAAATCCTTGTTGCAATTCATCAAAAGTATCGGAGTCCTCATCAGCTTCACTGTAAAGTGCTTGAGCATTGTTGTTGTTGTATGGAACCAATTGAGTTTGTTGAGGTTGTTGCTGTAACGGATCATATGGTGTGATGGTTGCAGTTGGTTGAGGAGCAGGTTGAGGAGGAACACTAGTTTGAGCCCACAAAGCAAGTTGTTGATTGTCCGGAAGTGACTGTGGAGCCGGGAGTCCACGGATAGCCCTTTCTTTGTCAACTTCTTTTGGTGAGGCTTCAAATAGTCGTACAACAATCCGTATGTAGCATGATGAAGATTTTTAGCTTGACGGAGAAAAATGACATACTTCTCCCATTCCGGACCAATACTACTTAGGAACTTAGTGTTGACAGCAATTCGTGGCATGATGATATTGTGTTTGTCCAAATCATTGATGATGTCTAAAAAGCGATGATGATATGACTCTAATGTCTCTCCTGGTTCAATCATGAAGTGTTCATAAGCCAAGTAGATTTTGGATTTCATGTCTTCCTGATTGAGTGATGTGCCTTCCATAAGAAGATGAATATGTTCTCACATTGCTTTAGCAGTCTTTTGAGCATCAACACTTCGAAGGATCGGATTGGGTAATCCCTAAAGGATGTATTGCATTGCTAGTTCATCGGCTTCAAAATGTAGAAGCTCATCACCTGTGAGGTTTGAGACAGTTGCAATATTGGTGACAGCATCTCTTGGTGGATTGGCAGCTGGATCTGCGGGTGTGACAATAGTAGGCATCTGAAATGGACCTTCCATAATGACCTTCTTTAAAAACTTTCCATGTGGCTTCTTTAGATCACAAAACCTAAAGAACCTTATTACCCATTGATCATAATTCCCGGGAGTGAGCATTGGAGGTCTATCAAGTGAGCCAACTTCATGAATTGATTGTTGGCTACTTAAGGCTTCACACATCTTGCCAAACCATGTTGGTTCCTTCATAGTACTCCTGGATGGATGTTGATTGTAGAAGTTTGTGTAAGGTTGTACTTGAAGACTAGGTGGTGGTTGAACCATTTGTGGTGGAAGTGCACCAAGTTGTGGAGTATGTTGTTGATTAAATTGTTGTTGATAAATTTGTTGTTGATGATTAAATTGTTGATGTTGTGGACTTAGTTGTTGTTGTTGTTGTTGATTATAAGTGTAAGGAAAATAGCTAGAGTATGGTGGTTGTGACATTTTGAAAACTTGTGTTGTTAAATGGATCTTTGTAGTCGAATGAACCGTTGTTGATGAAGCATCCTTAGGCGTAGAAATCACAGAAAAGCCAAGTACTACTTATGCGTAAAAACAACATAGATACGCGTAACAACAATAGTTACGCGTAGAATTAGCTTACGCGTAAGTATTGAGAAAACACTAAAGTTATGCGTAAACAGAAAGTTAAGCGTAGAAAGCTTAGGCGTAGGATTAACTTATGCGTAAGACAAAGCTTAGGCGTAAGATGAATCTTATGCGTAAGGAGTTCTACGCGTAAGCTTAAGCTTATGCGTAATTTTAGGGTTTTACCCAAAAGATCTTTTACACTATCACAGTGCAAAAGATATCCAAAGTCGAAGTGTTTTCAGGCTTATCCAAGCAAGAAAAACACTGAGTAATCCACGAAAGTGAAGATCAAACCAAGGAACAGTTACGCGTAAGATTAGGGTTTCACTTACGCGTAGAATTCAACCAAAAGTGATTTCAGCCAACTGATGTTTCCAAACCAGATTTTTGTGATGAAATAGCTTCAATATCACCAAAATAACACAAAAGTGTGAAACTTGATGATCCAAAGCGTAAAAACATGTTATGCGTAGAACTTAACCCATGTAAAAAAAACTAGCTTAAAAACAATGATCCACACGTAAAGTTTGAAACTTTTTGCCAAAAACAGTTATTTTAACACCTTAAAATGTTAAAAGTACAAGAATCTTGGATTGAAAAGTGTAAAAAATAAGTTTTTAAGCGAACCAAAGTATCAATCGTTGTTACGCGTAAGACCGAAACTCACATTAACAACAAAAACGATTCACACAACTATTTGGCGAATGATACCACTATTAGGTTCCCATATTAGTAACACAAGCATCAATATGTAGAAATAGAGAAGAGATATAGATCGGTTGAACAATTACACACACACACATGCACGTATGAATGATGAAGAGTTAGGCGTAGGAGTGAAAGTGAATAAATTGAACAACCAACCCTCAAGTGAGGGTTATACAAGAGTATTTATAGGAGGGAACTAGGGAAACACTCCAAGTTCCCATCCTTTTCCTTATTGGACTAGGCCTAGGCTTATGGGCCTTCTACATAAGCCTAAGGCTTAATTACTAACATAAAGGCCATATTAAGCTAACTATTACATATGAATCACTAACACTTGAATTAAGGTTTAGGAGTGATTCCAACACTATTTGAGACAACAAAGCATTCTTCGATGCGGCTAGATCACGTATCTGTCGTTCTAATGATTTTTCGTTTTGGTGTGATTTAGCAAAAGCGGCTTCAAAACCTTGTTCACGTTTTTCTTGAGTTTTGAAAAAATTGAGTTGCCTTTGTAAGCATTCAATATCCCTGGTTAACAGTGCATTTTTATTGTGTAATTGCTGATTTAGTGAACAACATTCTTCCATTCGGGATTGTTGGTCTATAAGTAAGAGATCAACATCTGGATTTGGCAAAGGTTCAGCGTGTTCAACGTGAGTCACAACATGAACACTATGCAGATCCTCAAGTATGACCACGGAGTCAATTTGAGTATCAAAGGTAACCATAAGGTCATCTTGATCATCAAATGTAACTACGAGGTTTAGTTGAGAATCGTTAGAATGAGATGTGGACGGCTCATGTTGAACATTCTGAGCCTCGTCGAATTCAGATGTTGGCTAAGATATTAGATCAGTGATGAATATGGTTTGTTCGGGTACCTGAGACAATCCATCAGTGTCATACACTGGGCCTGTGTCACTAATGTGGAGAGCTTGCATTTGTGCCATCAACATCACTGCTGCATTAGCCTGCAAGTCCTCCATATCATCATCTGAGTCTGCATCTGCCATAAAGCTCTGTTCTTTGTTTGTGAGGGTTCCACCAGCTTCATCCTTACGAGCCAAAAGTAAAGCTTCCTTGTGATAAGCACTGCCTCTAGTCCTCGGCTTTGGGCATGCATTAGCCAGGTGACCCTTCTCATTACAGTTATAGCAACGAAGACCATTCATCCCATTCTGAGCATTACCCTCTTCAACCACTTGAGCTCGCTGTTGTTGTGGAGCACCCATGTTATTCCTTCCCATAGCATTAAACCCTTGACCACCTCCCATCTGACGACCATAACCACGATTCTGAACTTCAACACGTCCATTGTTCACAACAGCCTGATTCCTTGTGTTTGATGAGGAACGAATGCGATTGTTGGATTTGTTTGTATACCGGCCGAAGGCTTTAGCAATCATAACAAATCCTTGTTGCAATGCATCGAAAGCATCGGAGTCCTCATTAGCTTCACTGTAAAGTGCTTGATCATTGTTGTTGTTGTATGGAACCAATTGAGTTTGTTGAGATTGTTGCTGTGACGGATCATATGGTGTAATTGTTGCAGTTGGTTGAGGAGCGGGTTGAGGAGGATAACTAGTTTGAGCCCACAAAGCAAGTTGTTGATTGTCCGGAAGTGACGGTGGAGCCGGGAGTCCACGGATAGCCCTTTCTTTGTCAACTTCTTTTTGGTGAGGCTTCAAATAGTCGTACAACAATCCATATGTAGCATGATGAAGATTCTTAGCTTGACGGATGAAAATGACATACTTCTTCCAATCAGGACCAAGACTACTTAGGAACTTAGTATTGACTGCAATTCTTGGCATGATGATGTTGTGTTTTTCCAAATCATTGATGATGTCTGAGAATCGATGATGATAAGACTCTAATGTCTCTCCTGGTTCAATCATGAAGTGTTCATAGGCCAAGTAAATTTTGGATTCCATATCCTCTTGATTGAGTTCAATGCCTTCCTTGAGAAGATGAATATGTTCCCACATTGTTTTTGCCGTCTTTTGAGCATCAACACTTCGAAGGATTGGATTGGGTAATCCTAAAAGGATATATTGCATTGCTAGCTCATCAGCTTCGAAATGTAGAAGTTCATCACCAGAAAGGTCGTAAACAGTTGCAATGTTTGTGAGATCTTCTCTTGGTGGAATAGCATTAGGATCTCCGGGTGTAACGAGAATAGGCATCTGAAATGGACCTTCCAAGATGACCTTTTTTAAGAACTTTCCATGTGGCTTCTTTAGATCACAAAACCTAAAGAACCTAATTATCCATTGATCTTAGTTTCCGGGAGTGAGCATTGGAGGTCTATCAAGTGATCCTGCCTCATGAATGGATTGCTGGCTACTTAAAGCTTCACACATCTTTGTAAACCAAGATGGTTCCTTCATAGTATTCCTGGATGGATGTTGATTGTAAACGTTTGTGTAAGGTCGTACTTGAAGACTAGGTGGTGGTTGAACCATTTGTGGTTGAATTGCTCCTTGTTGTGGATAATATTGTTGATTAAATTGTTGTTGATAAATTTGTTGTTGTTGATTGAATTGTTGGTGTTGTGGACTAAGTTGTTGTTTTTGTTGTTGAGTATACGTATAAGGAAAGTAGTTAGAGTATGGTGGTTGAGACATGTTGAAAACTTGTGTTGTAAAATGGATCTTTGTAGTCGAATGAAACGTTGTTGATGAAGTGTCCTTAGGCGTAGAAACCAAGTTTAGGAAAAGTAATGCTTAGACGTAAAAACACCAAACTTATGCGTAAAAGCAATAGTTACGCGTAGGATTAGCTTACGCGTAAGAATTGAGAAACACTAAGATTAGGCGTAAACTAAAAGTTAGACGTAGAAAACTTATGCGTAAGATTAGCTTATGCGTAAGACAAAGCTTAGGCGTAAGAAAATGCTTAGGCGTAAAGAGTTCTACGCGTAAGTTTAAGCTTATGCGCAAAAATTAGGGTTTTGCCCAAAAATCCTTTACACTATCACAGTGTAAAAAGATATCCAAAGTCGAAGTGTTTGCAGGCTTATCCAAGCAAGAAAAACACTGAGTAAACCAAGAAACTACGATCACACGGATATCTTACGATAACCTGGGTTTTGTTACGCCAAGAAAACTTAACCAAAACGGATTTTTTTCTCCAAAGTGATTCTTAACCAGATTTTTGTGATGAAACAGCTTTAATATCACCAAAATAACACAAAAATGTGAAGCTTGATGATCCTTACGCGTAGGAATGAACATACGTATAAAAACAAGCATAAAAAACAATGAATTACCCGTAAAGTTTGAAACTTTTTGCCAAAAATTGAAATTTTAACACCTAAAAACTTTGAAAGTACAAGAATCTTGGATTGGAAAGTGTAAAAAATGAGTTTTTAAGCGTGTAAAAGTTTGAAGACCGAGAATTACGCGTAAAACCAAGCAACTTCAAAAACAAAAAAAAAACTTTTTCACCCAACTATTTGGCGAATGATACCACTGTTAGGTTCCCATATTTGTAACACAAGCCTCAATATGAAAGAAAGAAAGATAAGATGATCGGTTGAACAAGACAAGACACTATGCGTATGAATGTGACACGTTTATGCGTAGAAAATGAAATGAATTGAACAACCAACCCCGAAAGTGAGGGTTTACAAGGATAATTTATAGGGCAAGGAGCTAAGGCAACACTACTAGCATCCTTCCCTTCTATGGGTGGGCCAAGGCTCATGGGCCTTCTACACAAGACTTAGCTTAATAACAAACATAAAGGCCTAATTAAGCTAACTATTACATATTAATCACTAACACTTGTAATATAGTTTAGGAGTGATTCCAACAAGTATGGCAGGCATAGTTAAGTCTTCGAGTACTAAGTTAAGTATGGCAGGCATAGTTAGTATTGTTTAGTATTTAATAGTTAAGTATGTTTATGTAACATAATAGTTTTGTTAGAGATATCTTAGGAAAAGATGCTGGGAAATTCACATATTCAGTTAATACTCTTAGCTTTAGATGTTAGTACTGATAGTGATAATACAAGAGTATTAACTAGTTAGTACTGATAGTGTAGAAGTTAGTACTGATAGTGTTATAGTTTGTACTGTTCTACGTATGGAATGTCGTGTATGCTTTGTAATAGCATATGTTCTATTCCTATAGAAGATATGATACGTTTAATGCATAGTTATCTATGTAAAGGATCTCCTTAGTGTATAAAAGGAGATCCTAGCTAGTAGGTAATACATCTCTTAACACACCAAAGATTTCCCTTACCCTAGCTGTCTTAAGTAAAGATTCAAGGGTGTAAACCCTAGTACTAGGAGAGTACTCAGATATTGATTAATAATATTGAAGCATTAGTGTTACATTCTGTGTTTACTTAATCTTCTAAGTGAATTCAAGTAGATTCCGCATACTTGTGTGTATTCATAACAAAGTTTCTCTTTGGTGTTTTGGAACCATCCAAGGCAACTACTCATTTACAAGCTAAGTGTTCTAGATCCAAGGTTTGGGACTCCACAAGTGGTATCAGAGCTTGTGTCCTGAAAGCTTTGTTTTAGAAGATCCTGTGTGACAAAACTGAAGAAATAGATTTTGACTCAAGCAAATCCAGTGCTGTTACCAGAGTTCCTAAGATGCAGCCAAATGAATATGAACTCTGGAGGATGCGATAGAGCAAGATTTGGTACTTGACTTTAAGCTGTGGAACATTGTGCTGAATGGAGACTCCTACAAATCCATTGTTTCTGAAGAAGTTGGTGGAAAAATTGTTGTTAAAGACAAAGGTGAACCTGTCATTGTTGATGAAATGGCTCAAAGAGGCAATGATCTCAAGGTCAGAAGTCTTCTACTTATGGCATTACCATATGATCATCAACTCAACTTCATCAAACACAAGGATGCTCAGACTTAGTTCAAAGCCATTGAGACTAGATTTGGTGGAAACTCTACCACCAAGAAAACTCTTTTGAAGAAAGAGTTTGAAAACTTCATTGCTGGTGCTACTGAGTCCATTGACTCATTTTACGATAGGCTTCAAAAACTTATCATTCAATTGGCAGTGTTGGGTGTGGATATCTCTCAAGAAGATGTCAATCGCAGGTTTGTTAGAAGTCTTCCCTCACCAAAATGGGACACACATGTCATTGTATGGAAGAATAAGGCAGAGTTTGAAACTATGGGATTGGACAATTTGTTCAATAGCTTTAAGGTCATTGAACAAGACATAAAGAGAGCTGCAGTTGCATCTTCCAGTTCTGGGTCATAAAACATAGCTTTTGTGGCTCACCGAGTCAATAGTAATGAGAAAGACAGTTTTGGTGCTAGTACTCCTAGTACTAATGTTAATACTGATTGTTTGGCTATCACTGCAGTGGGCATCAATGAAAGTACCATTTATGCTTTCATCTCTGAGCAGCAAAAGGGATCCCAGATCACTCATGATGACCAAATGCATCCATGAAGATGACATTGAAGAGATGGATATCATGTGAATATTGCCTTGATTAGTATAAGGGCAAGAAGGTTCATGAAGAGAACTGGGAGGCAGATCAAGATCAATGATGGAGATGCTGTTGGTTTTGACAAGGGAAAGGTGAAGTGCTACAACTTTGGCAAGCTTGGGCATTTTTCTAGGGAATGCAAAAGCCCCAAGAACAAAGGAAGAAGTGGTGAAGCTGATGATTCTTCTTCCAAAACAATGGTGTCTATTGATGGTGCTGGCTATGATTGGAGCTTCATGGCTGATGAAGAAGAGAGTCCAATCAACATGGCTTTGGTATCTGAGGTACTTACTGAAACAAATTGCTCAGATACATGTGTCCCATTAAGTGAATATGAGTCTCTTAAGAATAAGTTTGATAATTGGTCAAGATCTTTCTAAAACCAGCTTATAACTTAGCAAACCATAAAAGAGGCTTAGCAGCTTTGGAAAACAAATTGTGCATTATAAGGAAAATGAGTCAAAGTTTTCAAATAACAAAGAGTGCTTAATAGGAAATTTCTCTAAAGACACCACCATAAGTGTGCTAAAAGAAGAACTAGAGAAAGTTACAATAGCTAAAGATAACATAGAACTCAGTGTTGATACTCTTAAGGATACACATCATTATAACTCTAAGAAAGTTGATAAAATGATTGAAATCTCTCTAGTTGGCAAAGCCAAATCAGGAATGGGTTATGAAAGAGCACCTCTACCATTCAGAGGTATACCCTCACCTCCTGGTATATACCTTGAACATGTAAGTTTGTGTATATTGAATGCATAATAATGTTTGGTACATCATGATTATATAGGATAAAAAATGGGCCGAGTATACAATGGGCTAATACTAATACTAATACTAATAGACTAACACTCCCCCGTAGTTTGAGCGAGAGGAGACCAAACACTCAAGCTGTCACGAAAATCAGTAAACAAGGCAGATGGTAACCCCTTGGTAAAAATATCAGCGATATCAAAACCGAGAAGGAAACATGCATCACCTAACTTGACCAAGAGCAACCAAATCACGAACAAAATGAATATCAATCTCAATATGCTTGGTAATACTGATTGTAACAGGTTAGAAGACAAGTACACAAAGACTCACGTTATCACAATAAACAATAGTAGCAGATGACAATGGTGTATGAAGCTCACATAGTAAATTCCGAAGCCAACATGTCTGAGAAACATCATTGGCAACACCCCGATACTCACCACGAATTGAACGAATCGTCTACCGACGCTTAAAGGACCATGAAAGTAAGTTGTTGCCAAGAAAAACACAATAACCCGATGTAGACCGGCGAAGTGGTAGTGCAACCGCCCAATCAAGATCCAAATAAGCAACCAAGGACTCAGTAGTAGTAAGAAAATAGTCAAAACCATAAGCCAAAGTCCCCTGAACATACCGTAATATCCGCTTGATAGCAGTGAAATGAGGCTCTCGCGAGATCATGCATATATAAACGAACCTCGCTGCACAACATAAGTAATATCGGGTCTAGTGAAAATGAGATATCAAGAGAACCCGCAAGACCCGATATAACGTAGATCGTAAACCGATCACCATCATCACCCAACTTAGACTCGCCACAACAGAGTCCGAGAAGGGTTACAACCAACCATATGCATGTTCCAAAATCTCCATAGCATACTTACGCCGGACAAAAACATCCCGAAGAGTCACGCATAATTGACACACCTAAAAAATAATTAAGAGCACCCAAATCTGTCATAGAGAACTCCTTATGCAAAGAAGCAATAATCCGCTATAATAAACTATCGAGAAAAAGTAAGCACAATATCATCCATGTATAGTAGCGTAAAAGCAAGATCATCACCGCCTCGGTAAATAAATAAAGAAGAATCACACGACTCAAGCAAACCCAACAGAAGAATATAAGCAGAAAGCGCCAAACCATGCCTGAGGCGCCTGCTTAAGACCATAAAGAGAATGGTGTAATAAACAAACATAATCCGGATGCTCAGGATCCCGAAAACCATATGGCTGATGCATATAGTTTCAGCCAAATCACCATGCAAAAACGCATTCTTGACATAAAGCTGATGAATAGGCCAATGTTGAGAAATAGCTAAACAGAACAATCAATGGGCCTGGCTTAACAACCGGACTAAATGTCTCATCAACATCTACTCTCCACCGTGTGCTTCCATTGGAAACAAGACGTGCCTTGTACCGACTAAGAGTGCCATCCGCCAAATAATTATGGTAAATAACCACATACACCTAATAACATTGACACCCATGACGAGGTACACAAGTCCAAGTTTTATTCTTAATAAGCCGATTATTTCATCAAACATAGCATTTCGCCAATTTGGCATCATCAAGAGCATCCTTATACCTAACCTAGGTGACGGAGAAACAAGGGATACATGACCAAAGATACTTAGGATTAGGACGAGTAGTCCCGATACGAGAACGTGTGACCATGGGATAAATAGATACAACATGTGGTGGCGCTGGTGGTCGTGGATGCGCGTAGGACAGTGGCGTTGGCTTTGGTGTAGGTGAGGCAGGGGAGGTAGATATGTTGATTGGTTCGTGAGGTGTCGGTATGTCAACGGGTGGTATAGTAATTGGGTTTAAAGTAGGACTAATTGGGGTGTTGTTGATAATGGTGGAAATGAGATTGGAAGAATCTTCCAAAAAATCATAGGAGGGGGTGGGTTTGGACGGATGGGTTTGAAACGGAAAAACCGTTTCATCAAAGGTAACATGACGAGAGATAATAATTTTGTTGGTATTTAGATCAAGATAACGATAGCCAAAATGATTGGCAAGATGTCCCAAAATATGGCAGCGCGAGGTCCTAATTTATGGTTGGTATCAATATGTGGATAACAAAGGCATCCAAAAACATGAAGGGCACTATAATCAGGTGTAGCACCAAAAAGGCGGGTAAAGGGTATGTCTTTGTTAATGGCACAGGAAGGTATGATATTCAATAAATAAACATCCATATTAAGAGCTTCAGTCCAATAGTTGGGTGGTAAATGTGCTTGAAACAATAAAGTACGAATAAGGTTATTTATGGTACTAATACGCGCTCAAATTTTCCATTTTGTTGAGAGGTTCGGGGGCAAGAAAATCGAAACTGAATGCCATGGGTTGAAAATAATTTATGAAAGGCAAGATTATCAAACTCACCACCATGATCACATGAATCGATTTAATTTCACACTTAAACTGAGTACGAACATAACTACGAAACACCTGAAATTTAGACAAAACATCAGATTTATTCATTAATGGATAAACCCACGCATACTGAGAAAAATGATCAAGAAACAAAACATAATACTTGAAACCAGAAAGACTCGAAATTGGGGAGGTCCACAACTCGGTATTGGGGAGGTCCACAAATCCGAGTGAACAATGTCAAAACAAGAAGTAACAGAACTAGATGAACTAACAAACAGAAGCTTCACGTGTTTACCAAGCTGACAAGCATGGCAAAGAACGGGAAGCTTCTCTTTAGTACAAGAAATAGAATCGCTAGACGCAAGACGCCGCAACACTTCACTTCATGGATGTCCAAGTCGTTGATGCCACGTATACTGAATGGTAAGATATGCTTGAGGAATTGGAGAAGGCTTCGTAACAGGGTAAAGATCACCCGTGCTATCACAACGAAGGAGTACCCGTCGAGTTATGAAGTCCTTCACAGAAAAACCAAAGGATCAAATTCAACAGTGAAATAATTATCACGAAAAAATTGACTCACAAAAATAATATTTTTTACGATATGAGGGGTAATTAAAACATTATTTAAATGAAGAGGACGAAAAGGTGTAGACAAGAAACTATGACCTGATTTGGTAACGGGAATGAAACGCCCATCACCAACCGCGACAGACGGATAAATGCACTCATTAAGAATATCACTAAGACAAAGCACAGAATCATTAAGATGAGAGCTCGCACTTGTATCCATATTCCAATTTTGAGTAGACGGGTCCTGAAGAGTGTTAGTAGCAAAAGCATGCGGCAAAAGAGTCGCTTGACCGAACCCTTTGACTCGACGCAAGTAGTTGACCCGGTTAAAAACCAAAACCAAACACCGGCTGTGGTGAACCGTCAAAGTCCCTTGCGTAACCCCTTGCGCTATGGACCCGCTGATGAAATCAAAAATGAACCCCATGTTGAACCCCTGGCGACTGTGACTCGCTTTTGTGAACCAGCGCTGTCGAACTCCCAAACTGTGACACCCTGTTGTGAACCGGCACACCATTGAACGCTGGTGGTACGTGAGCGACCTGTTGAGATAAACCAGCAAACTGAACCGGTGCTGTGGAAACATTTAACCCCCATGGTAGAGTATGGGTTGGTGACAGGTCATACGGTAAGAAGGCTTGTGATACTTGGGATTGTTGGGCCGGGTAGGAGTAATATGGGGTTAATTTGGCCGGTGGGTTATAGATAGGTGGGAATTGGGCCGTGGCATGTTATGCAACCGGTGTAGTGGTAGAGGGTTTGTTTTGTGAAGTGGTAAATCCCAATTTAGCCAATAATTGTTGCAAAGTATCCATATCCACAAAAATAGAACCATGAGGAAGTATTGTAGACTTACCATGTACACCATTGTGAAGATACCGACACGGCTCACCAAAATGGCAATGACCTTTAGCAAACAAAAAACATAGTTTGTTGACTTTTTCCAATGGATAAGACGGACGCCGAGGAGTATTATTTGCCAATAAAACCATAGGAGAAGCAGATGTAGCATCCACAAGCGGATATTGAACTTTAGACTTCATGCGCATCTCTTGCATGGTCAACAAAGAACAAACTCTCTTGAGATCGGGAAAGGGTTCCCGACTAGCAATAATGGTTGAAATCACATCATACGTGTTGGGTAAGCCTTCAAGTGCAGACTTAACAATGTCATCATTACTAAGAGAAGAACTAAGACCATTCAAAACCAAAGCAATTGATTCAATTTTCTGAAAATACGCATCAATTGTTAAATCCCCAAGCTTTAGATTACGTAACTCCGCCTTCAAAGCCATAGCTCGAGGGCTTTTATTGTCTTGAAAAATCCCCTCAAGACACACCCACGCCTCTTTAGCAGATTTAGGATTAAGAGCAACCAACCGTTTTTGAAGATTGGAGGCAAGTGTGGAAACGATCCAAGACCTAATAATGAAATCAACCTTGAGCCATTTCGCATCCTTAGTCGGAGGTGGAGGAGGTGTAGTAGATGAGGACGCGGGTAGATCAAAGAGATGATCCAAGATGCCATATCCATGACAAAGGTGAGAAAAATAATATACCCATGATGAGTAATTCATCTCATCAACATCAAGCTTAATCGGAACAAAAGTAGTCAAGTGATTCATCGCCATAAGTTTGTCCGATAACGTGAGGACAGGTGGGGGGGGGAGTTGTATCCGTAGTCATTGTAGTGAGCGTTTAGGGTTAAGTAAATCGTCCTTGGTTAACAAACTGGTCGACAAAAACTTTGATAACAAACAGATCAAATAAAAAACTTTGATCGAATAAAAAACTTTGGTCGACGAAAACTTTGCTCGAATAAAATATTTTGGAGCGTGCTGAAGGATAACATTAATGAAGGATAACAAAGTGATTGAATAACATTAATTGATGAGTTCAACGGAATAATATTGGTCAAATAAAAACTTGTAAGTTTGTGTAAGGGTGGTCGAATAAAAAAAAAACTTGTAGCGATAGTGTAAGGCTTTAGGGAATCAGAGAGTGGATTGAATAAATATTGAATGGTTTAGGGACAGTGTAAGGGTTGGTCGAATAAAAAACAAGGAAGTTCGACAACACACTTGGTCAACAAACAATCAAACACACCTCGACAACACACACGGTCGAGAAACAATGATACTAAACGAAAAAAAATTGCGGAAGCAGAGAGTGGATCGGTTAAGGTTGATACCATGTAAGTTTGTGTATATTGAATGCATAATAATGTTTGGTACATCATGATTATATAGGATACATAATGGGCCAAATATACAATGGGCTAAATATATAATGGGCCAATACTAATACTAATACTAATAGACTAACATAACACACATGCCTAGAAGAGTTTAAGGTACCCACATTCATTCGTGACTATGGGGTCAAGGAGACCAAAACTGAAAAGGCTGATGAAGCCTTTGAAAGTGCCAGTGACACGTCTTTACCTGAGGTGTATGTGTCTGATAATAAAAACATTAAAGGAGGTGTAGAGTCTAATGAACCAAAGCAAGAGAAGGTTTCTGAAACTATAAAACCTAATATGAAAAACATGTTAGGAAGATAATCAAATATGCTGAGATGTATAGAAATAGGTCATCCAGTCATAGCGGAAATCAAAGGAGCTGGAACAAGCTTAAATCTGAGCAATTAGGAGATGAATCTATCATGTATAACAAATCTTTCTTTGTGTGTGGAAGTTTCTCTCATCTGCAAGCTCAATGCAGACACCCTATGAGACCTCAACCCATCATGACTAAAAGAGCAGTACTTCTTAAGACTGGCATAAAACCTTTGAATACTTCAAGGCCAGTTAATAATGCTAGACCACAACAGAGTATTTCGTGAAAGACCCGAAAGAAACCTTTCAAAATCATCACCATCTACTTCACCAAGTCCCTTTTGTGGTAGAGCAGCACAAACCTTTAAGTCCTATGATGAACAAATTAAGTTTTACAAGAAAAAGGTTAATACTGTTGAACCAAGACTTAATACTGATAGGCCAAAAGTTAATACCTTTAAGCCTAAAACTAAAACTGTTGGTTCAAAAGTGAGTGCTGTTGGGGGAATCAAGAGCAATGCTGTTAAGCCCTCATCTTGTTGGGTTAGAAAGACCGCTCAACCCAACAGTGCATCAGTTACTCTCAAGAAATATGACTACATTGATGCACGAGGCAGATCCAAGTCAGTAATGGCTTGGGTCCCCAAAAGGAACTAATTTCCTTTATTTTGTGTGCAGGGACATTCCAATAATAATGATGATCTTGACTATTCAGACAGTGGGTGTTCCAGGCACATGACTGGAAATCTATCCTATCTTTCAAACTTTACTGATTTAAATGGAGGATATGTTTCCTTTAGAGGAGGTGTAGATGGAAGAATTACTGATAAAGGCACAATCAAGACTGGTAATTAGAACTTTGAAGATGTGTACTATGTGAAAGAACTCAAATATAATATGTTCAGTGTGTCACAAATGTGTGACAAGAAGAATTTTGTTCTGTTCACAGACACTGATTGCTTGGTTTTATCTGCTAATTTTAAGTTTCCTAGTGAAGATGAGGTACTACTTAAGTTTCCTAGGAAAAGCAATCTGTACAGTGTAAGTATGAAAAACATAGTGCCCAAAGAAAACCTTACATGTTTAGTTGCTATAGATTCTTTGGATGAATCTATGTTATGGCATAGAAAGCTAGGTCATGTGAACTTTAAGGTGATAAATCTTTTAGCTAAAAATAACCTTGTAAGAGGTTTACCTTTAAAAAGATTTGAAAATAAACAGACTTGTATTGCATGCCTTAAAGGGAAGCAGCATAGAGCCTCTTGTAAGCCCAAGGTTTTTAACTCTATCACCCAGCCACTGCATATGTTGCATATGGACTTATTTGGCCCCACCTCTGTTAGCAGCCTGAAATATAAGAAATATTGTTTGGTTGCGACTGATGATTTTAGCAGATTTACTTGGGTTTTCTTCATGAATACTAAGGATGAGACCAGTGAAATCCTTAAGTCATACATAACTGCAGTAGAGAACCTTGCTGATAAGAAGTTAAAATCATTAGATGTGATAATCGGACTGAGTTTAAAAACCAAGTGATGAATGATTTCTGTCAACTTATGGGTATTAAAAGAGAATACAGTGTAGCTAGGACTCCTCAGCAAAATGAGGCTGCTGAAAGGAGAAATAGGACACTGATTGAGGCTGCTAGGACAATGTTAGCAGATTCCAAGTTACCCACAACATTCTGGCAGAGGCAGTTAATACTGATTGTTATGTTCAGAACAGGGTACTGTTAGTAAAGCCTCATGGCAAGACTCCCTATGAGTTGTTCTTAGGTAGAAAGCCTACCTTAGACTTTCTTAAACCTTTTGGGTGTCATGTCTCTATTCTCAATACCATTGACCACTTAGGAAAGTTTGATGGAAAGTCTGATAGTGGATATCTGGTTGGCTACTACTTGAATAGTAAAGTCTTTAGGGTTTATAATTCTAGAACCAGGAGAATAGAGGAGAATCTGCACATAGAGTTTCTTGAGTAAACCTAGTGTAGAGGGGCAAGGACCAAAATGGCTTTTTGATATTGATATGCTAACTGAATCCATGAATTATGTGCCTGTTTCTGTGGATTCTAACATTGTTGTAGGAGAAAAGCAAGGTCCTGATGTTGATTCTGATGATCATAATGATTGTGTCTTATTGCCCATTTAGAAGGACAGTTCAATTGGAAGCACTTCTTTAGGGAAGACAAACAAAGATGGTGATCTGTCTCCAAAGACCATTGATTCTAATGCTAAAGGAGTAGTAACCAATGAAGGTGATGCAGTTGTTGAAACTGAAGTGATCAGTACTAATGTGGTTAATACTGATAAGCCACATATTAGTACTGATGGGCCAGATGTTAATACTGATGGACCTCACTCTATTCCAATAGTTAATGCAGATGTTTCTGATTCCGGTGATCCTAATGATGAAGCAGATGAGATTGATATTACTAATATAGCTTCATCCTATGCTATTCTTGTTACACCACACAGAAGAATTAATAATGATCATCCCTTGGAGAATGTTATTGGGGGTGTTCATGTTAAAAGAACAACAAGATCTCAAGTTCAGCATAGTGAGACTAGTTTCTTTAGTGCCATATATGAAGAGATGGTTCATGGTGAAACACAAAAATGTTTGTTTGCTTATTTTGTTTCACAAGCAGAACCAAAGAAGGTCTACAAAGCTCTTGAAGATGAAGCATGGGTAGAAGTGATAAGGATTTAAAATGTACCTTTTTGAGGGGTCGTTTAAGCCCTTATTTGATCACTTTTGTATCCGTTATTGCTTAATATCGTTCCTTTTCACTTTTTAGGTCTCTTGAAGGCAAACTGCTGTAATGGCACTTATTTGGACGAAAAGGCGCAGATATATGAAGAAAATGGCCAAAGTCAAGAATCGAGACACTCAGCTGATAAATTACAGGAGATGGCGTCACGCTTAATCTGCGCTGCCGTCGGAGGAAGTTGTGACGGCTCAGAATAGAAATGCTAGTTTTGGAGGATGGCGTCGGGCTTTAAAAGAGTAGGCCGTCGCAACTCAGACGACCTAGATTCAATCCAGACGACGTCAGAAGCTAAAGAGGACGGCGTCACAAGCATAAGGTGACGCCGTCGCAAGATAAACTTGGCCAAGACGAAACCCTAATGACGGCGACACAACGGCGTCACAAATCATAAGGTGACGCCGTCGCACATGTAATCTTATATATAGAATCCGAATTTTTCAGTTTTAGAGAGTAGTCTTTGGGGTAAACTTTTGGAGTAAAACCTAAACCGAACCAAGGTCGTATTTTAGGGTTTTAAACCCTATCTTACACCAAGATAAGTTGTTTACTTCATTAATTTAATTATGTCTTCAATTATTTGTGTGTATGCTTGCATGTTCTCCATGTCCGGCTAATTTACTTGTGTGTTTGCTTAGGGAATATGAAACTTAATTATTGAATATTGATTGGTTGTTTCTTATCTTAGTTGATTAATGATCTAGTAATGCGATAGGTCATTCGTTGTGTACTTAATGCTTGATTAATCTTTGTGAACCTTAGGTTATAGCACTATGAGTTGTTGTAAGCTAAACTATACAAAGAGGCCTTAGAGTTAGAGTTTATCATCCCTAGTGGGTTTTGTAGACGAGACCCTTTGGTAACTTCAAAGAGTAAGGAGAAACGCATACCCTACAACTTTAGACACACAACGCAACTAGGAATAAGGACGTGACAATTCAACCACCAATAGGAGATAATTAAGGAGTAGTAAAACCTAAGTAAACACATCTTTAAACTATCATACGAGCACACAATAATTAGACATAGACTACCACCACCTTAGTTTAGATAATTAGATAATAGTAGAGTAATTGGTAGAAATACCAACCCCCCAAATCCAAACCCCGAGATTCGTACTTTTCCTTTTCTAAAAAAACATAAAAAGATAAAAAATAATCTTCCTCAACCCCAACCTTAGCGTATTAACTTCTCACTAGCGTTCCTATTCCCCTAGAGAACGATATCAATTCCCGTGGCTTACCCTAATACTACACTACAACGATTAGGTTCACTGCCTAGGGTGTTGAAAAACTTGCTCGACGAAAAGGAAGTTCCTTTGACCCCGAACGCCAGTGTAAGCGTATCAAGTTTTTGGCGCAAGTATCGGTGAATAGAATAGCTAGTTAGTAGTCCACCTCGTTTAGGTTTCTTTGCTTGATTCCTATCAAGTAAACTTTTTCTCATTTTAGCTTTCTTTTAGTCTATCCCCCTTCTTCGTGACCTTTGTTCGTAACCTCATCACTTTTCATCATGGAAGGTGATAAACCACCAAGCAACAACTCCCCATCAAATAAACACCCACCGCTCGATCTTACTTTTGCCAACCAACTCCGAGCTCGCATTGTTAGTGAAATTGGAGAGCTTAAGAAACTTAATAGGATAATTGAAAGTGCACTTGAGAAAGCCCTTTAGGAATCCACTAGTACCTTAGATAGTGATTCCACCTTGAGTGATTCGGAAGATGAAATTGTGGAAGGTGATTATAAGGTTTTGGAAATTATGGATGGAAGTAAGGAGGAAGAAGAACTTAGGGAGTATTTCGATTCATACCCTAATGGGAAGGAGACCGCTTATCACTATAATGTAGTTAACTTCCCGCGACCACCTTTCGAACCATGCATAAAAAGTGGTGACCCCAAAAATATTAAAATACCGTGCATGATTGGGTACTTATATAGGGATCACACTTACATAGATTATAAAGCACCCATGAACATAATATCTAGACTCTACTACAATTAGATCATGAGTGAAAACTTAGGACCTATGAGGGACCCCTTTTTCCCTAGGAAGGTGAGTAACTATGTCGGGAGGGTTAAAGGATTGCATGTCTTTGTAGAAAACTTCACATATAGGTGTGATTTCATGATCCTAGAGAATGTTAAGGGCATTATTGATGGAGTCTTAGGAGATGTGATACTTGGGAGACCATTTATTGAGGAATCTAAGATGGTTTATGATCAAGAGGAAGGGATAGTCAAATTCTCAAATGAGACCGAATGTGTTAAATATATAATGCCCTACAAAAATAAGAAGTTTGAGGGTATTGATGATCTAGATGTAGATAGCATTCAGGCCTTTGAAGTTGATTGGGAAGACAAGATTCGCTATACTGCTTGTCTAGAGTTGGGCCCTGAATACATTCGTGATGAAAATAGAGTTGAGATAATAGAATGGGCCTCTAAGAGAAGGAAAACGTAGGACACGACTACGAGTCTAGCTACAAGACTCTTAAATAAAGAAAAGCGCTTCGTGGGAGGCAACCCATGTTTAATTATTTGCTTGTTAGTGTCATATATCTTTTATTGATTGTTTATTCTCATGTTTAAATTTGTAAAAATGCTTTATTTTGTTTTTAACCTCGCCTTAATTGCATATAAAGGTATTTTACATAAAGGATAAGTGTAGGGAGGATTACACGTTTTCATAAGAAACGTGAACATGAGAATAACAATTGATTAAAAGATATATTTGCGTGTTTGTTCGAGTCAAATGCTTGTATCGAGTCATAATGGATGTTTTGTAGAAATTTTTCCAGATTCTAAAGATATAAATTTTCCAGAATTTTTTCCAGAAAATCGCAGACCAGTTTTTGTCAGGATAACTGACGGCGTCAGATTGCAACCGACGGCGTCAGGAAGGAATAAAACATCATCACTTTTTTCTCGTTTTCTGAGCTACTTAAAATTTTTGGAAATTTCCAAGTCTTAATTTTCTTAGAAATTCTGTAAACATCCATTCCACAAGCATTATATCCTAGTTTAAATTGAGTCTTATATATTATTACCGCCGATTTTACGCGAAGGTTTCATTTGTTTTCTTCAAGTGTGCAGGTTTTGTTTATCAAGAAGAAGATACATAAAGTTAGAGGAGTTTTTCACGCATACATTCTTCTTGGAAAGGATTTAACCACTACTTCACACACGGATCCTACCGAGCTAATCAGGGGAGTACTAGTTTCTTTCGTTTTTAATTACCTTCTTTTATCATAACTTTGATACTTTCGAGGAACATTGGGGAAAATGTTCAGTTTAAGTGTAAGGAGGGAAAATAAAACGGGAACTTTGAAACTATGCTTATCCTTGATTATTTGCTTTGTCCAATTGCACTTTTGTAATAAACCATGAGAAAATGTCGGTTAGGGTAATTTTGGCACCAAATTTAAAAATTTTCATAATATATAGGAGTGGGCCATTAGTCTTAACAAAAGCGTCTCACGGATAGGAAGTTATATGACAAAAACCCTTTACCACCCAAATTCCACCAAAAATGTGAGGATCGCCCTTAGATTAGTAGGAATTGAAGCATTCATCTTCAATGCTTAGAGTGTGAACCGGTAGTATATTAGATTCAAGAACTTGTTTTGTGATGTATTCCGAGATCGCTAGTGAGACTACATTTGTGTAGTTAGGAATAACTAAATGATAAGAGGCATTAGGATAACCCTTGTTTGATACCCGTAATATAATTACTTCTTCCACATCGGTTGAGTAATTCCCCACACCTTTTATGCGTGTACTCATCTTTAGTGCACGATACCCCTAGTTAAACCCTCAGAGCCTATCCTTTTCGCGGTTCTCATGATGTTTCGGTTTTCCGGAATATCAATGAAGAACATTATCTACACCCCACCCCCAAATATACACCCAAATCGCCTTAGCCTACCCTATATGCACTCACTTTTAGTACATTATTGTTATCACCCTAAACCCTTAGTTCAATTATCTAGTTGCTTGCATGAGTTGCTAAGTCGAGTCATATCCTTTGTATACAGTTTTGGGACGATTGAGATTCATGGGAAAAGTTAAAGTTTTAAATGACTAAAAGGGAACGCCAATTCCCTTATTTGCGTAATAACGTACTCCAAGTGTTTTGATCTTTTCAATTCGGTTCATATTAGTGTTAGAGTAATAAAAACTCAAGTGTAGGGATGTGCTATAAACCCCTATCATTTTGATGTTATCGTAGAGGATGGTAGAGTAAAAGTGTATTAAAATCTAAATCGAAATAAATAGAAAAAGAGAAGAAAAAAATAGAGTGAAAAAAAAAATACAGGCTACCATCCTACATCTATCTTTAAATTTATGTTTGTTTATTTCAGTTATTTAGAGTTTAGAGTGTCGAGTCTTGGCTTAGCAACGCCATTCTTCGTATGCATGTAACATTGAGATTTTAGACTTGCCACCACTAAAAAGCCTATCCCACCAAACCCTTTGTTTCCCTACCGAAAGCCTAACGTTACAACCCTTTAAAGACCTCTTTGATAGTCTTTCCTAGGTGCTTACGCCCAGCGAACGGAGGTTTGATCTAATTTCAAGCCTATGGTAATCTATGTACTAGGACCGGTTAATGAGTGTTTATCTTCCATTTCCAATTTGCTATATTTCATATACACCCGAGAGATGTGAGTATCCAAACACCCCATGTGAGGTGCTAGTATGTAATTTCCGTGCTTGTTATGACTTTTGCGGGGCTTATATGTGTTGTGGACTGTTTTAAACCAATGCTTCATGACCCCTAACTTATAAATTAATTGGCTAAAAGCACATTTGCTTGAGGACAAGCAAATACCAAGTGTAGGGATATTTGATAAGGATTTAAAATGTACATTTTTGAGGGGTCGTTTAAGCCCTTATTTGATCACTTTTGTATCCGTTATTGCTTAATATCGTTCCTTTTCACTTTTTAGGTCTCTTGAAGGCAAACTGTTGGAATGGCACTTATTTGGACGAAAAGGCGCGGATATATGAAGAAAATGGCCAAAGTCAAGAATCGAGACACTCAGCTGATAATTACAAGGGGAGACGGCGTCACTGCTTAATCTGCGACGCCGTCGGAGGAAGTTGTGACGGATCAGAATAGAAATTGCTAGTTTTTGGAGGACGGCGTCGGGCTTTAAAAGAGTAGCCGTCGCAACTCGTGACGGCCTAGATTCAATCCGACGCACGTCAGAAGCTAAAGAGGACATCGCCACAAGCATAAGGTGTCACCGTCGCAAGATTAACTTGGCCAAGACGAAACCCTAATGACGGCGACACGACGGCGTCACAAATCATAAGGTGACGCCGTCGCACATGTAATCTTATATATAGAATCCGAATTTTTTCAGTTTTAGAGAGTAGTCTTTTGGGTAAACTTTTGGAGTAAAACCTAAACCGAACCAAGGTCGTATTTTAGGGTTTTAAACCCTATCTTACACCAAGATAAGTTGTTTACTTCATTAATTTAATTATGTCTTCAATTATTTGTGTGTATGCTTGCATGTTCTCCATGTCCGGCTAATTTACTTGTGTGTTTGCTTAGGGAATATGAAACTTAATTATTGAATATTGATTGGTTGTTTCTTATCTTAGTTGATTAATGATCTAGTAATGCGATAGGTCATTCGTTGTGTACTTAATGCTTGATTAATCTTTGTGAACCTTAGGTTATAGCACTATGAGTTGTTGTAAGCTAAACTATCCAAAGAGGCCTTAGAGTTAGAGTTTATCATCCCTAGTGGGTTTTTGTAGAGGAGACCCTTTGGTAACTTCAAAGAGTAGGGAGAAACGCATACCCTACAACTTTAGACACACAACGCAACTAGGAATAAGGACGTGACAATTCAACCACCAATAGGAGATAATTAAGGAGTAGTAAAACCTAAGTAAACACATCTTTAAACTATCATACGAGCACACAATAATTAGACATAGACTACCACCACCTTAGTTTAGATAATTAGATAATAGTAGAGTAATCGGTAGAAATACCAACCCCCAAATCCAAACCCCGAGATTCGTACTTTTCCTTTTCTTCTAAAAACATAAAAGATAAAAAATAATCTTCCACAACCCCAACCTTAGCGTAGTAACTTCTCACTAGCATTCCTATTCCCCTAGAGAACGATATCAATTCCCGTGGCTTACCCTAATACTACACTACAACGATTAGGTTCACTGCCTAGGGTGTTGAAAAACTTGCTCGACGAAAAGGAAGTTCCTTTGACCCCGAACGCGCTATGTAAGCGTATCAAGAAGCAATGCAAGAAGTGCTTCTCTAGTTCAGACTTCAAAATGTATGGGTTCTAGTAGATCTTCCTGATGGCAAAAGAGCTATTGGAACTAAATGGGTTTTCGTAAAACAAGAAGTATGAAAGAGGTGTGGCAATAAAGAATAAGGCTAGACTGGTGGCTCAAGGGTATACACAACAGGAAGGTATTGATTATGAAGAGGTCTTTGCTCCTGTGGTAAGGATTAAAGCTGTTGGAATCACTCCTAAACTAGAATTCAAGTGTTAGTAATTAATATGTAATAGTTAGCTTAATTATGGCATTTATGTTAGTAATCAAGGCTAGGCTCATGTAGAAAGCCCATGAGCCTATGCCAAAGACCATTATGGGAAAGGAAGGGAACTTGCATGTTGCCCTAGTTCCTTCCTATAAATACCCATGTAAACCTTCATTTGAAGGTTGGTTGTTCATTTCATATCAATACTCAAGCCTAACTTTTCTTAGTATCTTATGCGTATTGTTTGTGTCGTGTTCAACCGATCACCTTTGTCTATATTTCTTCTATTGATGCTTGTGTTACAAATATGGGAACCTAACAGTGGTATCATTCGCCAAATAGTTGGGTGAAACAATTTTAGTTTTTGAAGTTTTTGGTTATATCACAGAATCCTCGGTTTAGAAACTTCATACTAAAAGCTAAAATTTTTACACTTTAAAACTCAAGATTCTTGTACTTTAAAGGTTATTTGGTGTTAAAGTTTAAGTTTTTGGCAAAAAAGCTTGAAACTTTACGTGTATCTCCTGAGTTTTGAGTTTGATTCTCTTCGTGTAGTATGTTTTACGCGTAAGGTGTAGAAACGTGTTGGATCATCAAGTTTCACACTTTTGTGTTATTTTGGTGATATTGAAACCGTTTCATCACAAAAAATCGGGTTTAGAAAAACTTTTAAAGAAATCACAGCTGAATATTTTTACAAATCTTACGCATAAGAAAACCCTAATCTTAATCGTAAGGTTTCCTTGGATTGATCTTCTTGCAGCTTGGTTTAATCATGTTTTATTGCTTGGATAAGCCAGAAACACTTCGACTTTGGATATCTTCTACACCGGATAAGTGTGATTTTTAAGTAAAACCCTAGTTTTTACTTGCTAACCTTATGTGAATCTTTATGCCTAAGCATTTCCACTAAGCCTTTCTACGCATAAGCACTTACGCATAAGCATTCTACTCCTAAGTTCTTAGTCTACGATAACCTAAGGTTTACTAAACCCCACAGAAAGTTAATCCTACGCTGGGTAGCTTACATCTTACGCGTAAGTTGGTGTTTTTATGCCTAAGGTTTCTTTTGCCTAAACTTGGTTTCTACGCATAAGGTTACTTCATCAAAAAAGTTTCATTTGAATACAAAGATCCATTTTACAACACAAGTTTCAAGATGTCTCAACCACCATACTCTAACTATTTCCCTCATGTGTATCCTCAACAAGTACAACAACAAATCAATCAACAACAACAACTCTATCACCTAAACATCAATTCCTCAAGGAGCAATTCAACCATAAATGATTCAACCACCACCTAGTCTTCAAGTACAACCTTACACAAAACATTCACAATCGCATCCGTCTGTGAATACTATAAAGGAACCGCCTTGGTTTGCAAAGATGTGTGAAGCTTTAAGAGCTAACAACCATTCATGAGGCCGATCACTTGATAGACCTCCAATGCTCACCCCTCGAAACTACGATCAATGAGTGATTAGGTTCTTTAGGTTTTGTGATCTAAAGAAGCCACATGGAAAGTTCTTAAAGAAGGTCATCCTAGAAGGTCCGCTTCAGATGCCTACCGTCGTTACACCCCGAGATCCAAATGCTAATCCACCAAGAGGTGATGTCACCAACATTGAAAGTCTTACTAACCTCACTGCTGATGAACTTCTACGCTTTGAAGCCGCATGAGCTAGCAATGCAATACATCCTTTGGGATTACCCAATCCGATCCTTCAAGTGTTGATGTCAAAAGACTGCTAAAGCTTTGTGGGAACATATTCATCTTCTCATGGAAGGCACTGAACTCAATCAAGAGGACACGTAATCCAAAATCTACTTGGCTTATGAACACTTCATGATTGAACCAGGAGAGACATTAGAGTCTTATCATCATCGATTCCAGACATCATCAATGACTTGGAAAACATAACATCATTATGCCAAAAATTGCAAATAACACTAAGTTCCTAGTCTTGGTCTTGATTGGGAAAAAGTATGTCATTTTCATCCGCCAAGCAAAGAATCTTCATCATGCTACAATGGATTGTTGTACTCTAATTATTTGAAGACCCACCAAAAAGACGTTGACAAAGAAAGGTTTATCTGTGGACTCCCCGCCACACCTTCACGATAATCAACAATTAGCTTTGGCTCAAGCTTGTTATCCTCACCCCCGACATTACAAACTCAGATTCATAAATCCTCCACAACCCGCCGCCAACCATTCGCTACGATAACACTTATGATCACCACATCACCAATCTCAAGAAACTCAATTGGTTCCATACAACAACAACAATGATCAAGCACTTACAAAGTTGAATCTAATGAGGATACGTAAGTTTTCATGCATTACGCAAGGATTTGTCATGATTGCGAGCCTTTCGACCAATACTCAAATAAATCCAACAATCGCGATTCGCACTCATCAAACACAAGGAATCGGCCGTTGTTAACAATGGACGGTTGAAGTTGAGAATCGAGGTAATGTTCGCCCGATGGGCTGTGGTCAAGGATTTAACCAATGTGGAAGGAATAACATGGGTGCTCCACAACAACAAAGCTCGTGGTTGAACAGGTAATGCTTTAATGGGATTAATGGTCTGCTATAACCGTAATGAAGGGTCATCCGCTAATCCATGCCCAAACCGGTGACGCCGCTATCACAGTTAAGCTTTACCTTGGCTCTAAGGATGAAGCCGTGGAACCTACCAACAAGGAACAGAGCTTCATGAAAAAATGCAGATTCATGAAAATGCAAATTTTCATGACAAAAAATTTAACTCCACATGAGTGACACGGCCCGCTGTATGACACCGATGGCTTGTCTCAAAATCGGACAAAACCATATTCATCACTGATCTAATATCTCAGCCAACATTTGAATCCGACGAGGCTTAGAATGTTCAACATGAGCCATCCACATCTCATTATGATGATACTCAACTAGATCCAATAGTTACATTTGACGATCAAGATGACCTCCTGGTTACCATTGATAATCAAGTTGACTCCGGGTTATACTTTGAGGATCTCAATAATGATCATGTTGAGACTCACGCTGAACACGTTTTAACCACGCTTTAATCCATATTGACCTCTTACTTAATGACCAACGATCCCTAATGGAACAATGTTGTGAACTCAATCAAAGAATTAAAAAATAAAAAATGCATCAAGCAACTGGTGGATATTGAATGCTTAAAGGCAACTCAACATTTTTAAAACTCAATAAAATGTGAACAAGGTTTTGAAGTCGCTGCTAAATCTATCAAAACTAAAAATCATAAACCATTGTGATATCGCGGATCTAGTCGCGATCCAAGAATGCTTTGTTGTCTCAAATAGAACAACCGAATATGAACATAAACAACAACTTAACGCCTACTTTGGAAACTCAAAAAGCCAAGTCCGAAGTTGTTAACTTGTCAAAACAGCTTCTCTCGAAAGTACAAAAAGCATTCAACTTAAACTAATAGATGCCTATCTTGAGGAAATTGTCGACTTAGAAAACAAAATCAAAGAGTTTCGAAATGTTGTTTATAAACATGGTGAATCAATCACAACCATTCAAAAGTTTACTTTCAAACCAAATCCAAATGGATATGGACCTAATCTTGCTGATTACAAACCTAAGTTTTCAAATAGAGCATTCAAACCCAAATATCAAGTTTACAAAGGTAACATAGAATTGATGATTCTATTATGAGTGTTGTTGAATATAATCTTGAAGAGGAATTAGATGCAAGAGAGTCGATCAAAATTAGAAAATGTTGTTTATAACAAACCATTTAACTATTCAAAAGCCGCCACTTTCGTCGCACAAAAGGATACTTCTAACACACCTTGGGTTATCACACCTATAAACTGAAGTCTTCTAATGTTGGTCCCCAACCCAATTCTCGCAGACAAATAATGGTCCTTTACCTTCACTCGAAGTAAAATCAATACCAAAGTCATCAAATTCTTAGATATTTTGACACTTTCCTATCTGACATCAAACTTTTAGAACGTGAGATTGAATTTCATTCAATAAAAGTTAAACATTTTCAATCGCCTCAGCGCCGAGAACAAAGAGATATTTTTCGTAAAAGAATTTTACCCCATGTTCAAAACTTGAAAAATTGTGCATTGTATTGGGAACGGGAATTTCATAAGGAACTTGGACTGATGAAAATAGTTTTCGAGAAAAAAGAAACATTTATTTCAAATACAAAACGTAAAAAGAAGATGTTACGAACATATGTTGATCGACTCTTGGAAGATGTTATCTGTGCTGATATCCATAATGTGGTGTTATTACATTCTGTTGCATATGTATTTGATTATATCTCTGCTGATTCTGTTGATTATGTTGAAAACGTTGAAAATACTGATATTGTGTTACAAATCAAGTCTTTAAAAGTTGAAAATGAACGATTGTTACACGAGCTTTCAAATGCAAAACGTCGTCTTCTATGGTGTCAAAAAGATTGTCAAAATCGTGAACTTGCTTTGAAAAACAAAATCAACCAGTTGCATGCAAAAACTTTTAATCCAAAACTTGAGCAAGATACTAATGTGCTTCCCTGTTGGGTTTTAGGTTCCTTGAATCAAGAATTACTTTAAGTGCTGGAACCACGGACATGTTTGATATAACCACGGACAGAAGAATGTAACCGCTGATGAAGACAAACCGCGGCTAGTAGTATTGTGTAACCACTGATATTGATATGTAACCACTTCTAGTCTTGTATAGTCGGTTTAGTATTATGTATTAGATAAATATGGAAAAGATATTTATCTTGTAGGTTACGTATTGTATTATGTAAAGGACTCCTTAGTCTATAAAAAGAGGTCCTAGGTTAGATTAGATATAATGTATGTTTTTATATATAAGGTCGATACACTTCAAGGTTGTAAAACCCTGATAATCTTTGTTAAGAGTATTCTGTATTAATAATAATAATATTGAGGTGTTGAATGTTTATTGTTCTTCTTCTTAAGATTAAGTATTAAATTCCGTGTGATACTTAATAAGCATTTGTTCTAAGTCAGTTTCTATATTAGATCGTTTGCTCAACTGGGATCAACAAGTGGTATGAGCCGTGATCTAGAAACTGTAGTCAAGAAGAGGTCAAGTTAAGTTTTGTTCAAGTAAGATAAGATGTCTGACGCAAAACACACATGGTTCTTTGCTTCAAAGGTGCCCATGCTCAAGCATGGTGAGTACGAAAAATCGGAGGATGCGAAATAAGGCAATATATTCGTATGATTGATTATGTTCTCTGGGATGTTGTGGAAAAAGGTGATACTCTTCCTAAGAAGGGTGATGATGGCAAAGAAATAGCCATTGTTAGTGAGATTGACACGGCTAAGAGAAAGATGGAGATTAAAGCTCATAGTATTCTCTCTATGGGAATACCTAATGAATATGCTTTGGATTTTGAACAATATGAGTCCGCTAAGAGTTACTTGGATGCGCTTGAGACAAGGTTTGCTGGTAATGAAGCCACAAAGAAATCAAGGAAGAATATGCTCAAGCATCAGTTTGAAAACTTCACTTCTTTGAGTGGAGAAAAACTTGATGGCACCTATAACAGACTTCAAAAGCTTATCAGGTAATTGAAGTCGGTGGACTACAGAGTTGCTCAAGAAGATATTAATCTAAAGTTCATCGAAGTTTATCACCTGACCGGCTATGCATACTGTTGTGTGGAGGAACAAGGATGACTTTGAAAAAATGACTCTGGACAATCTCTTCAACAACTTGAAGGTATATGAGTCCGAGGAATAACATTGCCGGTGCATCTTCGCTAATCAAAACCTTGCTTTTGTTTCAACTAATCATAAGACTTCACAAAATGTATCCACTGCTGCTTATGGTATAACCACAAATATTGCAAACAATACCATGTTAGTGATAATGTCGTGATGGTGCAATTTGTGCTTTTCGCTGATTTAACTATCGATGTTACTTGTTTTGAATCAAGATCTAGATCAAATTGATCCAGATGATCTTGAGGAGATTAATCTTCAATGGCAAATGGCAATGTTGACTCTACAAGCAAGAAAGTTTTTGAGAAGGACTGGAAGACAGGTCAAGTATGATGGTAAAAGAAGAGCTGGGTTCGACAAAAGCAAGATGGAGTGCTTTAACCTGCAAAGAAGAAGGGTCACTGTGCAAGGGAATGTCGAGCACCTAAGAGGATTGAAGGCATCAAGAAGACCACTGAAGAGTCCGCTCCTTCTTCAGCATTGGTGGCTCAAGATGGTCTTGGTGATTATGACTGGAGTGATGAAATTGAAGAAGGACCAAATGCAGCTTTTTCTTGCTAGTGAAGCTTCAAAAGAGCATAACTTTGCTCTTATGGCCTATGCTTCATCTTCTAGTTCAGATTCTGAGGTATCTAATGAGTCTACTTGTTCTTTTAAGTCATGTCAAGATAACTTAGAATCTCAAAAAGCTATCACCGAGAGTTTAAGAAAAGAAGTAGAAAAGACTGCGTCTATGGACAACCTTGGTTATAGAGTTGGTCTAGAAAGTGTGGAAGAGAGGCTTAATTACTGTATCAAATGTGAGTTTGAGTATGTTGATAAAATTAATATACTAGGTGGAGAAATTGATCTTAAGGATAGGAAGATTAAGATGCTTAAAGAGAAACTAGAACAAGCTGAGAGTGTAAAAATAGAAGCCCTAAATGAAAAAGAAAAACATGTTGTTAGGGTTGCTAAAACACAATATGCTTCTGATCTAGTAAATAAACCAATAGGTCAAAAATTGTTCAAGGATGGAACTGGCCTAGGCTACAATGATATGCCACCACCTACCCTTATGCAACATGCACCACCTCAAAAAAGAGCTCTCATTTAGCATTGAATTTAGCTTCAATAAACCTATAGGTGAGACTAAAAAGAATGAATCATCTAAGATAGGTTTCGATAGAGTCATCTGATGCACCCATCATTGAAGATTGGGAATCGATTCTCGAGGAAGAATAGAGATGTGTCAACTCAACCTGAGAAGATAGAACCTCTTAAGAAAGTTGATACTAAGCAAGCCAACCTTGTGCCTAGATTTGGAGCTCAAATTGCTAAGAAAGTAGTAGAGTACAAGGAAGTACCTAGGGAACAGTTAAAAAGATATATACCTAGGGGAAACCAGAGAAACTTCAATGGAATAATTTCTAATAGGTTAGGCAATGAGTTTCAATGTGTTAAAAAGGCTTGTTTTTCATGTGGTAGTTTTGAGCATTTACAAAGAAATTGTTATAAAACACAGATGCACCACAAGTTTGGAATCAATGGAGGAGGGTAAATCACCAAAACTTTTCAAAGAAAACAAACCCTCGTCCTAACAGAAACATGATTCCTAGAGTAGTGTTAATGAGGAATGGTAATACAAAATCAATTGTCACTGCTTCTCCAAAATGGGTTCCAACCACTGCTAAGCAAAGTGTAAACACGGCTAAGCAAAATCAAACCACTGCTTGTTGTTCTGTGTTTCCACTAACCATTTTGCAGATACAAGAAAGTTCATTCTAGAAGCTAAACAAGTACTGAAGTTAATTGTTCATTCATTTATCAAAACAGTTTATAGCTTACAGCTTACAATGTAACTTCAAGTGCAAATTAAAAGACTACTTCTATACATGATTTCCAACTACTTATCCTCACTGTTGGATATGCATGAGTAGCTAAGGATCAAAATGGGAAGGATGGATTGATGAAAACAAAGATGATGAAGATGAATACAGTAGATGAAGCACAAAGGACATAGTCATATCATACTTGCATCTACCGGTTTCACCAAAAGCATAATTCCATTTTCCTTTTCCCTTCCCCTTACGATATGTGAAGAAGCACCACAACTTGGTGCAAGAAGACCAAGAACCACCTCTCTGTCCTTTGGGAGTGGTGGGTTTCTTGCTCATGGTCTTGGTTGGGGTTGGGATGATGAAGGTTGGGGGTTTTACCCTCTTCTTTGAGGAGTCTTCGTGAGTCCCTCGGATGCCTCACTTGGATCCACCACACTATCATCTTCAGATGATGGAAGAAATGGGATTTTCTTGGTCTTGGTTCTTGTGGAGGAATGTAAAATTTCCAAGGGTTAGTATCTTCACTTGATGATGATGATGATGAGGATGAGGAGGATGTTAGATCAACAACCTCTGGTTTATTCCAACTGGGGTTCCACATGGTGATTGAAGTTGATTGTGGATATTGGAGAAATTAGGGTTTTGATTTTAATTGGTGTGTGCGTTATATGAGATTTGGGTTCTTTATATAAGCAGAGTTATGGGTTATGGAAGTTAATGAGGGGCAGGTTAAATGTGGTTGAGGAGTTAATGAGATTCTTGGGTGTTGGACTAATATTAATCTTAGAAGTTGACCATATTGACTTACCTGTTCTAAACCACGGATAGGTTATTTGGAACTACTTCTAGCTCTTTCTAACCACTGACAACCATGATCTTCTTCTCTGTGTTTGTTTTTTGTTTTTGTCTTGCAGGTATGAAGGATTTGTGTACATAGGAGCTGGTGTGTTAGCTGCTTATGTTTGTTTAAAAAAAAAAGATTGTGTAATCCGTCATATTTTTGTGAGATCTCTCTTATTATGACACAGATTTACTTGCTATAACTCTTGGACGTTTGGTTGAAGTGCTACTATGTATCCACGGATGGTGTAGTGTCTAAAACGCGGATAAAACTGTTCAATCCGGATAGAATTTTGATTAGTGTTGGATACTACAGGGACTGATTGGTAACTTTCGCAAAAGTATATTATTTCCCCCAAATCACGGATGGATCATTTATTTGGTCTTCAAATCACTTCAATTGGCGCTCAACATTAACCCTAATCACTTATCTTTGCATAATTCACAAAACCCACATCATACCCATCATTAATCACAATGGCTGAAAAGTATTCCAACACACATAACCTTGTTGCTAATCTCACCAAAAATGATCGATCTGAAGGGTTTCATCAAATGATTGATTTCCTTGTTCACAGTCCTATTCACTATGCCTTAACTGTCACACCAACCATTTTTAAAGCCTACATACATCAGTTATGGAGGAATGCTAAGCTTGAAGAGGTTGATGGAGTTGAAGTGTTTAGCAATTATTGTGGATGAGCATGCTATTTACACTGAGGAGATCATTAGGGATGTTTTAAAGTTTGATGATGCCGATGGTATTACTAATCTTCGGATGTTGAGATTGTTCTTTGGTTTGGAAAGGTTAGGTTATACCCACAGGGGTGATAAGGTACAATATTTTAAGAGTTTGTTTTCAAAACAATGGAAGTTTCTTATTCATACCTTATTGATGTGTATGAGTAATAAGACCACAGGGTTTAATGACTTTCCTTCCAAAATTGCTACTGCTATTATTTGTTTTTCTGATAGAAGAAAGTTCAATTGGTCTAAGATGATATATGAGGGGCTAGTACAAAACATTAGGAAGAAGGGTAAATACTATTTATATCCTAGGTTTGTTCAACTGATTGTGGAAAGTCAAATAGAGAGCTCAGTTGAGCATACTCGAGTATGAAGTACATCATATGCTTCCTAAGGTTTTTTCACATATGAGGAATCAGCCACAAAATGTACAAATTATAGATGTTCCTTTATTTCCTCATATGCTTACTTTGCCTACTGATCATGAGATTGATGAAGGTCTTTACTCCCACCCTATAGTCACTGAAACCACTGCTAGTACATCTGAACCCACTGATAGTACACTTGTAAACACTGATTGTGTACCTCAACCCACTTCTAGTCAAACTCAAACCCTTTGTTACACCTATTGTATGGACTAGGAGACAGAAGGGCACTACGCTACCTCAAGCTAGTGCTAGTGGTGTTGTTCATGAGGCTGTCACAAGTGGTGAAGGTGACATGATTGGAAGGGCTTCCACTACTGATTCATGCTTAGATGCTGATCAGGATAGTGGAAACATCAATAAGACCCAACCTTTGGCAACTCCTAATGTGGAGAGTTCCTTGGAACTTAACACAGTGGAGGAATCCTAACCACTTGGCTAATCCAGTGCATAGTTGTTCAAGTGCTAGGTCTGATGCTATGTTTACTATATCCAAGGATTCACCTCTCTGAAAGCAAAGCTCACACACTTCGAAGTGATGAGATATTTTGGAACATGAACATGAATTGACGGATCCTAAGCTGGTACATGATGACTTTTCCAATGAACCACCTCTCGACCGCTTAACACAAAAGTGGGAGGATATTCTTGAACGTTTTAATGAATTGACGGAAAAATGTGCTACAATGGAGGCTACAATTTCAGTCTACAGATTGGCCAGGTTTCTGCGTAAGGATATTAGATATTCTTGAAAAGTAAGATGACCCGGGTTGTGCTTTGAAAGCTATGAGAAGAAAGAAAGAAGGTGGACTCTCTCGGCACGAATGTGGAGAATGTATCCAAACAGGAGGAGTTAAGGCAAAAATTCAGGGGAGGCTGTTGATGTATCTATGGAAGAAGATGTTGATAGTGGAGATCAAGAATTTTTGGTATCTGATAAAGCTGGGAATGAGGCAGTTCTTGAAAATGTGAAGAATGTTGTTGTTAGGAATTAGAAATTCCAGGTATTAAAGAGTCGGTCACCTTAAGTATATGTAATCATTAGAAAGCTCGTAGTCATAGTTATTGTATGTTAAGTAGTATTTTGTTAAGTAACACCATGGAGGACGGACGGGTCTTTACCCACTGATGCCTGATCCACACGTTCCGTTGTGTGGCGTTTTATTGTAAGACTATAAATACTCTCTACCTCCCAAGGTAGAGAGTTGGAGCTCATAATAATATTTTCTTTCTCTCACTATAGTTCCCAACTCTCTTCCTTTCTCTCACTAGAACTCTCTCTCTCTAACATTCTTATACGCCTACTTTGATCATGGTTTAGAGTGTTTGTGAAATCCAATATCCAACAATTGGTATCAAGAGCCAAGGTTTGATCACTCATCTTTCATGCTCTTTGTTTTGGTGGATTTCATAAGGTTTTTGGAGTATTAAGGGTTTAGGAGAGTTTGATTCATTTTGACAAATTCTAGTGTTAAAGTTTGAATTTTTCTTGTACTTTTGTGTTTAGGATCATCATATGTGTTTATGTTTTGAATTGGAAGCATTAAATCATTGTGGTTTGGTTGTTTTGGATTGATAAAGTGGTTATTTTTTGAAAAAGGACTAGCGAGTTGTGTCTCGGATTTGTGTTTCTTCAAAGCGAGTTGCTTTGTTATTTAAAGCGAGTTGGTACATGCGACTTTGCTGTTTAGCGAGTTGATATTTATGCTACTTGGGTTCTAAGAGATTTGTTTCTTTAAGCGACTTGAGATCTAAAGCGACTTGCTACTTAGCTTAGTTGTAACGTTAGCGAAGTTAACTTAGCGACTTAGTGTTCAAGCGAAGTTGATTGTGTTTGAAGTTGAGACTAAATCGAGTTGGCTATTTAGCGACTTGATTAATTGCGAGTGCTGAGTGTGTTGCGTGTTGACCGCTTATGCGGTTGTGTGTTTAGCGAATTGTTCATTTAGACCTTTTTCTTCTTCGTGTTACGTTCTTACGGTTGTTCTTTTGGTTTAGTAAAATCCCGTGAAAGAATCAATTTCCCGGTTTAATCAAAGAATTATAAAATCCCGTAGAGCTTGAAACATGTCTACAAACGTCCTACTATCATCTCCACTGCCGAGGATGTTCAAGCAGCTGTTCGATACTCGTCCACCCATGCTTGACAGAACCGACTACGATTCTTGGGCTCAACGAATCAGATTGTACTGCCTTGGAAAGGAAAATGGTGTCAACATTCTCAAATCCATTGATGAAGGACCGTGTATCGAGTTGAGACGACTAGAGATGTACTTGATACTGATGAAGATGGAACTCTGATTTACGGAATGGATAGACCAAAGATGTATGATGAGCTTGATGATAAGGAGAAAAAGAGATTCGATGTTGATATCGTGGCTTCAAACATTGTTCTTCAAGGTCTTCCTAAAGACATCTACAAGCTGATCAATCACAACACGAAGCAAAGGCAGGTATGGGATAATGTCAAGATGCTTCTCTCGGTTCGAATTAACTATGGAATACAGAGAATCACAACTCTATGACGAATTTGAACACTTCAAGATGAAACCAGATGAGAGTGTCTATGAGTACTATGTGAGATTTCATAAGTTGGTGAATGACATGAGGAACATCGGAATGACTATGCCTAACATTCAGATGAACTCAAAATTTGTGAACAACATGAATCCCGAATGGCACAAGTTTGTCACCTCGGTGAAGCTCACTAAAGGATTGAAGAATACAAACTATGAGCAACTCTATGCCTTCCTCCTTCGGAATGAGAGACATGCTATGTTTGAAAAATTGGTTCTTAATCAGTTCAAAACCAACCAGGAAGAGACAAGCTCGTCTAATGACTCAACTGCCTTCTACTCAAACATCGGAATCACAACCAAAGCCTCACAAGTCATACCCATGGGAAATGGTAATCACAAACTAATTCCCGATCCTATGTTCAAACAAGCGATGCGATGATGCACACGTGGGAAACATCATTAATCAACTAGCTCTTCTGATTAGTCAAAACATGAATTCTCTCCCACAAACCAATAACAACCTCGAACGATCTAACCCACACAATCAAGCTACTGTTAAAGATGGGAGGATCGTGGTGCAACCAGAAAGACGATGATCAGGGAAGAGGTGGAGCCGGTAGAGGTTATGTTGGTAATCAGAATCGAGGAAGGAATGGTAATCAAGGTCAAGCTAAGCCGATCAAATGTTATAATTGTGGTGGTGAGGGACACATTGCAAGGAACTGCACATCTCCAAAGCGCCCACGAATGCCGATTTCAGAGATAAGATGCTTGCTTGTGCAAGCTCGGATAATGGTGCCGCTTTGGATGAAGAGGAATTGTTGTTTCTAGCTGAGGGCAATGCCAAGACCTATGATGCGATGTGGATGAGCACCTATTCAGAGATAGGTCACAATCATCGAATGCCTTTCAAGTCAGCTGACATTGTGATGCATACGACTCAGATGTGGATGATGGACCTACTGCACACACAATCTTTATGGCTAGCATTTCTCCAATGGTTTCTCCCAAGGTCTCCTCTTCACCACAAGTCGCCCATCCAAAGACAAAATCATTTCTGAGGTACTAAAACTATACGATGATGCTGATGTGCAAAAGATGCATGACAAAGTACTATCAATGAAACTTTTGTATCAAATATTGAAAATATGGGTAATATCAATGTTGTCCCATATGATCAATATGTGAAACAAAGTGAAAGTGAAGTTGTACCAAGTGATGCATCTCCTGCAATCAACAATGACTATATTTTTGATGAATACACTGCATGTGCCCCGATGATCTCAGTAATATCGAATTAAATGCCTATTAAGAACGTGTTGCTATTTATGAACAACGTGCTAAATTTGAGTTGACCACTCGTGAGCAGGAAATGGATGACCAAGTGCGCACAATTATTAGAAAAAGTAATTTTAGAGAAGAAGTATTAAAACAAGAGTTAAATTCCTTGCAAGAAAAGCTTTCTAAAACCGCTAAGCAAAAACAAGAACTTCAAGAAAATGTGAAAATGCTTAAGCAAGAATTTAATGCAAAGGAATCAAAACTCTTGAAAGATTTTTCTAATCAGAAAACTTTGAAAAACAAACTTGAAAACAAGTTGTACATACAAGGAACACCATTCAGATCGCCACATGATCACTAAGCATAGGTTCCTAAGCGATAAGCATAGCATTCCCCTTGTTGAGGAACCAAATCCAGAGGTCATTAAAAAGGCTAGAAATGCTCATAAGGTTCTTTATGATGGCAATGAAATCCTTAAACCTAGACGAAACCTAGTTGCGTTGAGTGCACTGAGGAAGATAAGAAATCAGATGAAGTCACTAGGAAAAGATGAACAAGAAACTAGATGATCCTAAATGTAGAGAGAAGAAAATAAAGATCACACCCCATGATTACAAGAAGGAAAACTGGATTTCCTTGAACATGTTTAAACCTCTCACATTGTTGACTCCCTAACAAGTTTTCTCGAAAATGGATTTAGATAAGCGTAAAGTCGAAAATATTGTTGAAACAAACCCTCCTCTTTGGAAAATGCCTAGAGCGAATGTGTATCCTCCTAATACACCAATGCATCTTGTTCCTAGAACAATTGCCACTAAAAGCAAGACCTTAATTAGCCAATATGTTATACTTTAACTATTTGTTGATTTTGAGAAAACTTGCAAGAAAAGGATCACACCCACCGGTATTACGGAAGGAGAAAGGGGTTTTGAGCAAATGAAAGAATGTTATTTAACTGAGGTCATGCCTTTCTTTAAACTTCTAAAAGATCACTTTGAGAGTCTTAAAAGGGGATAGAAACTGATATTAAGGGAATGGAAAAGGAATTTGATGCAATGATAGTTGAAGTTAGTGACTATGAGCGAGCACTAAAATATAATGAGATTGAGAGGAAGAACTTGCATACACTAAATGAGAACCTGATTTCAATGTATTGCTCAAGATGTGTTTTCATCGCTACAAATTGTTCCATTAATGCTTCCAAATTTCATGAATTATCGGTTGTACTGAAAGTCTCCCATGATCGTGTCATTGAGCTTGAAAAACCTAATTCTGAACTAAACGAGAAAATTGAACTGGATGATCACGACAATTTGGTTAAACATTTTTCTAAACTGAAAGTTGAGCATTTTAATTTACAACTAAAATATCAACATCTTAAAGAAAATGTCAAAACTTCAAATATCAAGACATCCTCGGATGCTCCAGAGTTTGATGCAGTTTTTCAAATTAACAAACGTGATGAACGGATTCAAGCTCATTGCAACACGATCAGAAAGTTGAAAGCCCAAATCTCTCAATTAAAGGGTCAAACGAACAATATGACAGGCTCCCAAATGCCTCCTCCTTTAGATTCTCGGAATTCTCAAACTTTTCATCTTCAAAACTTAGTTGATGCCTTACAAAAGGAAAACAAGAGTTTTCTAGAAGAAAATGAAAAGTTAAACGACATTTTAAAGAGTTATATGATTCAATAAAAGTCACCCGTGACCAAAACAACTAAAAAATAACGTCTTTACAAAAGGAAATTGAGAATCGAGAAGTCGGAAATGGGAAACCGCCACTTGTTTTCAATAAGAATGTTGTCTCAAAGTCACCCTTAGATCTGCAAATACACTCGTGGAGCTTAAATATATTCCTCTTCATCTTAGGAATAATGAACATGCTTTTCATGAATATTGTGCTCACCTTAAGGATAGTCTAGAATGTCTCCGTGAGATTGTCGAAGAGGATTTCATTAACAAACCTCTTGATAGTGAAATTAGGTTTGCTTGCCTCGTGCCAAACGATCTCAATAGTTGCTAGAATGTGTAATTGCAACATGTCCCAAATCCTTAACCTTAGGTGCAAAAGGCAAAGCTGTGATGCCTTGTTCTATGCCTAGTGCTGAGCCTTCAAACCATTCTAGGCCCAGTTTAAAGAAAGTATACATCAATGTGTCGTCCTAGTATTACAGTATCCTTGCACGCCTAGTTCAGGAATGCAAAAAGTAGATCAACCAACTAATGTTCCCATAATTCCCTCTACAGAGTAATCAATGACATTAATGCGAGCATGTCAAAGTCTCAAGACAATACAAGGAATGATAGGACCTTGCAAGCTAAAATGTGCATTGGAAGAGAGTAGAAGACCAACCTAGGAACTTTAAGCTTGAGTTGAATAAAACGAATCGTGTTGATTCTAGTATTAGCCTTAGGCGTCAGTAATTAATTCAATTCGATACTATTTGCAAACCTTGTAATGATGTCCGCTTGAATTCTGTTGCTAATCATGAATGTGGTGTGAATGCTTTGTCTAATGATGTCAAATGCCCGGTTAAAATTGTTAATGCTAATAATCGTGCAAATAAGGCAAAAAGGCAAAACGAAAGATTGTTAGAAAACAGTGGAAACCCACAGGAAGAACTTTTATAAAGATAGGTTATTATTGGATACCTTTTGGCCATAAGAATAATCGCTTTGTTCTCAAACTGCTAAGATTATGCCCACTAGAAAATGGATGCCTACCGGTAGAACTATTCCCTTAAGAAGTGAACATACTTTGAATAGGTCAAATACGTGACACCAGATTGCATCTATTCCCAATGATTCCATTGCTTCTACTTCGATATGGATGTTTCTTTTCGATGTGGGTGTTCCAAATACTGTTACTAACCAAGTGGAACCCATTCTTGCATGGGGATCCCAATTATCCAGCTTATCCATTCTTGTCCAGTGTTCAACCGCAGATCGTTCAAATCGCTCGTGGTACCTGGACTCAGTCGTTCCAAGCATATGACCGAGACCGGTCGCGCTCATGAACTTCGTGAGCAAATTCATCGGACAGTTAGATTCGGTAATGATCATTTCGGTGCAATTATGGGTTATGGTGATTATGTTGTTGGTGATAGTGTTATCTCTAGAGTATACTATGTGGAAGGTCTTGGTCATAATGTTCTCTCGTCGGTCAATTCGTGACTCGATCTAGAAGTAGCTGTCAGAAAACATACTTGTTTTGTTAGAGAACTTGATGGTAAGGAACTTTTAAGAGGAACTCGTGGTTCAAATCTTTACACCATCTCTATAGAAGATATGATGAAGTCTTCCCCAATTTGCTTGCTGTCAAAGGCTTCAAAAACAAAGTCATGGTTATGGCATCGACGCCTCAATCACTTGAACTTCGGCACCATCAATGATCTCTCCAGAAAGGACTTAGTTGTAGGTTTACCTCGACTAAAGTATGAAAAGGATCATCTTTGTTCAAGATGTCAATTGGGAAAAAGCAAGAAGTATGCCCATAAACCCAAACCTACTAACTCGTCCACGAAGTTCTTCATACAATTCATATGGATTTATGTGGACCAATGAGAGTGCATAATATCTTTGGGAAGAAATATGTGTTAGTTGTAGTTGATGATTACTCTAGATTCATCTGGGTCAAGTTCTTAAGGACAAAGGATGAAACTCCAGATATCATCATCAAACTCATCAAACAACTGCAGGTTCGACTTAACAAAACCGTCAGAATTATCCGGACAGACAATGGAACCGAGTTTGTTAACAAACAACTTAGTGAATTTTATGAAAGCATTGGAATCAACCATCAAAGAAGTGTTCCACGAACTCCTCAACAGAACGGTGTAGTTGAAAGGCTAAATCGAACTCTTGTAGAAGCTGCTAGAACAATGCTGATTTACTCTAAAAGTTCCAATGTTTCTCCGGGTGAAGCTATTGCCACTACATGCTACACACAAAATCGTTCCCTGATTCACACTGTTCATGGAAAGACACCATATGAACTTGTCCACAACAGAAAACCTAATCTCTTTCCTTCGTGTGTTTGGAGCATTGTGCTATCCAACTAATGAGGGTCAAGACTTAGGCAAACTTAGAGCTAAAGCGGACATTGGAGTATTTGTAGGGTATGCACCAAACAAAAAGGGATACCAAATCTACAACAAAAGAACCCAAAACATCATGGAAACAATTCACGCTACGCTTGATGAGTCGACGGTCAAATGGCTCTGAACAATTCATTCTCGACCCGCACTTCAAAATGTCCCAATTGGTTCATCCCTTGTTCCAAACTCTTCTCAAGAAACTCCATATGTACCTCCATCCGAAGATGATTTAAAGAAATTGTTTGATCCTATGTTTGATGAACTTTATGATCCAAGTACTAATGAGGTGTTGATCCCTACAACAGAGGTGCTCATATTCCGTGAATGAAGTCAATCCCTCGCCTCAATATCTTTAAGTCAAGAAGCACCTGCCACGATCCTTCATCTCATCAACAAATCATCATTCTTCAAATGTACATCATGGAACTGTTTCTCGCATCAATGATGAAGTTAATCCCTTTGCTACTCCTGAAGATGCTCCATTTGAAAACATATTTGCTCCTCAATCTTCATCGAACCATCTTCTTCAGAGACATCGACTCGCTACTTCAGTCCTCAACAACTACCACATGAACACCTCATAAAATGGACTCACGATCATCCATTAGACAACATCATTGGAAATCCCTCTCGCCCAAGATCCACACGGAAACAACTGGCAACCGATGCCTTATGGTGCTTCTTCAACTCCGTACTCTCTAAGATCGAACCAAAAGATGTTAAAACCGCCATGAATGAAGATAGTTGGTTCAATGCTATGCAAGATGAAATTCATGAGTTTGATCGACTAGATGTATGGGAGTTAGTACCGCCCAGATTGTGCTATGAACATTGCTCTAAAATGGATCTTCAAAGTGAAACTTGATGAGCATGGTGATGTGTTGAAGAACAAGGCTCGATTAGTTGCTAAAGGATACCGTCAAGAGGAGGGTATAGACTTTGAAGAATCTTTTGCTCCAGTTGCTCGAATCGAGGCAATCGAATCTTTTGGCTAATGCCGCTAGTAAGAACATGGTAGTTTATCGATGGATGTGAAGACGGCATTTCTGAACGGAGATCTTAAAGAAGTCGTCTACGCCAGCCAACCTGAAGGATTTGTAAATCAAGAGCATCCTACTCACGTTTATCGCTTGAAGAAGGCCCTCAACGGTTTAAAGCAAGCTCTAAGGGCATGGTATGATACACTGTCAAAGTTTCTTCTATCAACCGGATTTAGCAAAGGAGCAGTTGATCCAACATTGTTCACCGAAGTCGTGCAAACATTTAATTCATGTTCAAATTTATGTTGATGATATTATTTTTGCCTCGACCGATCCAATGGAATGTGATCGTTTTTCTAATGAAATGAGTTCAAAATTTCAAATGTCAATGATGGGACAAATGTCATTTTTCTTGGGATTACAAATTTCACAAAGTCCTGGAGGTATTTTCATAAAGCAATCTAAATATGCAACAGAGATCTTAAAGAAATTTGGATTTGATTCAAGTGACCCGGTTGACACCCCCATGATTGATCGAACCAAACTAGATGAGGACCACTCAGGATCATGATTGACCAAACAAAATATCGTAGTATGATTGGATCCCTGATGTACCTCACACCTAGTAGACCGCACATCTTGTTCTCTTGCATGTGTGCTAGATACCGTGCTAAGCCTACTAAAAGCACCTTGAAGCGTAAAGGGTCTTCGGTATCTCCAAGGAACCATCAATATGGGACTTTGGTACCTAAAGGACACCGTATGTCACTAACGGCCTATGCGATGCCGATCATGCAGGAGTTGTCAAGATACACGCCAAGTACGTCTGGAGGTGCTCGCTTTTGGGTGATAAGCTAGTGATCTGGTCTTCAAAGAAGCAAATGAGTACTTCTATTTCCTCTACAGAGGTTGAATACATAGCCATGTCATCTTGTTGTGCTCAAATCTTATGGATGAGATCTCAATTATCCGACTATGGCTTTGAATTCAACAAAATCCTCTGCATCGTGTGATAATAAAAGTGCTATTGCTCTCTCATGCAACAACGCTCAACACTCAAGAGCAAAGCATATCGACATTCGACATCATTTCATCAGGAACAAGTGGAAAAAGGTGTGGTGGAACTATATTTTGTGAGGTCCGAATATCGCTTAGCGCACATCTTCACCAAAGCTCTTCCAAGAGAACGTTTTGAGTTTATTCTTCCACGCCTTGGCTTGAAAAGCCTTCAACCGTAACACTCAAACGCCTTCGTGAGGAAGACGAGGAGTTAAGGTCTATCTTCATCTATCTCTTGTATATATCTATTCGAAAATCAAAATACAAAATTATAAAACCTTCAAAATCCATAAAATTTGAAAAATTGAAAATCTTCAAAAATATTGTTTTTTTGTTTTTCTCGTTCGATAATATCTACGGTCTTTGTCCTGTCATTCAAAGAATGACACGGGACTTTAGATGTTGTTCGAATTTAAAAAAAAAAAAAAAAAAAAAATTGAGAGAAAGAGAAACAATGGTTTATTGTCATTTCAGGCAGTAACCCGCTTTTCAAAGAAAGAACAGAGCCATGCTTTTTCATGTTTTTCAAGATTTGAGAATTTGTTTGAACTCATCAAAGCCTTTTATCAAAAATTCCATGCTCTGTTTCTTTAAACATTTATCTGCTGAAAACTAACTGCTTTGAAAAATAACTCAGTCTCTATTTTTGATAATCATCTGGACTTATTTGTCAAAATATCAATCTCTCAATCAACAACCTATGTCATTGATTGAGGGGGAGTATGATTTCAATTAAATTAAAAAGTTATTTGGCATTCAATTGTTTTCAAAAGATATTCATGCATGTTTTATCAATGGAGTTTAAAGTCTTAAAATCCGATCCATATCGCTTAAAACGCTTTCATATCAAGTCACAATTCTCCTTAAAAGCTTTCAAAATCAATTTAAATCTATAAGAGATCACAAATCTCAAATGATTTGATAATTGTGATCGGGGAGAATGTGTGATTTAAATTGGATTTAAACTGATAATTCGGTAAATGGTTTTATAAGGATGTACATGCTCTCCTTCCCACATGTGACAAACGATTTCAAATTTTCCATGCACATGTTGAGGGGAGCATCTATCTTAAACCTATGATTTGAAACGTGATCACTTATCTCAATGTGCAGGTTCCCTCTAGTATGTGCAAAACTCTTTTCAAATCTCGAGGCACATATTGAGGGGAGCAAAATCATGAAAACCTCATCCTTCCCAAAATGCTTTATCTACTTGATTCGATTAGGGAAGTGATGTTGATATTTTTAAAAATGGTAATCAAAGAAGTTAATTCTTTCTCTTGCCTCCGTGTGCAAAACTATTTCAAATATTTGATGCACATGTTGAGGGGGAGTTCTTCTTCTAAAAATATCAAAACAATTCAGGTACAAAATGCTTTGATAAAATATCATAAGTATCCGGATTGATTTTCAAATGGTTTTCAATTGGTTCCTATGGCAGATGAACAATACCAAAAAGACCGACCAACTTTACATTATGTATGGTGATATAAGGACGATAAGGTTAGGTATGTGTTCCCATGATCCGCCGGAACCGGAGGGATCTACCTGTGGACTATCCACTAGTTTGTGTAGAGTTCTTAGGTATGATGATAAAAGGAGAAAAATGAGATATGGGAAGAGTGCGGATGAGACCGAGCTAGTAATCGAATAAACCCAACAAGGTTCTAGCTATGAAGTCTCGGTAAGCAATGAAGGGGTTGAAGAATTAAAAAGAATTGAATGAGAAAAGGGTGAAAACAAATAGCCCTCCATTTATTCAACCTTAGGGCAAAACCGGTTCAATTCATATGCTACTGATGGTAACATCGGTATTGAAGACAAGACGTCATGGACCCAAAGGACGCCTTCTGCACTTCAACATTCCAAACCACTCAAGTTCCTCTTAAAAGGACTTGTTTCATTCTCACGGGAACCGACATTATCTATCGACTTTCTCTTAGAGATTGTTGATATTGAAGGAGGAGACCCTCTCCCTAGTCTCCATTATAGGATCCAAATATGCACAAATTGAGTCTAGTGCCACGAGATCATCAATAAATCTCATTAGGACACTTTCAATGAAGACTCTCTGTTTCACACAATGTGGAAAGAGAGATTATATCTTGAGTCCTACGCATTATCCTTGTGGTATTGCCGTAACATCCGAAAGTGATGTGTTTACACACTCACAATGAAGATGGAAAGCCTTCTGGAGCCAACATCTAACAAGCTCCTGGTCGGTGGCATGTGAGATCTATTATACAGATCAACCATGTGACAACCGAATGTAAACAATGGGCGATTCAATCTTTTGAATCAATCCCGGTTCAAAGTTATGGATTGACGGATACCTTTTAAAAACCGGTCTTTGTGCTTTAAAACTCTTTTCATTAGCACGTCCACCGTGTACTAATTTTTCAAATCAAAAGGTGTTTTATGATTGATAATTGATTTTCATTAAAACCTTCGTTATATTGCAAAAACAATTTCTATTGAGCAATACACGATTGTTTTTCAAATCTCTTTTCATCAATCGCTGGACGAAATTCGCCGTTCACTCACCCGTGTGTCTTCTTTGAGACGTTCCTTTGAGAACAATTTAGAGCTAACATGCTAAACCCTCGCAAGGAAATTCTTCGAATTATACCCGATCACAAAGACTTTTGTAATCGATCAACGGGGAACCGTGGGCCGTGTACCTCAATTCATCGAAAGTGATCAAAGACACTTTCGCGGCGCTTTATTGCTAACCGCTCTTATGTGTACACCCGACGCTTGGTACCGGTGATCGTAATGAAGTCAATCCATAGCCACGTGCTCACCTAACACATTCATCTCAAAAGAAATCATGATTAGTGCATCAATGACTCGGATATTTTCACTCCATGCTTCGCTACGGCTACGCCGCCAATATCATGAATCAACTTAAGCTTCCGCTACTCTGATGAGAAGATATCATGATCCGGAATGTGAGCATGTCGGTCCGAATGTCACAACATCACATAATACCAACACCACAATGGATGTATCGAGATTTTCTATTAGTGATGATCTCAAAAGTCGGCTCAAATTATTATCACGTGGATCAAGAAAAGACCTCCTTCTGGATTAACCAAACTTGCAATGAGTGGAATCAATGACTACGAGCTTCGGAGCAAAGTACTACATCAAGAATGCAAGATCAATTGTTAATGTAATATCTGTTTGTATTCAATGTAATTTTAGTACATGTTTGAGGTGACCTCCCTTATGGGGAGATTGTTAGGAATTAGAAATTCCATGTATTAAAGAGTCGGTCACCTCAAGTATATGTAATCGTAGAAAGCTCGTAGTCGTAGTTATTTTATGTTAAGTAGTATTTAGTTAAGTAACACCGTGGAGGACGGACGGGTCTTTACCCATCTGTATGCCCGATCCACGCCCGTTGTGTGGCGTTATATGTAAGACTATAAATACTCTCTACCTCCCAAGGTAGAGAGTTGGAGCTCATAATAATATTTTCTTTCTCTCACTAAGTTCCCAACTCTCTTCCTTTCTCTCACTAGAAATATCTCTCTCTAACATTCTTATACGCCTACTTTGATCATGGTTTAGAGTGTTTGTGAAATCCAATAACCAACAGTTGTAGAAGATGTAGTGCAGGACACAAACATTGATGGTATGTCTGAAACCACGGTTAGTACTCTTGTAACCATCACAAGTAGCTTGCATATGGCAATTATATTCACTAACAAGTTACACTCCATCGCTATCATATAACCACTTCCACTATTGTTACAACTCTCTCAGACATTACCTAAATCTAAAGAAGTTGAGAAAGAAGCTACAAGTACATTGATAAATCTAAGCAAAACTTCATCTATTTCTACATCCATCATTGCACCTCAAGCTTTATCCTGTTCAATCTATTGCAACTAAACCCAAAGGAAAAGTTTGGTTATTGGTGAACCTTTTGAAGAAGAAAGTGGTCTCAATCGATATTGGAAAAAGGTAAAGTAAGCCATGACTAGAGTCAAGTTTAAATCTAAAGCGTAACAAGAAGCTTATGATGCGTAATATGCAAAGAACATGGTAGTCAAGAACAAGCAACCAGAGAAAAGGAAGCAAGATGAAGAGGAAGATAGTCGAGATGGTTAGCACATGGTATGAATCACAAAATTATCTTCAAGCTCAATTAATAAGTGATGAAAGTATAATGCACAAGAATGGGCTTGTTGATGATGAGGAAAAGCTAGACTTTTTAATGAAGCAAGGAAGAAAAGAAAGGAAGCAAAAGTTATAAGAAAGAAACCCCCTTCAATTGCAATGATGAGGAATGTATTGATGAAGATTATTAAGAATTCAGCATACATGTTCCCTATAATCTTAATAGGTGTTCATTTGAAAGAATTTATGAGCTTTAGGAGAGATGTATGAGATTAATAATGATGATTTCTGCCCAATGAATTCTAAAAAAGGAAGAAGAGTGGATTAAAAGGATGAAGAGTGGATTCAAAGTAAAGAAAGAGAAAATCTGAGATTCAAGAGACATCCGATTCTAAAAGATTGAAAGTAGTTGAAGATGTTAATCAAATTGTTTCTTATGAGTTTAAGCTTAAAGATGGAAGTTAAGGAGTTTGGAAAATTCAAAGACTCAACAATGAAGTTTATGAGTATAATAAATTTTCACAAATGCTTCTGCAAGATTTGAGATGATTTGATGAATCTTGATACTTTACAAGAATAAGTTTGGTAAGTACATCCAAATGACTATCATTAGAGACTGGTCTATTATAATTTGAAGATTTTATTTAAAACCAACTCATGATGAACCCGAGTGGAAAGGACTCTACAATGGTACCAGAACAAGAAAGTTTTATATCAAACTCAGGAGTTCATGTTTTAATCAAGTCGAAAAGTTATTCACATGCTTGTAGAAGGTATTATCCTTAGTTGAATAAGTATCCGTGAATTATAGCCTTATGTTGAAGCCTTGTATTATCAAGATGTCATACTCCCATGATGGTCAAGTTACGATTTGTTGCTGAAAAATGAGAAAATTCTTAAATCTACTAAGTGTTTGGCTACATCCTCCAATTAGATGTTTTGAGTTAAAGGAAACTTGAGAATCATAGAATGTATCAAGTTTAGGGGAGGATTGTTGGGTTTTAGGTTCCTTAGATCAAGAATTACTTTAAGCAAAGCCGGAACCACGGATTATGTTTGATATTACCACGGACAGTAAGAATGTAATCACGATGAAGACAAACTGCGGCTACTTGTGTAACCACCGATACCTATATGTAAACCACAAGCTAGTCTTGTATAGTCGGTTTTGTATTAGATAAATATGGAAAAGATATTTATCTTGTAGGTTACTTATTGTATATGTAAAGGACCTTAGTCTATAAAAGGAGGTCCTAGGTTAGATTAGATACAATGTATGTTTTATATCTAAGGCTCCATACACTTCAGGTTGTAAAACCCCTAATAATCAAGTAAGAGTATTCATAATAATATTGAGGTGTTGAATGTTTATTGTTCTTCTCTAAGATTAGTATTAAATTCCGCGGATACTTAATAAGCATTTGTTCTAAGTCACTTTTATATTAGATCGTTTTGCTCAACTGATCAACATTCCTCTACCAAACAGAATAGTTGCCTTTTTCCCAACGCTCGCACTCTCATGCCTCTAGAGCAATACAAGGAAGAATAGGAAGTTATGTCAGAAGAAAAGAACAATAAAGAATGCTGAAGTAGAAGAACACCCTAGGACTTTGAATAAAACCCAAGTTGCACCCACTTTAGATATTGCGTCCGACAAAATGTAATGAACAAAGTGATAAACTTAATGTGAATCTTTTTGTACTCTTAATGTTTTGTTTGAAGCCTCTTGTGTTGGCTGTCATAAAAGCATGTTTTCTGGTTGTCATGATAAATGTGTTAAGCAGACTATCTTGAATCGTAGTTTAAAATAATAGAAAACGGAAACCTCTAGGCCCACTATTGCTTCTAAGTCTGGTATAGTAAACCACCTTCTAGTGTTCCAATTACGATCATTGATGTACCCATAGAACCCCCTTTACCTCCTAAGAAGAACTTATCACCTAGTGCATTCACTAAGACCAAAGCTAAGACTAGTTGGAGATGGCGGAAATGGTTACATAATACACTTGAATTTAAATGGATACCTAAAATCATGATATGTGATTTTACTATAACTGCCGGAACCTCTAACTCTTCGGGTTCCACATCTACTTTCATTCCATCCGTGTCGCCTGCGGTGTGTGCGATACAAACATCATCCTTGGATTGTTATAGCGGATGTTCCCAATACATGACAGTATCTCAAATCATATCAAACTTTTTTGCAAAGTTCATTGGCACCGCTGTGATTCTGAATGATTATCACCGCTATCATGGCTAATGGAGATTACATCAATGACAACAAATTAGCAGTGGTTTATTATGTGAAGGCCCCTCACAATCTCTTCAAGAGGGTCAATTTTTATGATGGAGATTTGGAAGTTGCTTTTAGGGAAAAAAACTTGTTTCATTCGTGATCTACAAGGAAATGATCTTATAACGGCACCCGCAACTCAAGTCTTTATACCATCTCCATGCAAGACATGATTGCTTCATCTCCCATCTGTCTACTTTCAAAGGCAACATCTACAAAATCTGCTATGGCACCGTCAGTTCTCACATTTAAACCAAACCATAACCAATCTTGCAAACTTGTTGAAGGTCCCCAAGATTCCGGTATTCTAAAGATCACCTATGCCAGCCTGTGAACAAGGGAAAAGCACTCGCTCACTTTTCCTTCAAAGGTGGAACACAGACTCACAAAGATGTGCTTCATCTTCTTCACATGGATTTGTGTGGCCCGATGCGCGATTAAACGATTAATGGCAAACGCTACATCTTGGTAATTGTAGATGACTACCAGCATGGACTTGGTTTATTTTCTTCGAAGTAAAGATCAAGCTCCACATGATCATCACCTTTCAATCAAGTTCAACTCAAACACCGTCAGACAAATCGTACAAAGGAACCGGAATTTGTGAATCAAACTCTTCAGCATATTATGAGAAAGTGGAATTGAGCATCAAACATCAATTGCCCAACACCGTAACAAAACAGAGTTGTTGAAAGACTAAATCGACGTTAGTGGAAGTCGCAAGAACGATGTTAATCAATGCAAAACTTCCAGATATTTGTGGCTGAAGCCGCTCAATCGTGATACTCTCGTAATCGTTCAATGATTACAAAACGCCACAACAAAACACCTTTTGAGCTTATCCACAACCAAAAACGAATCCAAAACTTTCATGTATTTAGATCCCTTTGCTAAATTCTAATAATGATCGCGATGACTTTGAAAGCTCAAAGCCAAAGTGACATTGAGTCTTTATTAAGTATCGTGAGAATTTAAAGGTTACTGGATCCGGAATCGTGCATAAAAGCAAAAGTTATGGAAACGATTCATGCAAATTTCGATGAGCTTACAGAAATGGTCAGCATAACAACTTGGAACCCGACATAACCGTTTAAACTTCCCTCAAACCCCATCATCAAGAACCTAGTTTACAACTCCACTCGACATCAAATGGAACAAATATTTGCTCTTCTTTAGTGATGATATTGATGAACGCACCTGTGTATCCATATTTCCGCTTCAACCGGACAAAATCCAATACCCGATACACCGCTACAACCATCGTTGAGAAGCACCACCGTTGATTCTACAACAACAGCTGAACAAACCGCTTAAACGACGTGAAACCGATGATCTTCTAAAAAATGAAGTAATTTCACCAGCAGATCCAAATGCTTTTAACCCGCTTAAGTTAATGAAACGCCACATCTGATGTAGCGGAATCATCCACAAGCCACTTGAATCCTCCAAATCTGTTGGGAATTATGTGAAAGTCTGGATTATGCTGAAGTGTTTCTACTGAAGTGAAGTGGATTCTGCCGAAGACTTATTCTACTGAAGTATAATAGTGACTAGTTGGTTTCTGCGGAAGTGTTTATTCCGTGTTTAGTATATTTAGTGTGGATATACATGAGCTTTATTAGGAAGTGATTGTGTATATCTTATTTAGTTTTATGATTATACGCTTGGAAACGGTTTAGCGATATTGTTTGGGTTCCTTGTCTAAAAAGGAAAACATTAGAAAGAGTTAGGTATCGATTGAAAAACTCAGTTTTAGTTAATATAAAGATCCATAGAGGATCAAGAAGTTCTTAGTTATTACTTGTGTTTATATTCCTCGTGAACATAAGTTGTAGAGATTATCTTTTATTGTGCTTGTGATTACATAGGCATACATAACGATCCACGAGCTCAAGATCTATCAAGGTCTTTGTTTGTTTCAACAAGTGGTATCAAAGCTGGTTAGAGTCTCTAATACTAAGGACAAGCTTTGTCTAAACACCCATACAACCATAACAAAATCATCATGCCTGGTTCAGATGTTGATACTGAACTCACCAACAACCAAAACTCCACCCATCTTCAACAACTAAGTCTCTCTAATAGCAATGCTAAGTTTCCTTACCTTAAAAGGGAGGAATATGATCTTTGGGCGATGAAGATGTAATTGGATTTCAATATTGATTGGAATCTATGGCAAATAATTTTGAAGGGGAACAGTTTAAAGAGAACTACCACGGATGCTGCTGGGAACATGATTAATGTTCCTCCCAAAATGCCAAGAGTTGCTAGCAGTTCGAGAGAAACAAAAGTCGAACTATTCTTCAAGCTATTCCTGAGGATCACTTGAGTGATTTTCACTTCATGCATGACGCCAAGGATATATGGCTAGCTATTAAAGCGAAGTTCGGTGGGAATGAGGAGTCAGAAGGTCAAGAAGTCCATGCTAAGACAACAGTTTCTGACTTTCTCGATCTCTCAAGAGGAAGGAATTCACAAGGGCTATGATAAGTTTCACAAGATCTTAAGTCAGTTGAACCAACTTCAAGCTACCGGATAATGATGATCTGAATCCTAAAAGTCTTGTCATTGCCTCCATCCTGGCTACATGTAAGCATAGCCTTAAAAGCTAAAGGTGGTTTGGACATGATGACCTTTGATGAACTTTACAACAAACTTAAAGCTCTTGAACATGATGTAAGAAGCCCTTTTCGATCATCTTCTTCGCTACTCATACGCCTTTGTTGGAGCCTCTACTCCAAAGTCGTGCTATGGTCCAAGTCCATATCCATCATCATCTAATGTCTTCCTTCATCAAGTTCACTCTAAATCAAGCAACATTATGGAAGATGTACTTGATCCTTCTTTGTCTGATTATGATCCTCCAGAACTAGCTTATGAGGATTTTGATCAGGTGGACCCGCTTGAGATGGAAGAGATGAAATTGAGGTGGCAAGTGGCCATGCTTTCCATGGATATCAAGAATTTTGAAAGAAAATGGTGAAGGTTTGGATTCAAAGGACGTGATCCAAAGAAGGTTTGACAAGAGGAAGGTTAAATGCTTCACATGCCAATAGATGGGGCACTTTTCTAGAGAATGCAAAGACAGGAAAGCTGGTGATGAGACAAGATACACTTCTTATCGCCAGTATCGAAGGAGGCAAAGGGATCACTGCTTGGTCACTTGGATAGCAATGGACCTGAAGCAACATGAGGAGTCTATAATGATGGTCCCGATAATGTTGGGTTGATTGCTATCGTACTGTGAGGATAGGCATGATCAGATTGCCTTGATGGGCATCTCTGTGTACAAAATTGTTTGTTTGGTTGTAGTGAGCGTTATAATGAACTTAAACAAGCTTATGATATTTTGGAACCTAAATATAATGAATATTATGTGGAAGTAGAAGCTTATAAACAGCTTTAAAACACTAGAAAGACAAAAGGTTTGGTTTCAAGAATGAATAGCTTATGGTGAGAAAATAGGTGTTTTAGAAAGAGATCTCGAATGTGCTACAAATGAGTTAAAATGGTCTGAGAAGTTAAGAGCGCACTTAGAGTCGAAAATCTAGAGCTAAGGAGAAACTTAAAGAGGAAATTGCTAGGCATAAGAATGAATGAGAATAAGTTAGTCGGTTTTATTTATAGTAGTCAAGCTTCTAACTCTACAAGGGTTTTTAGGTTTAAGAAATATGTTGGCTTGAAGCTAGGGATGACACGAAATCTACACCACCAAGCTAGCTAATTTTGTCAAAGAAGGTCAATTACATTCTGTCCTCGGTCCTATTAGAGAACATATGCCTATTGATGTCCAAAATTAAAGACTTTGATGGATCATATCATCTGATGGCAAAAGTCAAGAGACATGCCATACCCTAATACTTCTTCTAATGACTTTGTCTCTTGTGTTAACAGTGACAAGTCCACCAAGCAAGGGTCAGGAGTGATTCAAATGACAAGTCCGACCTTCCCAAGTCTGACCTTCTCAAGTCCGACCTCCCGAGTCTACACCCCACCGTCCCAAAGACTACCAATAAGAGTGTCAGAGTTACTGCCAAGGAATCCACTTCCAAGACAGTTGCCTCAAGACTTAGTTTTAATCTTTGCATAATAGTACTGTAAAAACAATTCTTTTCATGGTTTTGGTTTGAATACTTCGCTTGTAAGAATACTTCTTTTGGTTTGAATAAATCTTCTCTTCAGAAGAAATGTTTTGTGTGTGGAAGTAAATCCCATTTAATTAAGGATTGTGATTATCATGAGCAAAGAATGAGTAGGTGTGTGACTTAGGAATACTAGGCCTATGTGGACCAATGTGAATGAAATACCACCTTATGTTTCACAAGCCTCTAATTATAATACATCTTTTCCTTGGAGAAGATCATTTGGAAAACCATATGTTCAATCAACCAGTGAATATTTTAAAATGGTTTTGGCCTAGATATATAAATCCTATGAGTGATGGGAGAGGGTAATCGGGTACTGCTGTCAAGACCTCAGAAGTTGTTCTTGAATAAACATAGACCTAAGTTTCATTGGAAACCCAAGAACAATAGTGGATCTTATCTTTCTACCTGGCATAACTCATATGATCCACAAGGCGTTCGTTCAAGAATGACTTGAGCCTCCATAGTGTACTAATATTCTCAGATATTTTGTTGTTGTTGTAGGATCATCCCCTTAAGCATAAAGATGTTGGAATTGTTGACAATGGTTGTTCTAGAAGTATGTCGTGAAACAGGACATGATGCATAACTTTACACCTATTGAAGGTGGAGGCAATGTAACCTTTGGAGGAAGTGATGGACTCCAAAAGGGACCATCAAAACACCTCAACTGGACTTTGAGAATGTTTATTATGTCAAGGAACTTCAACACTTCAATTTGTTTTCACCTCACAAATCTGTGACACTAAGAACAAAGTACTCTTCACAGAGAATGAATGTTCTTGTCGTCTAAAGACTTCAAACTCCCTAAGATACTTCAATTCTTCTAAGGTTCCTGAGTCATAATCAGATACATTTAACTTAACTAATGTCCAACCAAGCAGTGACTTAACATGTTTGGTGGCTAAAGCATCTCGTGGATGAGTCCACCAAATGGCACGTAGGATGGCCTATGTCAATTTCAAGACCATCAACCAACCTCTAAACGGGCCTTGTTCAAGGACTTCCTGCCAAAGTATTCACTAATGATCATAACTGTGTTGCATGCAACAAAGGAAAGCAGCACAGAGCCTCCTACAAAGGTGTTCCAGCTTACTGGCAGAAGTAACCATTATTTCAACCTCTTCACCGCTTCATATGGATCTGTTTGGTCCAACTAAAGTGAGAAGCATTGATCATAAATATTTTTGTCTGGTGATTACTGATGGTTTTAGCAAATTTTGTTGGGTATTCTTTCTAAGGACCAAAGATGAAACATCTCAAATTTTGAAAGACTTCATTACCCTTATTGAGAATCGCTTGAACAAAAAGGTGAATGGAATTAGGTGTGATAATGGTACAGAGTTCAAAAATGCCATTCTCATAGAACTCTGCAGGTTGAAGGGAATCAAAAGGGACTATAGCACTCCAAGAACCCCTCAACAAAATGGGGTGGCAGAAAAGAAAATAGAACCCTAATAGAGGCTGCAAGATCAATGCTAGCCGACTCTAAACTTCCTACCATGTTTTGGACTGAGGCTGTTGGTACAGCTTGTTATGTACTCAATAGAGTGTCCATTACAAGACCACATCTTAAAACACCTTATGAACTTCTTTTTGGGAAAGTTCCTGTTATTCATTACCTTAAACCGTTTGTCAGTGACAATCTTGAATACCTGATCCTTTGGGCAAATTTGATGAGAAAGTGATGATGGTTACATTGTGGGTATTCGCTCATAGTAAGGCATACAGAGTTTACAATATATCTCAAAAGAAAATTGAGGAGACATTGAATCGAGGTATCTTGAAGACAAGCCTAATGTTCAAGGTCGTGGTCATGTTTGGTCATTTGATCTTGATTACTTGACTGATTACTTGGGATATGCTAGACATAAGGTGATCAAAATGCATTCAAGTATCTACAACTACAAACGCAGACAATTTGGATGTTCATTCCGACAAAGTGATGAACAACCCATTATAGTACCTTCCTTTTCTCCTAACAATTTTGTAGGTGACACTTCAAGCTTATCTCGACGTGGGTGAAGATGAATTCTATTATGCTGAGGACCTTGCAAGACTGAAGAAACAAGAGTATGCAGAAATTTAGATACGAGAGGAATGCCAAGTTGAGTTCTAATGCAGTACTCTCAGAAAACTTCAACCGAAGGGAATCGGGTTCTTCTCACCTCCAATTGGCTGAAAGACATGTTGACTCTACTCCTATGTCTACTAAAGTGTCAACAGATCTTGGTGAACCTTATACAAGGTTTCCAACACCTTCAGATCTTGGTCATCATCAACCTAAAGCGGGCATCTTCAACACACCTTCCTATGATACTGACTTTGAACCTACTGTGACTAATCTTGATGATTCCATTGATGTCAACACCACCACTACAACAAGGATCAACAATGTACATCCACAAATAATTATTGGTGATCCTGATGCACCTGTTAGAACGAGAGGTTCTGTGGCGCGTTCTAAATATGGACAGGTGGCTTTTGTCTCTTATGTCTCAAATCAACAGAGAGACAATCACACAGACTATGAACATTGTCTGTTTGCTTGTTTTCTCTCACAAGTGGAACCAACTAGTGTTACTCAAGCTCTTGAAGACTCAAGTTGGCTTGAAGCAATGCAGGATGAGATGCAACAGTTTCAAAATCAACAGGTTTGGATATTGGTACCACTACCTGATGGTAAGTATGCTATTGGGACAAAATGGATTCTGAAGAATAAGAGATGCTCGGGTGTTGTCATCAAGAACAAAGCCGATTGGTTGCAAGGGTTATAGACAAGAGGATGGGATCGATTATGATGAAGTGTTTGCACCAGTAGCAAGAGTTGAGGCTATAAGGATCTTCTTAGCTTATGCATCCTATATGGGCTTTATGGTCTATCAAATGGATGTTAAAGGAGCCTTCTTGTATGGTGAAATTGAAGAGGAGGTGTATGTCACTCAACCTAAAGGATTTGAAGATCCAGATCATCCGACCTATGTTTATAAGGTAGTCAAAGCTCTCTATGGACTACATCGTGCACCTAGAAGTATGCTAGGCTCTCTACATTTCTCAAGCACGGTTACGTAAGAGGTGCAATTGATAAGACTCTTTTCCTGAAGAAGAATTCCACTGACATTATTCTTGTGCAAGTGTATGTGGATGATATTATCTTTGGATCCACAAAGGAAGCTTGGTGCAGGGAGTTTGAGGAACTCATGAAGGGAGAGTTTCAGATGAGTGCAATGGGAGAGATGACTTCTTTTTTAGGTCTTCAAGTTCGCAGAACCGATGGTATTTTTATAAGCCAGGACAAATATGTGAGGGACATCTTGAAGAAGTTTGGTATGGAGGGTGTACGGACTGCTACTACACCTTATGAAGCTCCAAAGACGAAGACCAACAATGAAGCCGATCCACCGTGAATGTTCATTTGTACAGTCTATGATTGGGTCTTTGATGTATTTAACACCTTCCGGCCGATATTACTTTTTGCTGTGAGTGTTTGTTCATGCATCAAGTTACTCCAATCACTTCCCATCTCAATGTCAGTAAGAAGATCTTTAAGTATCTCAAAGGCCAACCTCTTCTTGGTCTTTGGTACCCAAAAGAGTCTCCTTTTAAGTTGGAAGCCTATAGTGATAGTGACTATGTTGGTGCTAATCTGGATAGGAGGTCCACTACTGGAGGTTGCCAATTCCTTGGAAAGAGATTGATTTCTTGGCAATGCAAGAAACAAACTATTGTACAACTTACTCCATCAAGCAGAGTATGTGGTCTGCCGCTAATTGTTGTGGACGTGTTCTTTGGATTCAAAAAACAATTGTTGGATTATGGGTATAATTTCATGAACACAACAATTTTTATTGATAATCAAAGTACCATATGCATTGTTAAAAATCCAGTTTTCACAGTCGAACAAAACATATTGAAATCAGGCACCACTTTATAAGAGATGCATATGATAAAATTTGATAAATGTGGTCAAAATACATACTGATGATAATGTGGCCGATTTGTTAACAAAGGCTTTTGAAGGACCAAGGTTTCAACACCTTGTGGTCCATATTGGCATGCTTAACCCTTAACTGCAAAGTTTAAGGGAGGCATAGGCCTGTGGGAGGCATATGCCCCTGGGAGGATTTGTGTATAACTTTGCATTTTTTGCTATGTAATTTTGTATATTTGGTTGTTTTGGATTCAAAATCATTTTTTGCTAATGTAAGTTTAGTGTGTTTCTTTGTTTTGTTTGTGCATGTTTCTGTGTTTGTTTTGTGAATGGTTGTCTCCGACATCATGTGTTATGGTCAAGAAAGCTCAGCGGTTTCTTCCAATTCATTGTGTGAAGTGTGCTATTTGTTTCCTCAAGTTGAAGTAATCAAGTCATATGATTCAATCAAAAGAAGTACAGAAGCAAATAGATCATTCATTCATTCAAGAAATAGTTTCATACTTTACATTACAGAGTACGGCAACATCAAAAGCATCTACATGATCTAATAGTCCTAATCTATTACATATCCGTTCCAACATCTTAAGATGAGCACGATGAGCATGACTGCTCACATCTTTCACACTAGTTGTTTGATATGCATGATCGCTCACATCTTTTGGCACTAAATGCTGGCTACGCTTTTGTGATGAGCATAACCAACTCTAACAGATGCTAAGGATCAAAATGGAGAGGATGGATTGATGAAACCGAAGAAGCTGGCTGATGGTAGAGAGATGAGAAGGAAAGATTTTCATTTATGCATCATCTACTCTTTCAATCATACATCAACTTACATCATTTTCCTTTTTCCATTCCTTGATACGATATGTGATGATGCACCAAAACATGATGCCAAGAGACCAAGCACCACCTTTCTTCCCATAGGAAGTGGTGGATTTTTGGCCCGTGACCTCGTTGAGGCCTAGGTGTGAGGGTTGGGAATAAGATGTTCCTCATTATAGGATTCATCAATCTTCTGCCAGATACATTTGGTTTCTCAACACTTTCATCTTCTCAAGGAGGAGAGAAAAGGATTGAAGAGATTAGGGTTTGATATTATTTGGGATTTTGATGAAGAAGTCTATGCATTGGGATTATTTTAGACGGTTCAAGTGGTAAGAGAATTAATGCGTAGGGTGAAACAAGAAAGATATTTACTGAAGCTTCGTGAGTAAGTCTTCTTCGAGGGTTCTACTTCACATCGATTCGCTTCTACCGGTTATAAGTGAATTCAAGGAAAAGTAGAAATCCACGTCAGCTTTGGTCAACTTTGACTAAAATTGAGAACTTTCTATTTATTCTCTCCGAATATTTTCGCCCATATTAATTGATTCAATTACTCTCTCATTAAAAACACTTCCTTTTGTGAAAAATCGTAACCCTAATCCTCAAAATCACTCATGGCACTTCAATTTAAACACGATCATAACAAGGTTGCTTTTCTTGGGACCGCCGAGGAGATGAGCTTTATAGGCCGATGATTTCCTTCTTACTAAGATCAAAGATTGTATATGCATTGACGCATTATCCTGATGCAATATATGAAACTTTGATTACTCATTTTGGGGCCAAGAAGAGAGGAGATACGAGATAGTTGCAAGTGTTGATGGACAAGTGTATGTGGTGACAGAGGATTTGATCAGAAGCCAACTTCGCTTGGACGATGAGAATGGGGTTTATCATTCTGACTCTACAATGGTACTTGAAGGACTTAGAGCTATTGGATATCAAAGTACGAGGACAGATATGTGGTTGAAAAATAAGCTCTGTCCTATGTGGAGATTCTGGTTCATACTTTGTGCAGCATGAGCAATAAGTCAGGAGGCTGGGATCAATTTTCAACACAAATGGGATGTGGTATTGTTTGTTTATCTAAGGGTTTAACTTTTAATTTCTCTAAGTATATCTTTGATAATATGGTAGAAAATATAACTAGGACAAAGGGTAAGTTTTTGATGTACCCTAGGTTCTTACAGATGATATTGAATATTTCTACACAAACCCAAGCCTTTTATCCCATAAGTGTTCTGACTCCCAAGTTATTTGCTACAATGAGAACTAAATTTGAAGGGACACATTTTCCTTGTTAGTGCATGTTACCTCGGAAAATGAGATTGATAATGAGCTTAATGTAGTTTTACCTTCCTCCAATCCTACTGATGGAACTCCTTCAGTAGATGGTGGTGAAGGTCCTTCTGTTGTTGCTGAAGCATCTATACTTTCACCAAGACCATGTTCTAGTCCAAAGATTTATCCAAGTTCCTATTGAAGCAGCCAGATCAAATTGATGAAGTTCAAAGTTGATCTGATGATTGTTCACACCAAGTCCTGTTAGGACTCCATTTGGTGAAGGTTGTTCAATGTGATAATGTTGCTTTCAACATTCTACTGAAGTTCCACCTAAATCAATCACATGATGTCGATGAAGAAACTATCACACTCCTACATTATAGGTGTTCCGGATGAACAAGCTTACGTGTGAGGTGATTATCTTAAGAAAGAACTTGCTGAAACCAAATCGTTTGGTGATAAGATTGTGGGTCATAATAAAGTTGAAGCACTTGGAAAACTAAGTCGGTTGATATGATTATGACTAGTTGATTTTGTTATCCACCGAATGATTAATTACCAGATGTCGGTTGTGGCTAAATTTCAAGACGCATGCTTCGATTTGACTCCCGAAAGGAAATTAGAGCTTGACGAATTCTTTCCCTACGCATTACCGGCGATCAATGGATGGTTATTTCTGCATGGTTCTCCGGATCCTTCTGCAAAACTTATCTTAGGAGATTCTTTTAATGATGATGATTTTGTGGAGAAAATGAAGGCACTTGGTAATCAAAAGAAAGCTAGAATCACGCTAAGAGAAGAGCTCTTATTGATCAAAGAAATAAAGCTAAAAGAGATGCACTCTATGACAGCTTGCTCGTAAGAGGAATTATATGAGAAGAGTTGTAAGAATGTCATATGTATAATTTCGTATGTCCATAAGCAAATTGATTTTGTCTGATGATGTTTTGATTCGAAAAGATAATCAAGTTATGAAGTTTTCTTCACAAGGTACTATTTCTTCTTCTTCATTGGAAAATCGTGATTCAATGCTGATGTTCCTACGTACCAAGAGTATGTAAAACAATAAATGTGGATAATTTGATACTGCTTTTGTCTTCGGTGGTATCTTCATTTCTTGTTCTTCAAACACATTCTCGATGCTACCTCTTCTCAGACCGGTTGTTTCAATAATCTTCTTTAATTTCTTCCTCGACATGTTGTCTGTGGATCTTAATGATTCTCTCGATTCAGAGACTGATTTACTTGATTGGTCGTAATTACATTGGATGTGAAGAGTTTGGTTACCGAAGTTTCGACAGATTGGCTAAGAAACATGCTTCCGTGAATACCGATTTTGATATCCAAGTGATGAATCTACTTTATTGAAGTTGGAATCATGATGATTTTCCCAAGGAACTCATGTGATTTTGGTTGATTGGAAAGTCGGAAAGTCAATATCGTGTCTAGGTGGATAATACCGTCTTTGAGTTCAACTTCTTGAAGGATATTCTTCATTTAGTGAATAGACATGATTTACAAATGTCGTATAACTTTCCGTATTATAAGTATCATTCAAACAAATTCTCCTTATATCTTTGGGTGATCCAAGTTGTTTGATTCGATTCTCCGTAAAGGGTATTCTATTTGGAAGAATTCTCATAAATGGGAGATTGAGAGTTGGAGGTTTTATCCTTTGCCTTGTGTCAGTGTAGTTCAGACTACATGTGGGATGATTTTGTGTATGCTATCGATAGGCTTTATCCTTTATCCGATATTTTATGAAAGGTTGCCGAGACACAAGTTGGATGTGCCTCCTAATCCGGTTGGCAATGATGACCTTCATGCTATTCAATGTGTTGGTTTGATTAAGAATCAACTTCTATCACATAAAGGTTCATCTTGATTGTAATTCTTTGTAATATTTGTTTTCTTTCTTTCTTTTCTTAGTTAAAAAAAAAAAAAAAAAATGATTTTGGTTTTATCTAACTTTTATTGCGTGTTTGTTGTATATTTTTTGGTTCTTGACTCACCTGATATACTTTGTGTATGTCCAAGAGTTAGCTAGTCCAAAGGGTACAGCTTTGGTAAAGACACATCAAATCTGTTGATAGTTGTAATGATTTGCTCAAAATCATAGGGTATGCAACCACCCATGCTTAATTGAAGAGTGTTGTATGGTTTTCAATTCACCATGTTTTATTCCTATTTGGAATCCAAGAATTGGCTAGCCCACTTGTATATGGCTTGTGGTAAAGGCAGTGGCATATTCCATATTTGGTTCTTAATTCACCAATTCTAAGAATTAACTAGTCCCGAGCAAACGGCCAGGTAAAGACATTTCAAATCCGCTTATATGGTTGTCTGGTTTGCCAATAAATCGATGGTTATCAGGGTACCATAGTTTACTTAACTTAAACATATGGCTACTCCAAGAGTGATGGCTATTGGTAAAGAGACATCAAATCCATTTATTTTCAATGATTCACCTCTCCCGTGAGTTCACACACCCTGTGATGAGAATAGTATGTATCTAATTGTTTTGATGTACCTATTGTCATTTGTTGCTGCAAAGATATAGAGTTTTAAAGTTTCTTCATCATAGAGATGTTTTTGGCTTCTTTTCACGTTGTCGTTGTCGTTCGTGTTCAATCCTCTGTGTCAGTCCGACGATCAAGAAACCGAACTTAACAAGTCAAATTCCAGTTTAGGGGAGGATTGTTGGGAATTATGTGAAAGTCCTGATTATGTGAAGTGTTTCTACTGAAGTGAAGTGGATTCTCAATAAGACTTATTCTAATGAAGTATAATAGTGACTAGTTGGTTTCTCAAGGAAGTGTTTATTCCGTGTTTAGTATATTTAGTGTGGATATACATGAGCTTTATTAGGAAGTGATTGTGTATATCTTATTTAGTTTTATGATTATACGCTTTTGGAAAACGGTTTAGCGATATTGTTTAGGTTCCTTGTCTATAAAAAGGAACAATAGAAAGAGTTAGGTACCGATTGAAAAACTCAGTTTTAGTTAATATAAAGATCCATAGAGGATCAAGAAGTTCTTAGTTATTACTTGTGTTTATATTCCGCTGAACATAAGTTGTAGAGATTATCTTTTATTGTGCTTGTGATTACATAGGCATACATAACGATCCACGAGCTCAAGATCTATCAAGGTCTTTGTTTGTTTCAACAATTCTGCAGAATGTATATCAACATCAACCTTCCACACATCGTTGGATGAAAGACCATCCTCTAGAGAACATTATTGGTAACCCGAATCAACCATTAGTAACTAGACAACGTCTTCACACAGACGGTGAAAATTGCATTTATACACTCCACCAATCTCAACCTAAAACATTAAAGATGCAATGACCAAATACAACTGGATTGAATCCATGCAAGACCTAACTCAATCAGCTTAAACGTCTTGAAGTATGGGAATTGGTTGAAAGACCAACAGGGGTCTTCGTCATTGGTCTAAAATGGATTTGGAAAACAAATTGATGTCAAGGAACCGTAATCAAATAAGTCACGTCAAGGGTTATGACGTGAAGATGTATTGACTTGAAGAATCATTCACCCCGGTTGTTCGCCTTGAGGTCGCATTTTAGGTTTTTCCATGCCATGCTCACATGAACATCAATCGCCTTCAGATGGATGTCAAAACCGCTTCTCAATGGACAACAAAGAAACGGTCTATGTTAGCCAACCGAAGGATTCGTGATTCGTAGTTCCCTAATCATGTCTACAACCTAAGAAGGCTCTCTACGGTCTCAAACAAGCCCCTCGAGAGTGTATGATAAGTTATCATCCTTTTCTCGACGCTATTAATTCTCCAAAGGTCTGCCGACCCTACACTTTTTATACAATATCACGGGGCACACATTTTAATCGTTCAAATTTATGTGGGTGACATCATTTTTGGGTCAACACATCTAAAATACTCAAACGCTTTTTCAAAACTTATGAAAAACATTTTGAAATGTCCATGATGGGTGAACTTACGTTCTTTCTAGGATCGCAAGTTCATAATCACCCCGTGGTATTTTTCGAGTCAAATATGCCCTTGAAATTTTAAACAAAAATGGAATGCAAAAGCGTGACCTATGCCACTCCAATGGCACATACCAAGAAATCGACGCCGATTTGCATGGGAAATTGTTGACCCTACCAAATAACCAAGTATCATTGTCTCTCATGTATCTAACAGCCAAGAGACCTGATATTGTCTTTCTTGTTGTATATCTTTGTTCCGCTATCACGAGACCAACTGAAACCCACCTCTCTGAGGCTAAAAGAATCCTCCGATACATAAGGGAACCATTAACTTGGGGATCCGTATCCCTGATTGGTTTTGAACTAATAGCTTTTCGACGTACGATCACGCATGTTGCTTAGATTCTTGAAAAGCATTTTTAGAGCCTTACAATTTTGGTGATAAACTGTGTCATGGCAATCGGAAGCAGGATCTGACATCGCCGCCTCACCGTAGTAATATGTAGCCATGTTAGCTTGTTGTGCTCAAGTCATTTGGATGAGAACACAACTCAAAGACTATGGTTACGTGATTGACGAATCCGATGTACCGCGACAATCGAAAAGCTATATCTCGCAAGCAACTCGTTCAACATTCAAAATCAAAGCACATCGATCTTATATCATTTCATCAGGAGCATGTGGAAAAGCAGGTTGAATTATCTTTTGTGGGTACCGAACAATCAAGTGCATTCTCTCACCAAATCCTTATCTCCTGCTAGGTTTAATGAGTTGGTCCACCGGATTGGTATACGGTGTTTGACTCCGTGGATGAACTTTTAAAACATTCTTAAACCACAAACACCAAACCTCTTTTGTAAATATTTTTCAAAAACAAAATACAAAAATATAAAATCTGATAAAATTCAAAAATATTCTTCTATCCAAATTTCTTTCAACATGGCAAGTACAAATCTTCCGTCAACACTTTACTCTTTCAAAATTCATTATTTTCTCGGTCAAGTGTTGAGGGGAGAAAATATTTTGTGATCTCATAAAACATTGTACTTGCGTGTTACCTCATTCCGGTTGTTTCTTTGATAAAGGTGGTCACATTTATGGTTCACTGACACTCTCCAGGCTCAAATTTACAAAATTTCATTATTTTTTAAGTCAAAGGGGAGTGTCATCAAGTTTCTTTCAAATATCAGTCTTATACGAACCAAAATGGAAGTTATGGGCGTTGGATGAAAATGGTTAAGGTGGAGGGACTGATGTGTTCAAAATCTTAAACTAAATTTTTCCAAAACTCCTCCACCAACTTATTTTTCACATTTACTTCTCTCATTAATTATCCCAACCACCAAATCCTACGCCTAATAATCCATCTTCCATTTCTTGTTTTAATCCTCCACTGTAAGTGTTTTTATGATCTTGGTGTCATTACAACAATGGTTTTAATCTCATAAACATCCAAAGGTTAATTTTAAGTTTGGGATTTGGTGTTCTACGGTATGTATGAACACTAAATCATCATAGGATGTTTTTGATGATTATTTCTGTGTCAAAATGTTTGAAATCAAGTGTTGTAAACATTTCCAACCTTAGAATCCACCCAGAAACTCGAATCAATCATTTTCAAAATTAGGTTTGCTGGAATTGGGTGTTTTCATTTGAGTGTGCTTATGGTCAATTAGAAGGTTAAGAGATGTTACTTACATGTTTAATTGTCAAAAACCTTGCTTGATACATACCCAGAAACATCAATTTTGTGAAAATTAAGATTTAGGGTTTGTTCATAACAATTAGGTACTTTTGATAGGACAACCTCACTAGGCCTCTAAGATAACCCTTAAAAGATCCGTGTAAATTTATGGCTAAAAACTCTTACTCGTAATTTTGAAACCTAGGTTTAAGTTTTACACGTAAGCGTATTCGTGATAACTGGTTTTAATTGTGACTTCATGTTAGAACTGAAAGGTATTGAATATGGTGTTAATGAATGTGTTATGATTCATTTATTTCAGGTTATTACACATGAAATATTCAATTTCAAGGTTAACTAAGCTTCTACGCATAAGGATCACCTTACGCATAGAATGTTATGCGTAAGAGAAATATTACGCGTAACCGTTACGCGTAAGGTTCTACAAAGGGGACTATGCGTATCCCTGAAGGATATGCGTAAACAGTAAGCTTTACGCATAAGGTTCACTTCACGGTAAAGCCTTACGCGTAAGTTTCCATATACGCCACGCGTAAGCTCTATGCTTAAGACCTCCTTTCCTATTAAAATTCTTATGCGTATGTCAAGATCCTACGATAAGCTTATAACTACGCGTATGGTTCATCATGTTTACGCGATAAGCTTGCAATACCTACGCCTAAGCCTAATTTTTTTAACCAAAATTGTGAATTGTTACGCGTGCAAACTTGTAAATAAATAAATCATAACGCCACGAAACCAAAATGTCACTAATAAGCTTAAATGTTTAATAAGTTGTAAAAATAAGTGAAAAACTTGGACTTTAAAACTCAAAATTAATCAACTCACGAAACTTATCACGACGTCTTTGGACTATTGGACTAACAAGTGACATTGGACACGTAACATTCGTTAACATATCATATTCAATAAATAGACAATAAAATCAACTTTTGACTAATATAAAGTCTTTCGATAAGTTGGTTCTTTTGGCTAAATATCTTTCAGATCAAGATATGGACGTTCAAATGGAAAATGTGGATGCACTAAATGTTCTCACTATTGAAGACATCTTTCCCAATGGTTACCCAATGAAGATTGTAAAGAATAATATCAGAGTCGACTTTGACAACCTCACATGTTCTGAGTCTTCTTGCCAGATTGCAGTGGATATTCTGAAGACTCACCCATATCAGAACATGCTCACAAATTTTACTGCACTGTAGATCTACGCTCATCAATCTGTGCACACAATTCAAAAGGTCAAAGGTCAGTACGTGACGGGATTTAACAACAAACAAGTCACCATCACTCCTCGTATATAAGAGTCGTTCTTCTTCTTCCAACCATTG
>OU343218.1:95026525-95076500 GCA_910596185.1 Chrysanthemum makinoi | reverse complement strand
GATCAGTTATTTTGGTGTTATGGAAGCTATCTCATCACAAAAATCTGGTTTAGAAACATCTTTGGGCAAAATCACTTTTACGAGTAAAGCTACGCGTAAGTGAAACCCTAAACTTACGCGTAACTCACTCCTTGGTTTGATCTTCGCCAGTGGTTTACCGTGGTTTCTTGCTTGGATAAGCCTGAAAACACGTCGACTTTGGATATCTTTTGCACCGTGATAGTGTAAAAGATCATTTGGGATAAAACCCTAAACTTACGCATAAGCATAAAGCTTACGCCGCAGAAATCCCACGCATAAGATTCATCTTACGCCTTCAAGCCTAGTCTTACGCGATAAGGTAATCCTACGTAAATTTCTACGCCTAACTTTGTGTCTCGCGATAACTTTAGTGCCTTTTCCCTACTTACGCGTAAGCTAAAACTACGCGTAACCCTCATTGTTACGCGTAACTTTGGTGTTTTACGCATAAGTCCTACTTGGTTTATTGTGATTTCTACGCCTAAGGATACTTCATCAACAAAGGTTCATTCGACTACAAAGATCCATTTTTACTAACACAAGTTTTCAACATGTCACAACCACCACACTCTAACTATTTCCCTTACACTTATTCTCAACGTCAACAACAACTAAGTCGACAACATCAACAATGGAATCAACAACAAGCAATTTATCAACAACAATTTAATCAACAACATACTCCACAACTTGCTGCACTCCCACAACCTCAAATGGTTCAACCACCACCAAGTCTTCAAGTTCAACCCTACACAAACGAATTTAATCAACATCCATAAAGGAACACTATGAAGGAACCCACTTGGTTTGCAAAGATGTGTGAAGCTTTAAGCAGCCAACAATCAATTCATGAGGCTGGATCACTTGATAGACCTCCAATGCTCACTCTAGGAAACTACGATCAATGGGTGATAAGGTTCTTTAGGTTTTGTGATCTGAAGAAGCCACATGGAAAGTTCTTAAAGAAGGTTATCTTGGAAGGTCCATTTCATATGCCTACTGTCATTGTACCCGATGATCCAAATGCTAATCCACCAAGAGATGAACAATCAAACATTGCTACTGCTAGAATCGAATGCAGAAGAACTTCCACACTATGAAACTGATGAACTTGCAATGCAATATATCCTCTTAGGATTACCTAACCCAATTCTTCAAAGTGTTGATGCTCAAAAGACTGCAAAGGCGATGTGGGAACATATTCATCTTCTTATGGAAGGATCGCACTCAATCGGAGGACATGGAATCCAAAATTTACTTGGCTTATGAACACTTCATGATTGAACCGGGAGAGACACTCGAGTCCTATCATCATCGATTCTCAGACATCATAAATGATTTGGATAAGCACAACATCATCATGCCAAGAATTGCAGTTAATACTAAGTTCCTGAGTAGTCTTGGTCCGGAATGGGAGAAGTATGTCATTTTTCTCCGTCAAGCGAAGAACATGCATCATTCTACATACGGATTGTTGTACGATTACTTGAAGCCTCATGAAAAGGAAGTTGATAGAGAAAGGATTCTCCGTGCTCAAATTGCTTCACTTTCACAACCGGAAAACCAACAACTTGCTTTATATGCTCAAAACAGTTATCCACCTCAACCAGCAACTCAACCAACTGCTACAATCACAACATATGATCCTTTATAGCAACAATCTCAACAAACTCAATTGGTTCCATACAACAACAACAATTCTCAAGCACTTGTCAGTGAAGCTAATGAGGAATCTGATCCGTTTGAAGCATTGCAACAAGGATTTGTTATGATTGCTAATGCTTTTAGCCGTTATACCAACAAATCCAACAATCGATTCGCTCCTCATCTAACACACGGAATCAAGTTGTTGTGAACAATGGACGAGTTGAAGTTCGAATCGTTGTCGCCGATGGGCGGTGGTCAAGGGTTTAATGCTGTGGGTATGAATAACAATAGAGCTCAAGTGATGGAACAGGAAATGCTCGAATGGGTTGAATGGTCTTCGATACTACAATGCAATGAGAAGGGACACCTGGCTAATGCATGCCCAAAGCCGAGGACTAGGGGCGGTGCTTATCACAAAGAGGCTCTTCTTTTGGCTCTTAAGGATGAAGCTGGTGGAACTCTCACGCACAAAGAACGAGCTTTATGGCAAATGCAGACTCATATGATGATATGGAGGATTTGCGGCCAATCACGTGTTATGTTGATGGCTAATATGCATGAGTTACACATGAGTGACACATGCCCAGTGTATGACATTGATGGCTTGTCTCAAGTACCGAACAAACCATATTCATCTCTCGATCTAATATCTCCGCCAACATCTAATCCGCAAGGCTCGGATGTTCAAAATGAGTCATACACATCTCATTCCGACGATTTTCAACTAGACCCCGTAGTTATATTTGACGATCAAGATGACCAAATGGTTTCCCTTGATAATCAAATTGACTCCGTGGTAATACTTGAGGATCTCAGTAATGATCATGTGGTGACTCACGTTGAACACGCCGAACTTTTGCCTCATCCAGATTTTGCTCGTTTAATACAAGACCAACAAACCATAGTGGAAGAATGTCATGCAATTAATCAGGACTTGAAAAGTAAAATGCACGTTAACCAAGGACTTTTAATGTTTACAAAAGCAACTCAACTTTTTCAAAACTCAAGAAAAACGTGAAAAGGTTTTGAAGCAGCCTTTGCCAAATCTCATCAAAACGAACAATATTTAGAGAGACAGATGTTGATCTAGCCGCTTAAGAATGCCTTGTTGTCTGAAATAGAACAACTGAAACATGAACATAAAAAGCAAATTAACGCTCTCACCTTGGAAACTCAAAAAGCTAAGGATGAGTTGTTAACTTGTCAAAAACAGTTCTCTGCATACAAAAAGCATTCAACGAAACGAATAGATGATCATCTGGAAGAAATCATCGGCTTGCAAAACAAACTTAAAGAGTTTAAAACTGTTTTATACAAACATGGTGAGTCGGTCACAACTATTGAAAATTTTACTTTAAAACCTAATCCAAATGGCTATGGACCAAAACTTGCTGATTACAAACCTAAGCTTTCAACCAAAGCATTCAAACCAAATCGAAGTTTAAAGTAATATAAAATTGATAGTTCTGTTATGAGTGTTGTTGAATATCATCGTCAAGAGGAATTAGATGCAGAAGACGAGAGTCGATCAAAATTAGAAAATGTTGTTTACAACAAACCTTTTAATTATTCAAAAGCGGTGACTTTCGTCACACCAACGGATTATTCTAACACACCAAGGATTATCATAAAAACATCTGAGTCTTCTAATGTTAATCCCAAACCAGATTATGCACAAACTTATGGTCCTTTACCTTCCATCACTGAAGTAAACTCAAAACCTGAAAATCGCAAAATTCTTCGATATTTTGACCTTTTCATGGCTGACATCAAAACTTTACAACATGAGAAAGAATATCATTCTGAAATCGAAGTTCAACATTTTCAATCGCCTAGCGAGAACAAAGAGATATTTTCGGAAAAATCTTTTACCAAATGTTAAAATTTGAAAAGTTGTGCATTGTCTTGGGAAAGGGACTTTCATAAGGAACTTGAATTGATGAAGGTCATTTTCGAGAAAACGTAAAACATCTATTTCTAACACTAAACGCAAAAAGAAAATGTTGAGAAAAGATGTTGATCGACTCTTGGAAGATGTCATCTGTGGCCATGTCTATAATGTGTGTTATTGAATTCTTTGTCATATGCATTTGATTATATCTCTGCCGATATGTTGATTCTATGGTAAATGTTGAGAACACCGATAATGTGTTTCGATCGAGTCCTTAAAAGTTGAAAATAAACGATTGTCAAACGAACTTTCAAATGCAATACGCCGCCTTAATTGGTGTCAAAAAGATATTCACGGTCAACAACTTGCTTTTCAACACAAAATCGCCCGCCATGCGACAAAACTTCGATCCAAAATTGAGCAACCTGGATGATCAAAACGTATCTTTTAAGTGTCAAATCTCAAAATATGAACAAGAACTTGTAAAAGTTAAAAGGAATATGGTGTCATATTTGATTTACTCAAACAGACTCGTGATGAAGCATCAAATGAACTTGATCATTATCTTGCACACACTAAAGAAGTTATGCATTTTGTCCGAAATATTCGGTCTAAAATCAAGATCTGATACACACTATCATCAAGTTAAGAGAAATGTTAGGAAAGTATGAACAACTTCCGCCTACCGTGATTAAGAGAATAGCACCAAGAATACTTAGTAATCGTGAACCTAGAATCCCTACTGCCAAATCACAAATTGCTAACATGCTTCCTTCTACCTGAAAGAATAGTTGCGTCTTTCCCAAACGTCCGCACTTCACAGCCTAGGAGCACTACATCGAAGAATAGGAAGTTTCGACCTAAGAAAAGATCAATAAGGAATTCTAAAGTAGAAGAACACCCTAGGACTATGAATAAGACTCACGTTGCTTCCACTATAGATATTGCGTCTGGCAAATGTAATAGAAATAGTGATGTAACGAATGCTAAACCTTTAAGCACTTTTGATATTCAGTCTGATGCACCTTGTGTTATTTGTCGTAAAAGTATGTGTTAATACAAATAAACCGTAAAAACGTTTATTAATATTTTGCGATCTCTTTGTGTTTTGTTGATAACAAATGTAATGTTATCTTAAGTATAATTATAAGGATACATGTTATTTTTGTAAAGCATTTACATATAGCCATTTAAATACACAAATGTAATAATTAAGCATTTGTTGTAATAGTTTATTAGGATGGGTAAAAACCATAAACCATGGATCTTAACCCATACCAAAGAAGACTTGATACAATGTATACTTAGATACATTGAATCTAGAGAAAACCCATAGACCAACCCTTAACCCATGACCCATAACCAAAAAACCCATGGGCAAAGAGGATCGTACCACGGATCCCTAGGATTACACTAGCCGGATCCCAAGTGGAAGGGATCCGTGGGATCCGTGGAACAGAGGAGAAATTTGCCTATAAATAGAGAGCCATTTCTTCATTCTAACTCACCCCTCTTCTTACTAAATCTCTCATACACTTTCATTCTCTTCTAACATATAGATCACTTGATCTAGAGAGTTGTTCTTCTTTCTTTCTATTTGTGATCCTCATATAGGTCCTTCTCTAAGGCGAGATCACGAGCATTCTACAAGTCATCCAAGCAAGGGGTCCTTGATTGATTTGTCACCCGCAAGATTTCTTTTGTAGCGAAGATATTGTATTTGATATTTCACATATTTGTTGTGTAATAGTTGTGTTGGTTTGGTCCACCGTGCTACGGACTCGGTATCTAGCTTTGTACCGAAAAAGTGTAAGCAACGTTGAGAAGGCTTCTCCGCCAAGTGAAGGAGTTTGTTGACATAGTGCTTGAACTCTAGAGTAGGTGACTCGGGGAGTGGAGTAGGGCAAGTAAGGTGTCCTTGTAGCCGAACCACTATAAATCAGTTGTGTCATTTCTATCCCTTAACTTTATCTATTTGCTTGCATTATCATTAGATCTATATGTTCTCAACATCCATACGATTTCACATAATATCGAATCTAAAAGTTTTTGAAATCAACTTAAAATCGTCAAAACTATTCAACCCCCCCTTCTAGTTTTCCACAATTGGCATCAAGAGCTAAGTTTATAAAAGTTTTAAAATAAAATTGTATTTTAAAAACTTTTCGATCACTATGGGTTCTGAAAATAATAAGGAAGGGCAATCTATGCAACGACCACCACTACTTGAAACTAATGGTTTTATATATTGGAAAAATAGATTCGAAACATATGTGAAGTCTAAAGATATTGATCTTTGGTACATTATTGTTGAAGGTGATTTTGAGGCTACCTCAAATGATGATAAAGGAAATTTAGTTCACATACCTCATGATAAACTAAATGATGAAATGAAGAAAAAGCTTTCTAAAAATAGTGAAGCAAAATGGTTTTATATAATGCTTTACCAAAAAAGGAATTCGAAAGAATTTCTATGTTTAAAACCTCTAAAGAAATTTGGAATTCTTTAGTTGTAACTCATCAAGGCAACCAACAAGTTAAAAATAATAAAATTGATTTATTTGTTCAACAATATGAACAATTTTCAATATCGGATGAGGAAACCGTAGATCATTCATTTGCTAACTTTAATACTATTATTACATCTTTACAAGCACTTGATGAATCTTTCTCTAGCCGTAACAATGTTAGGAGATATATAAGGGCACTTCCATCGAAGTGGAGATCTAAGGTGACGGCAATCGAAGAGTCAAAAAATTTGACAATCCTCACCCTCGATGAACTCATAGGCAACCTAAAAGTCTACGAGCTTGTCCTTGCTAAAGATTCCGAAGCCTCAAAGGTCAAAGAGAAACACAAATCTCTTGCCCTTAAAGCCAAAAGGCCTCGAAGCATGAGGGAGAACTCATCTTCAGTAGTGACGACGAAGAGTACGCTATGGTAAGGGACTTTAAAAAGTTCTTTAGAAGAGGGTAGATACGCAAACAACCGTATGATGATAAGAAAGGCTTTCGGAAAAGCAAAGAGGACGAGAAACCAAAGGATGGTCGTACTTGCTTTAAGTGTGGGGACCCAAACCACTTTATTAGCAAGTGTCCCAAACGGGATGATCAAAAGGCGTTCGTGAGCGGCACGGGGAATGAGCCACGGAGAGGATGAAGAAATTTGTCTTATGGAAAATGACGCAGGTATGTCCCGAATACTATAGTAGCTCATCACTTGATGACGACTCATTGCATAATGAATATGATAAACTATGCAATATTAGCTTAAAACTAGTTAACAAAAACAAGCTATTAAAGAGTCAAAATAAACGTTTAGATAAAGAAGTCATAGAATTAAAAGCAAAACTAAAACGCTTAGAGAAAGGTAAAATAGCAAGTGGTGAATGTGAACTTTGCGCTCAACTTCAAACACTAGTGGATCACTTAGATTCTAAAATTGCTAGAATGAGCACTAACACTTTAGATACAATACTCGATAGCGTTAAAACTGGTAACAATCAAAAGGGTCTAGGTAGTCAACAACTTGATCCATCAACTAGTGAAAGTAAAGAAACAAAATTTGTTAAAGAACAAGAAAACCACCAATTGCTTGTGGCGGATCCCACGATCCCAAAAAGGGAACCGCAAGTGTAGAAAAGGGATCCGTGGATTCATTGTAGCAAACATTAGCAATAATGTAGCTTCTTCATCTAGAACTAAGTTTGTCATAGTTAATAGGAAGAAACCAAATCATGTCACCACTAGACAACCACCTCCAAAATATAATCCTACTTTTAGAAGAAACAAAGCTCCATCTTTTTCAAAACCTAATTCATTTAGGAGACCTAATAAGCACCCAAAAAGTAACCATCAAATGGGATGGAATCAAAACATGCAAACGGTTTTTCATTTTCAAAACTTTGCTCCATGGAATGTATACTCATCTTATCCATACATGTCTAACATGAATGGAATATTTAACACTAATGGACCCATGAACAAATGGGAACCAAACTTTTGAGTTTATTATTGTTTTAGGTGTGCTTAAAGGTCGACCTAGACCCCGATGAATGGGTCAAGGACAGCGGATGCACAAGGCACATGACCGAGAATAGGGATCTATTCTCCACATATGAATCCATTAATGGAGGTAATGTGGTGTTTGGAAATAGCAAAAGTAGAATCATCGGTAAAGGTACGATTTCTAACAAATCTCTAACCATTAACGATGTGTGTCACGTAGAAAACCACAAGTTCGAGATGAGTATGATGGGAGAACTTAGTTTCTTTCTTGGTCTACAAATAAAACAAGTAGAAGATGGTATCTTCTTTAATCAATCTAAGTACATCAAGGAGATGTTAAAGAAATTCGGTCTAGAAGAGTCAAAACCAATTAGGACTCCAATGTCATCCGACACCAAACTCACAAAAGACGAGGACGGAGAATCCGTAGATAATACTAAATATCATGGCATGATAGGTAGCCTTCTCTACCTCACGGCAAGTAGGCCGGATATCATGTTTAGTGTTTGCTTATGTGCTAGGTTTCAAGAAGACCCCAAAATATCACACCTAGAAGCCGTAAAAAGGATATTTAGATATATTAAGGGTACAACACAATTAGGATTATGGTATCCTAAGGGGACGGGAGTAGAAACAATTGTATATGCAGATTCGACCATGCAGTGTGATTACGTTGGTAGAAAAAGTACAAGTGGGGTATGTATTTTATGGGATGTTGTTTAACATCATGGTTTTCTAAGAAACAAACGGCACTTGCAATATCAACAACCGAAGCCGAGTACGTCCCCGCCGGCAAAGCATGCCAACAAGCACTATGGATGAAACAAGCGTTAGTAGACTACGACATCCATCTAAGCGACATAGCCATCCTATGTGACAACAAAGGGGCAATCGATCTAAGCAAAAATCCGGTATGGCATTCTCGCACAAAGCATATAGAGATTCGTCATCACTTCCTAAGAGACAATGTTCAAAAGGGGAACATCTCTTTTGAGAAGGTAGCATCCGAAGACAACATAGCCGACGTCCTCACGAAACCGTTGAAGCGGGAACAATTCAACCTACTTCGTCTTGGTCTTGGTCTAATGGAACGAACGTCGTAATTTAATTGACTCTACAAGGTATGTAAACACTAGCCTTCTTCTTTCTGAGTCTAGGATCTCTATTTCACGCACAACTCACAAACAATACGGGAATTTTCAAAACCCAAGATGAGTTTTTACACTTATAATTTTCTTATTTTCTAAACCTACTTTCACAATGTTTTCTAAAAGGATGATACCTTCCCGTATCAATTTCACAAAAGTAATTTCTCACGTCTAGGACAAATCGCTTTTTCATTATTAATACAAAGTAAAGACCCGTTTTCATTGCATCTCATGTCTTTTGAATGCTAAAGGAGACACATAACTAATATGTGTTTTCGGGGTACATTCATTTAAGCAACAATGAATTAGGAGCATTGATAACACAAAATTACGTACTCATGTACTAAATATGTGTTTTCGGTTTATCTCAATAGGATGCTTTTACACTTCTAGTTTATTTTCTATTCCTTTTAGGGGTCGAGATAACCGAAACTCCAAATAGTTTGCATATAGGCACACACTAGGCAAAATGTTTCCAAAAAGGAAAATTTTGTGCTGAAACACTGCACCCATGGATCCCAAATGCCTTTATGCTTTGGACGGATCCTCAAGGGAAGGATCCGTGTAACAAGTCTGTTTTCAACTTCTATTTTTTCACTTTGGATGAAAAATCCACATTTGTTTCATTTTAGGGAGTATGCTCTTTAATGCTTGTGTTCTCATGATCACATGCCTTGAATTCATATCTAATCATTAGATTTTAATCCACATTTTGGGTCAAGCATTCATTACAATGCTTTGTTTTTCTATATATATATAGCTCCCAAAATGCTTGCATACCCCATCTCCTTCTCACAAACACACTTCATCATGTCATCCAAAAACCCTTTAGGAGAATCATCTAGAACAAACAATCATGATATCCAAACCTTTGTACTTCCACCATCTAAAATACCACAATCAAATGCTAGGATATCCGCACGGATTAGTATCCGATCTTGTTGTTTAGCAAAACCAACCTCAAATGTTTCATCCTCAACAAATAACTCACCACAAGATGCTTCCATTATAGCACCACCCTCATCACCAACTAGTACACCAACTTCATCACCACCTAAAATAACTCTTTTGGAACTCCTTAAGACTCCAACAAGATCTAACCAACCTAAAGAAAAAGAATTAGTCTTTTCAACACCCCCCACATCTCCAAATACTATCTTTCAAGATCATGAAACATCACCACCATTAGCTCCCATCACATTACAAGAACATCTAGGTTCTTTTCCACCACCACTTATTAACATTCCGGATTGTGATCCATATTTTCCTATTTTTCCACCACAACTTCCGCAAAACTCAAATCAAAACAACCCGGAAAACTTCCGCACTCATTACCCACATCATTTACATTGTGAACATTGCCAATCCACTAGGGAAATTGTAATAGAAGTTAGGGAAGAAATGCGTGTCATACTCAAACTCATCCTTGATCGCATCAATACCATTACTCATCAAAATCTCTATCCATAACCTTATGCAAGCATGGAAGGAATCACTACTACTACTTTCTACTTTTAGTATTATTTTTTTTTGAAGTCATTTTTCAAGGACAAGTCTTGTTCTTATTTTTACATGCTTGTAAGTGGCATACATACCACTACAATTTTTTGTTTTATTACAAGGCCTTGTTTACATACCTTGGCTCCCAATCTTGATTCTCGACAACCACAAGATTATATAAGCATGTTACTAACCTTTCTTTTTGTAGGATTTTTTATTTTTTTCTCTTGACGCCCCAAACAAGGGGGAGCTACCGTCAAGGGGGAGTTAGAAGATTGTTTGTTTCTTCCAAGGGTTAACTTTTTGTTTCGACAAAAAGGGGAGAAGAAGTAAAACTTAGGGCTTTCAAAACATACATCTAATCTTAAGTTTTACTCATCATAACATTATATTTTGTCATCAACAAAAGGGGGAGATTGTTAATACAAATAAACCGTAAAAACGTTTATTAATATTTTGCGATCTCTTTGTGTTTTGTTGATAACAAATGTAATGTTATCTTAAGTATAATTATAAGGATACATGTTATTTTTGTAAAGCATTTACATAGAGCCATTTAAATACAAAAATGTAATAATTAAGCATTTGTTGTAATAGTTTATTAGGATGGGTAAAAACCATAAACCATGGATCTTAACCCATACCAAAGAAGACTTGATACAATGTATACTTAGATACATTGAATCTAGAGAAAACCCATGGACCAACCCTTAACCCATGACCCATAACCAAAAAACCCATGGGCAAAGAGGAGCGTACCACGGATCCCTAGGATTACACTAGCCGGATCCCAAGTGGAAGGGATCCGTGGGATCCGTGGAACAGAGGAGAAATTTGCCTATAAATAGAGAATCATTTCTTCATTCTAACTCACCCCTCTTCTTACTAAATCTCTCATACACTCTCATTCTCTTCTAACATATAGATCACTTGATCTAGAGAGTTGTTCTTCTTTCTTTCTATTTGTGATCCTCATATAGGTCCTTCTATAAGGCGAGATCACGAGCATTCTACAAGTCATCCAAGCAAGGGGTCCTTGATTGATTTGTCACTCCGCAAGATTTCTGTAGCGAAGATCTTGTATTTGATATTTCACATATTTGTTGTGTAATAGTTGTGTTGGTTTGGTCCACCATGCTACGGACTCAGTATCTAGCTTTGTACCGGAAAAAGTGTAAGCAACGTTGTGAAGGCTTCTCCGCCAAGTGAAGGAGTTTGTTGACATAGTGCTTGAACTCTGGAGTAGGTGACTCGGGGAGTGGAGTAGGCAAGGAAGGTGACCTTGTAGCCGAACCACTATAAATCGGTTGTGTCATTTCTATCCCTTAACTTTATCTATTTGCTTGCATTATCATTAGATCTATACGTTCTCAACATCCATACGATTTCACATAATATCGAATCTAAAAGTTTTTGAAATCAACTTAAAATCGGTAAAACTATTCAACCCCCCCCCTTCTAGTTTTCCACATATGAATTTCGATTGTCATGATAAATGTGTTGCTAAAGCTATCATCTCTCGCTTAAGGAATCCTAAGAATCGGAATACCTCTAGGCCCACTAACCTTTCTAAGTCTGTGCTTGGTAGACCGCCCTCTTTAGATTCTAAGGAACGCATTGCTGTCTCTATAAAGCTCCGCCACCTCCTAGGAATGTAATAACACCTAGTGCATTCACTAAGACTAAAGCAAATACTAGTTGGAGATGGCGGAAATGGATATATAACACACTAGGATTTAAATGGATACCTAAAGCTATTGATGTGTATGTCTACTATCACTGCTTCGGAACCCTCTAACATTTCGAGTTCCACATCTACTTCTATTCCATCTGTGTCGTCTGTGTCTAATGCAGGTGATACAGATCATTCTCTGGATTGTTGATAGCGGATGTTCCCATGACAGGCAACCATAAATGTTATCAAACTTTATTGCAAAGTTCATGGCACTGCCGATTCGAATGATCACTTCGCAGCTATCATGGGCTACGGAGACTATATCAAGGGGAACATCGAAATTAGCAGGGTTTATTATGTGGAAGGCCTCGGTCACAATCGTTTTCGTAGGTCGCCTCTGTGATGGAGATTTAGAGGTTGCTTTCAGGGAGAAATCTTGTTTCATTCGTGATCTACAAGGAAACGACCTTATGTCTGGCTCGCGTAATTACAGTCTTTACACTATCTCTATGCAAGACATGGTTGCTTCATCTCCCATTTGCTTACTTTCAAAGGCAACATCAACAAAATCATGGCTATGGCACCGTCGTCTCTCACATCTAAACTTTCAAACCATCACCAACCTTGCTCGACACAAACTAGTTGAAGGACTTCCACGATTTCGGTATTCTAAAGATCACATTTGCTCAGCTTGTGAACAAGGGAAAAGCACTCGTGCTCATTTTCCTTCAAAGATGGAACACAGCTCTCAGCATGTGCTTCATCTTCTTCACATGGATTTGTGTGGCCCGATGCGCGTGCAAACAATCAATGGCAAACGCTACATCTTAGTAATTGTTGATGACTATTCACGCTGGACTTGGGTCTACTTTCTTCGAAGCAAAGACCAAGCTCCACAAATGATCATCACCTTTCTCACAAAAATACAGGTTCAGCTTCAAACACGTCCGACAAATCGAACGGTAGAGGAACTGAATTTGTTAACCAAACTCTTCGTGAATTTTATGAGAAAGTAGGGATTCAAGACATCAGACATCTATTGCACGTACACCAGAACAAAACGGAGTTGTTGAAAGACGAACCCGAACGTTAGTGGAAGCTGCAAGAACAATGTTAATCAATGCTAAACTTCCAGATACTTATGGGGCAAGTAGGATCTCTGCATGTTATACTCAAAACCGTTCTATGATTACAAAACGCCACAACAAAACGTCTTTCGAGCTTGTCCACAACAGAAAACCGAATCTCAAACACTTTCATGTATTGGGATCTCTTTGCTATAATGATCGTGATGACTTTGGAAAGCTCAAAGCCAAAGCTGACATTGGAGTCTTTATTGGATATTGTGATAATTCTAAAGGTTTCTGAATCTGGAATCGTCGAACAAAGGAGGTTATGGAAACGATTCATGGTCATTTTGATGAACTTACGGACATGGCTTCTGAGTATAACAGCTTAGAACCCGGTCACTGTTGGGTTTTAGGTTCCTTGAATCAAGAATTACTCTAAGTGCTGGAACCACGGACAGGTTTGATATAACCACGGACAGAAGAATGTAACCACTGATGAAGACAAATCGCGGCTAGTAGTATTGTGTAACCACTGATATTGATATGTAACCACTGCTAGTCTTGTATAGTCGGTTTAGTTTATTGTATTAGATAAATATGGAAAAGATATTTATCTTGTAGGTTACGTATTGTATTATGTAAAGGAATCCTTAGTCTATAAAAGGAGGTCCTAGGTTAGATTAGATATATGTTTTATATCTAAGGTCGATACACTTCAAGGTTGTAAAACCCTAATACTGTTAAGAGTATTCGTATTAATAATAATATTAAGGTGTTGAATGTTTATTGTTCTTCTTCTTAAGATTAAGTATTAAATTCCGCGTGATACTTAATAAGCATTTGTTCTAAGTCAGTTTCTATATTAGATCGTTTGCTCAACTGGGATCAACAAGTGGTATCAGAGCTTGTGATCTAGAAACTGTAATCAAGAAGAGGTCAAGTTAAGTTTTGTTCAAGTAAGATAAGATGTCTGACGAAACACACATGGTTACTGCTTCAAAGGTGCCCATGCTCAAGCATGGTGAATACCAAATCTGGAGGATGCGAATAAGGCAATACATTCGCATGATTGATTATGCTCTCTGGGATGTTGTGGAAAAAGGTGATACTCTTCCTAAGAAGGGTGATGATGGTAAAGAAATAGCCATTGTTAGTGAGATTGACAAGGCTAAGAGTAAGATGGAGATTAAAGCTCATAGTATTCTCTCTATGGGAATACCTAATGAATATGCTTTGGATTTTGAACAATATGAGTCTGCTAAAGAGTTACTGGATGCTCTTGAGACAAGGTTTGCTGGTAATGAAGCCACAAAGAAATCAAGGAAGAATATGCTCAAGCATCAGTTTGAAAACTTCACTGCTTTGAGTGGAGAAAAACTTGATGGCACCTATAACAGACTTCAAAAGCTTATCAGCCAATTGAAGTCAGTGGACTACAGAGTTGCTCAAGAAGATATTAATCTAAAGTTCATCAGAAGTTTATCACCTGATTGGGCTATGCATACTGTTGTGTGGAGGAACAAGGATGACTTTGAAAAGATGACTCTGAACAATCTCTTCAACAACTTAAAGGTATATGAGTCTGAGAATAACATTGCTGGTGCATCTTCTGCTAATCAAAACCTTGCTTTTGTTTCAACTAATCACAAAAGTACACAAGATGTATCCACTGCTGCTTATGGTATAACCACGGCTATTGCAAACAATACCACTGTTAGTGATAATGTCAGTGATGGTGCAATTTGTGCTTTTCTGGCTGATTTAACTACCAGTTACGTTCGTTTTGAATCAAGATTTAGATCAAATTGATCCTGATGATCTTGAGGAGATTAATCTTCAATGGCAAATGGCAATGCTGACTCTACAAGCAAGGAAGTTTTTGAGAAGGACTGGAAGACAGGTCAAGTATGATGGTAAAAGAAGAGCTGGATTTGACAAAAGCAAGATGGAGTGCTTTAACTGCAAGAAGAAGGGTCACTTTGCAAGGGAATGTCGAGCATCTAAGAGGATTGAAGGCATCAAGAAGACCACTGAAGAGTCTGCACCTTCTTCAGCATTGGTGGCTCAAGATGGTCTTGGTGATTATGACTGGAGTGATGAAATTGAAGAAGGACCCAATGCAGCTTTTCTTGCTAGTGAAGCTTCAAAAGAGCATAACTTTGCTCTTATGGCCTATGCTTCATCTTCTGGTTCAGATTCTGAGGTATCTAATGAGTCTACTTGTTCTTTTAAGTCATGTCAAGATAACTTAGAATCTCAAAAAGCTATCACTGAGAGTTTAAGAAAAGAAGTAGAAAGACTGTCTATGGATAACCTAGGTTATAGAGTTGGTCTAGAAAGTGTGGAAGAGAGGCTTAATTACTGTATCAAATGTGAGTTTGAGTATGTTGATAAAATTAATATACTAGGTGGAGAAATTGATCTTAAGGATAGGGAGATTAAGATGCTTAAAGAGAAACTAGAACAAGTTGAGAGTGTAAAAGTAGAAGCCCTAAAAGAAAAAGAAAAACATGTGGTTAGGGTTGCTAAAACACAATATGCTTCTGATCTAGTAAATAAACCAATAGGTCAAAAATTGTTCAAGGATGGAACTGGCCTAGGCTACAATGATATGCCACCACCTACCCTTATGCAACATGCACCACCTCCAAAAGAGCTCTCATTTAGCAGTGAATTTAGTTTCAACAAACCTGTAGGTGAGACTAAAAAGAATGAATCACCTAAGATAGGTTCTGATAAGTCATCTGATGCTCCCATCATTGAAGATTGGGAATCGATATCGAGGAAGATAGATCTATATCAACACAGCCTGAGAAGATAGAAACTCTTAAGAAAGTTGATACTAAGCAAGCCAACCTTGTGCCTAGATTTGGAGCTCAAATTGCTAAGAAAGTAGTAGAGTACAAGGAAGTACCTAGGGAATAGTTAAAAAGATATATACCTAGGGGAAACCAGAGAAACTTCAATGGAATAATTTCAAATAGATTAGGAAATGAGTTTCAATGTGTTAAAAAGGCTTGTTTTTCATGTGGTAGTTTTCAGCATTTACAGAGAAATTGTTATAAAAACAGACCACAAGTTTGGAATCATTGGAGGAGGGTAAATCACCAAAAAATTTCAAAGAAAACAAACCCTCATCCTAACAGAAACATGATTCCTAGAGCAGTGTTAATGAGGAATGGGAATACAAAATCAGTTGTCACTGCTTCTGCAAAATGGGTTCCAACCACTGCTAAGCAAAGTTTAAACATGGCTAAGCAAAATCAAACCACTGCTAAGCCAAAAATCACCACAGATAACAAAGAAGTTTTAAAAATTCCAAACGTGATAACTGATACAGTGGTTGGAAATCATTTTATGTATGTTAAGGCCTCAGCTATTTGGCAATGGAAGCCTAAGACCAAGGTTTTACATCATGTCAACTGTGCATCAATGGACCTAAACAAATTTGATTATATTGATGCACAGGCGCAGACCAAGTCAGATTGGCTTGGGTCCACAAAAGGAACTAACTTGTTTAATTTCATGTGCAGGGCAATCTACAAGACGAGCTAAAAGACAAAGGAGTTTTTGATAGTGGTTGCTCTGGGCACATGACTTGGGATGGGAGCAACCGGAAGATTTTGAATCTGTTGATGGAGGATATGTGGCATTTGGCAATGATCCAAAGGGAGGAAAGATACTTGGAAGAGGCACAATCAGAACAGGAAATTTAGACTTTGAAAAGGTCTATTTGGTACAAGGACTTAAGTACAATCTATTCAGTGTTTCTCAAATGTGTGATAAGAAAAACTGGGTACTTTTGGTGAAACTGAGTGTGTGGTGTTGTCACCTGAATTTAAGATGCATGATGAGAAGTTTATACAACTTAGGGTACCTAGGAAGGAAAATATATATTGTTTTGATCTTAAAGATGTCCTTCCAAATAGGTCCTTAACATGTTTGTTTGCTAAAGCATCTGTGGATGAGTCTAAGTTATGGCATAGAAGATTAGGTCACCTCAATTACAAAATAATCAATAAACTGGTAAAAGGCAACTTAGTGAGAGGGTTACCTTCTAAGGTTTTTGAGTGTAAGGAACTGTGTGTGGCTTATCAAAAAGGAAAACAACATAGAGCTTCTTGTAAGACCAAAACTGTCAACACCATTACACAACCATGTTATGCTTCATATGGAATTATTTGGACCTACCTTTGTTAAAAGTTTGAACCATAAGCAGTATTGCCTAGTTATCACTGATGATTATAGTATATTTTCTTGGCTATACTTTTGGCGCTAAGAGTGAGACTAGTGAGATACTCAAGAGTTTCATTACTAAGATAGAAAATCTAGTAAATGATAAGGTAAAGATAATCAGATGTGATAATAGAACTGAGTTTAAGAATGCTGTGATGAATCAGTTTTATGTAGTTAAAGGTATAGAGAGACGGTTTAGTGTTGCTAGAACACCACAACAAAATGGTGTAGCTGAAAGGAAAAATAGGACACTAATTGAGGCTGCTAGAACAATGTTGTCAGAATCAAAGTTACCAACTACCTTTTGGGTAAGTTAGGAACTGCATGTTATGTGCGTAACAGTAAGGTAGTGAAGCTTCATAACAAGACCCCCTATGAGTTGTTACATGATAGGAAGCCAATGATTGCATTCCTAAAACCTTTTGGGTGTCCCGTTACTATCTTGAATACCATAGACTACCTAGTCAAGTTTCAAGAAAAAGCATATGATGGATACTTTTTAGGCTACTCTTCAAATAGTAAAGCCTTTAGAGTATACAATAGGAGGGCTAGAATTGTTAAAGAAAATCTACATGTTCAATTTAGTGAAAAGACTCCTAGTGTTGAGACCAAAGGACCAGACTGGCTGTTTAACATTGATATGCTAACCAAATCTATGAATTATGAGCCTATCATTGCAGAACCTTCCACTAATGTTGATGCAAGTACTCAAAAGGATTCTGATGCAGAAGCAATTTCTAAGGAAGCTGATTCTCCTCAAGAGTTCTATTTGTTTGAAAAGTGGAAAGCTAGTTCTGTCTCACCCATCATTGAGAAGCAAGGTCCCACTGATGATGATATATTGAATACTGGAGGCAATGTTAATCATCATCAAGATAAGGATGAGTTGTTGAAAGATAACTCAGTGTTGGTAGAAGAAATTGAAAAGAAGAAAAGGCATTCTGAAACCACTGCTAAGCCAAACCAAAGCACGGACAGTTATAATGCAAACACTGATAAGCCAACTTCTACCCCTACCAGTATCAGTGAAACCACAGTTGTAAGTACTGATGATGGTACTTTTTTTGAGCCAACTGCAAAGCCATTATTTGGAGAAGAGGAGTATCCACATGATCCTGATATGCCTGCTTTGATTGAAATTGATACTCCTACTGATGATGAAGACATGGATGATTTCTTCAATGCTGATTTAACTAATTTGGAACATGTCATTCATGAAAGTCCTGTTACCTCAACAAGGATTCACAAGATTCATCCCAAGGAACAAATACTTGGAAATTTGAACACCCCTGTTCAAACAAGAAGCAAGGTTCAGAATACTAAAACCTTTCCTTAACAAGGTTTCTGCAAAATTGCTTGTTTGCATGTTTTATGTCTCAAAAGGAGCCCAAGAGAGTTGAAGAAGCATTATCTGAGGAAGGATGGGTAGAATCAATGCAAGAGGAGCTTTTTCAGTTCAAACTTCAAGAGGTTTGGACATTGGTTGATCTTCCAAATGGTAAGAGGGCAATTGGGACAAAATGGGTGTTCAGAAACAAAAGAGATGAAAGAGGTATTGTAGTGAGGAACAAGTCAAGGTTGGTTGCTCAAGCATACACACTAACAGAAGGCTTGGATTATGATGAAGTGTTTGCTCCAGTTGCAAGAATTGAGGCTATTAGACTGTTTCTAGCTTATGCTTCATTCAAGAATTTTGTTGTGTATCAAATGGATGTTAAAAGTGCATTTTTGTATGGCACAATTGATGAGGAGGTTTATGTTTGTCAACCTCCTGGTTTTGAAGATCCTAATCATCCTGAGAAGGTTTACAGGGTGAGGAAGGCTATGTATGGTTTGCATCAAGCTCCTAGGGCATGGTATGAGTGCCTGTCTACTTATTTGATGGACAATGGATTTAAAAGAGGGCTGATTGATAAAAATTTGTTCATTAGAAAGCACAAAGATGATATTTTATTGGTTCAGGTTTATGTAGATGACATCATCTTTGGCTCAACCAATAAGGAGCTATGCAAAGATTTTGAGAAGCTTATGCATGATAAGTTTCAGATGAGTTCTATGGGAGAACTCACTTTCTTTTTGGGGCTACAGGTTCAACAAAGGACTGATGGTATCTTCATTAGTCAAGACAAGTATGTAGCAGATGTTTTGAAGAAGTTTGGGTTTCAGGATGTGAAGAGTGCTAGTACACCAATGGAGACTCAAAAACCACTGTTACCTAATGATGGAAGTCCCAGAGTTGATCAGAAGTTGTACAGGTCCATGATTGGATCTTTGATGTATCTCACTGCATCTAGGCCGAGATATTATGTTCTCAGTATGTGTGTGTGCCAGATTTCAAGTCATACCTAATACCTCACACATGAATGCTGTTAAAAGGATCTTTAGGTATCTTAAAGGTCATACTAAACTGGGCCTTTGGTACTCCAAGGATTCTCCTTTTGATTTGGTGGCCTACACAGATAGTGACTATGTTGGTGCTAGTTTGGATAGGAAGTCTACTACTGGAGGATGTCAGTTTTGGGAAAGCAGACTTATTTCATGGCAGTGTAAAAAGCAAACTATTGTGGCTAATTCTACAACTGAAGCTGAATATGTGGCTGCTGCTAGTTGTTGTGGTCAAGTTCTTTGGATTCAGAATCAATTGTTGGATTTTGGGTACAATTTTATGCATACTAAGATTTACATTGATAATAACAGTACAATATGTATCATTAAAAATCCTGTTTTACATTCTAGAACAAAACATATTGAGATACGACATCATTTCATTAGAGATTGTAATGAGAAAAGGCTGATTCAAATGGTAAAAATCCATACTGATTTCAATGTTGCTGATCTTCTCACTAAAGCTTTTGATGTGGGGAGGTTTCAGTACCTTGTTGTTAGTATTGGAATGATTAATCTCTAAATCTCAACTTGTTTTGTAAAAGTTTGTATAAGTATTGAACTGTTATTATGTAATCTTAGTTTTGCTATTCTTGTTTCTAACCACTGATAGTTTGGTTCAAACCACTGCTTGTTGTTCTGTGTTTCCACTAACCATTTTGCAGTTCATTATAGAAGCTAAAGAAGTACTGAAGTTAATTGTTCATTCATTCATCAAAACAGTTTACAGCTTACAGCTTACAATGAAACTTCAAGTGCAAATTAAAAGACTACTTCTATACATAATTTCCTACTACTATCCTCAGCTGTTGGATATGCATGATAAGCTAAGGATCAAAATGGGAAGGATGGATTGATGAAAATGAAGATGATGAAGATGAATACAGTAGATGAAGCACAAAGGACATAGTCATATCATACTTGCATCTACTGGTTTCACCAAAAAGCATCATTCCATTTTCCTTTTTCCTTTCCCCCTTACGATATGTGAAGAAGCACCACAACTTGGTGCAGGAAGACCAAGAACCACCTCTGTGTCCTTTGGGAGTGGTGGATTTCTTGCTCGTGGTCTTGGTTGGGGTTGGGATGATGAAAGTTGGGGGTTTGAAGTTCTCTTCTTTGAGGAGTCATCAGAGTCCTCAGATGCCTCACTTGGATCCACCACACTATCATCTTCAGATGATGGAAGAAATGGGGATTTTCTTGGTCTTGGTTCTTGTGGAGGGAAGTAAAACTGCCATGGGTTAGTATCTTCACTTGATGATGATGAGGATGAGGAGGATGTTAGATCAACGACTTCTGGTTTATTCCAACTAGGGTTCCACATGGTGATTATAGTTGATTGGGGATTTTGGAGAAAATAGGGTTTTGATATTGATTGGTGTGTGTGTTATATGAGATTTGGATTCTTTATATAAGCAGAGTTATGGGTTATGGTAGTAAATGAGGGGCAGGTTAAATATGGTTGAGGAGTTAATGAGATTCTTGGGCATTGGACTAATATTAATCCTAGAAGTTGACCATATTGACTTACCTGTGCTAAACCACGGATAGTTCATTTGGAACCACTTCTGGCCTTTTCTAACCACTGATAACAATAACTTTCTTCTTTGTGTTTGTTTTGCGTTTTTGACTTGCAGGTATGAAGGATTTGTGTACATAGGAGCTGGTGTGTTAGCTGCTTGTGTTTAATGTTTAAAAAAAAAAAAAAAGGGCCATGGTGTCAGAAGTGGGATCTCTCTTATTATGACACAGATTTACTTGCTATAACTCTTGGACGTTTGGTTGGAGTGCTCCTATGTATCCACGGATGGTGTGTGTCTAAACGCGGATAGCTGTTCTGAAACCGCGGATAGAATCTTGATTAGTTTTGGATACTACAGGGGCTGATTGGTAACTTTAGTAAAAGTATATTTATTTCCCCCAAATCACGGATGGATCATTAATTTGGTCTTCAAATCACTTCAATTGGCGCTCAACATAAACCCTAATCACTTATCTTTGCATAATTCCCAAAACCCATATCATACCCATCATTAATCACAATAGCTGAAAAGTATTCCACTACACATAACCTTGTTGCTATTCTCACCAAGAATGATCGATCTAAAGGGTTTCATCAAATGATTGATTTCCTTGTTCACAGTCCTATTCACTATGCCTTAACTGTCACACCAACCATTTTTAAAGCCTACATACATCAGTTCTGGAGGAATGCTAAGCTTGAAGAGGTTGATGGAGTCGAAGTGTTTAGCACTGTTGTGGATGAGCATGCTATTTCAGTTACTGAGGAGATCATAAGGAGAGTTTTACAGTTTGATGATGCTGATGGTATTACTAATCTTTCAGATGTTGAGATTGTTGCTGGTTTGGAAAGGTTAGGTTATACACACAAAGGTGATAAGGTACAATATTTTAAGATTTTGTTTTCAAAACAATGGAAGTTTCTTATTCATACCTTATTGATGTGTATGAGTAATAAGACCACAGGGTTTAATGACTTTCCTTCCAAAATTGCTACTGCTATTATTTGTTTGTCTGATGGAAGAAAGTTCAATTGGTCTAGGATGATATATGAGGGGCTAGTACAAAACATTAGGAAGAAGGGTAAATACTATTTATATCCTAGGTTTGTTCAACTGGTTGTGGAAAGTCAAATAGAGGAGCTGTGAGCATACTCAGGAGTTTGAAGTACATCATATGCTTCCTAAAGTTTTTGCACATATGAGGAATCAGCCACAAAATGTACAAATTCTAGATGTTCCTTTATTTCCTCATATGCTTACTTTGCTCACTGATTCTGAGTTTGATGAAGGTCTTGAATCTCCTCCTTTAGTCACTGAACCCACTGCTAGTGCACCTCAAAACCCAGATAGTACACTTGTAAACATTGATCGTGTACCTCAACTCACTTCTAGTCAAACCCAAACCACGGTTACCCCTATTGTATGGACTAGGAGACAGAAGGGCACTAAGCTACCTCAGGCTAGTGCTAGTGGTGTTGCTAATGAGGCTGTCACAGGTGGTGGAGGTGACATGATTGGAAGGGCTTCCACTACTGATTCATGCTTCGATGCTGATCAGGATAGTAGAAACATCAATAAGACCCAACCTTTGGCAACTCCTAATGTGGAGAGTTCCTTGGAACTTAACACAGGTGGAGGAATCCCTAGCCACTTGGCTAATACAGGGTGCATAGTTGTTCAGGCTAGGTCTGATGCTATGTTTACTATATCCAAGGATTCACCTCTTGGAGCAGTTGACACAGCTCGAAGTGATGAGGATAGTTTGGAACATGAACATGAATTGACGGATCCTAAGCTGGTACATGATGACTTTTCCAATGAACCACCTCTCGGACCAGTTAACACAGGTCGAAGTGGGGAGGATATTCTTGAACGTTTTAATGAATTTACGGCAAAATGTGCTAAAATGGAGGCTACAATTTCAGGTCTACAGGAGTTGTCTGTGTTTCAGGGTAAGGATATTAAGAGATTTAAGCACAGAGTGTTGGTGTTGGAGAAAGTAAGACGACCTGGGGTTGCTGTTTTGTAAGCTATGAGAAGAAAGAAAAAGAAGGTGGACTCCTCTCCAGCTCTGAATGTGGAGAATGTATCCAAACAGGGGAGGAGTGAAGGCAAGAATTCAGGGGAGGCTGTGGATGTACCTATGGAAGAAGATGTTGATAGTGGAGATCAAGCATTTTTGGTATCTGATAAAGATGGGAATGAGTCAGTTCTTGAAAATGTGAAGAATGTTGTAGAAGATGTAGTGCAGGACACAAACACTGATGGTATGTCTGAAACCACGGTTAGTACTCTTGTAACCACTGCTGCAGTTTCAAACATGGCAATTATACCCACTACTATCATACCCACTGCTATCATAACCACTTCCACTGTTGTCACAACTCTCTCTGTATCACCACCTAAATCTAAAGAAGTTGAGAAAGAAGCTGCAAGTACATTGATAAACTTAAGTAAAACCTCATCTATTTCTACACCCATCATTGCACCTGTTTTATCTGTTCAATCTACTGCAACTAAACCCAAAGGAAAAAGTTTAGTTATTGGTGAACCTTTGAAGAAGAAAGTGGTTCAATCTGATATTGGAAAAGGTAAAGGGGTTGCAGGAATTTGAAGTTTAAATCTAAAGCAGAACAAGAAGCTTATGATGCAGAGTATGCAAAGAACATGGTAGTGAAGAACAAAAGCTTTAGAGAAAAGAAAGCAACAAGAAGAGGTGGCTAGTCAGAGATGGTTAGCTACATGGTATGAATCACATAAAGGAAAAAGTTTAGTTATTGGTGAACCTTTGAAGAAGAAAGTGGTTCAATCTGATATTGGAAAAGGTAAAGGGGTTGCAGTACCAGAGCTGAAGTTTAAATCTAAAGCAGAACAAGAAGCTTATGATGCAGAGTATGCAAAGAACATGGTAGCTGAAGAACAAACAGCTTTAGAGAAAAGAAAGCAACAAGAAGAGGAGGCTAGTCAGAGATGGTTAGCTACATGGTATGAATCACAGAACTATCTTGAAGCTTCTCAACTAATAAATGATGAGTATACTGCACAAGAATGGGCTTTGTTGGATGATGAGGAAAAAGCTAGACTTTTGGGTGAATGGGCAAGGAAGGTTGGTAAAGAAAGGAAGCAAGTTATAAGAAAGAAACCTCCTTCAATTGCACAGATGAGGAATGTATTGATGAAGATTATTAAGAATTCAGGCATACATGTTCTGTTAATCTTAATAGGTGTTCATTTGAAAGAATTTATGAGCTTTATGAGAGATGTATGAGGATTAATAATGATGATTTCTGTCCAATGAATTCTGAAAAAGAAAAAGAGTGGATTAAAAAGGATGAAGAGTGGATTCAAAGTAAACGAAAGAGAAAATCTGAGGTTCAAGAGACATCTGATTCTAAAAGATTGAAAGTAGTTGAAGATGTTAATCAAATTGTTTCTTATGAGTTTAAGCTTAAAGATGGAAGTGAAGGAGTTTGGAAAATTCAAAGACTCAACAATGAAGTTTATGAGTATAATAAATTTTCACAAATGCTTCAGTACTTTGAAAGAGATGATTTGATGAATCTTTGGAGACTTTACAAGAATAAGTTTGGTGAAGTACATCCAAATGATTATCATGAGAGACTGTCTATTATAATTTGAAGATTTTATTTGAACCAACTCATGATGAATCTAAGTGGAAAGGGCTCTACAATGGTACTGTAACAAGATGGTTTTTATATCAAACTTGTGGAGTTCATGTTTTAACTGTTTCTGGAAAAGTTATTCACATGCTTGTAGAAGGTGATTATCCTCAGTTGAATAAGTATCCGGGAATTATTGCTCAGATGTTGAAGCCTGGTATTATCAAGATGCTGTTACCCTATGATGGTCAAGCTTATGATTTGTTGCTGAAATATGAGAAAATTCTTAAATCTAGTAAGTGTTTGGCTACATCCTCCAATTCAGATGGTTTGAGCTTAAAGGAACCTTGAGAATTCTGTTAGAATGTATCAAGTTTAGGGGAGGATTGTTGGGTTTTAGGTTCCTTGAATCAAGAATTACTCTAAGTGCTGGAACCACGGACAGGTTTGATATAACCATGGACAGAAGAATGTAACCGCTGATAAAGACAAACCGCGGCTAGTAGTATTGTGTAACCACTGATATTGATATGTAACCACTGCTAGTCTTGTATAGTCGGTTTAGTTTATTGTATTAGATAAATATGGAAAAGATATTTATCTTGTAGGTTACGTATTGTATTATGTAAAGGACTCCTTAGTCTATAAAAGGAGGTCCTAGGTTAGATTAGATATATGTTTTATATCTAAGGTCGATACACTTCAAGGTTGTAAAACCCTAATACTGTTAAGAGTATTCGTATTAATAATAATATTGAGGTGTTGAATGTTTATTGTTCTTCTTCTTAAGATTAAGTATTAAATTCCGCGTGATACTTAATAAGTTTTTGTTCTAAGTCAGTTTCTATATTAGATCATTTGCTCAACTGGGATCAACAGTCACAACCGCTTAAACTTCCCCCAAACCCCATCATCAGCTGAACAAAGCCCCCAGCTCACTCGTCAACAAATGGAAAGGTTATTTGCTCCTCTGTTCAGTGACGATATTGATGAACGTGCTCAAGGTGTATCCGTTGTTTCCGTGCCAACTGATACTACTCTTATAACTAATACACCTGCTACAACAACTACGGTTGAAGAAGCACCACCAGTTGACTCCAACACAATAGTTGAACAAACCGCTTCCAACAATGATGAACCGACTGATGATGTTCTGAATGAAGTACCCCCACCTGCAGATTTTGATCCAAATGCGTTCTTTAACCCGTTTGCTAATGACACTGCTGCACCTGATGTCGCGGAATCATCTACAAGCCATTTGAATCCTCAAAATCTGCACAATGTATACCAACATCAACCCTCCACACATAGATGGACAAAAGACCATCCTCTGGAAAATATTATTGGCAACCCGAATCAACCAGTCGTTACGAGACAACGTCTTCACACAGACGGTGAACATTGCATTTATGCACTCATTGTCTGCCAAACTGAACCCAAAAACATTAAGGAAGCAATGACAAAAGATAACTGGATTGAATCCATGCAAGAAGAACTCAACCAATTCAAACGTTTTGAAGTATGGGAACTGGTTGAAAGACCAACAGGGGTCTTCGTCATTGGTCTAAAATGGATTTGGAAAAACAAATTGGATACTGAAGGGAATGTTATCAGAAATAAGTCACGTCTGGTGGCTAAGGGTTATCGTCAGGAAGAGGGTATTGACTTTGAAGAATCTTTTGCTCCGATTGCTCGTCTTGAGGCTGTTCGGATATTTCTCGCGTTCGCGGCTCATATGAATATGACAGTCTTTCAGATGGATGTCAAAACTGCGTTTCTAAATGGACAACTTAAAGAAACGTTTTATGTCAGCCAACCAGAAGGATTCGTTGATCCCGCGTTCCCGAACCATGTCTACAAACTGAACAAAGCTCTATATGGTCTCAAACAAGCTCCTCGGGCATGGTATGATAAGCTATCATCTTTCCTAATTGCCAATAATTTCACCAAAGGTTCGGTTGACCCTACTTTTTTCATACAATATCACGGGGCACATATCTTAATTGTTCAAATTTACGTGGATGACATCATTTTTGGGTCTACACATAAAAAGTACTCAATCATTTTTGCAAAACTAATGAAGAAACATTTTGAAATGTCCATGATGGGTGAACTTATGTTCTTTCTAGGACTACAAGTTCATCAATCACCCCGTGGTATTTTCTTGAGTCAGTCCAAATATGCCCTTAAATTATTACACAAATTGGGAATGCAAACCTGTGACACCTATGCCACACCAATGGCTCATACCAAGAAGCTAGATGCTGATTTACATGGGAAATTGGTGGACCCCACAAAATACCATAGTATTATTGGGTCTCTCATGTATCTAACAGCTAGCAGACCTGATATTGTCTTTGCCGTATATCTTTGCTCTCGTTATCAGTCGCGACCAACTGAAACCCACCTCTCTGAGGCTAAAAGAATCCTCCGATACATCAAGGGAACCATTAATTTGGGAATCTGGTATCCGAAGGATTCTGGTTTTGAACTAATCGCTTTTTCAGACGCTGACCACGCAGGATGCTTAGACTCACGGAAAAGTACTTCAGGAGCTTTACAATTTCTTGGAGATAAACTGGTGTCATGGCAATCGAAGAAGCAGGATTGTACGTCGCTGTCCTCAACTGAAGCAGAATATGTAGCCATGTCGGCGTGTTGTGCTCAAGTCATTTGGATGAGAACACAACTCAAAGACTATGGTTACGTATTTGACAGAATCCCGATGTACTGCGACAATCGGAGTGCTATTGCGATCTCGTGCAACTCAGTTCAACACTCGAAATCAAAGCACATCGATCTTCGATATCATTTCATCAAGGATCACGTGGAACAGGGTACTGTTGAATTATATTTTGTGGGTACAGAATACCAATTGGCAGATCTTCTCACCAAAGCCTTAGCTCCTGCTAGGTTTAATGAGTTGGTCCACCGGATTGGTATGCGGTGTTTGACACAAGAGGAATTGGATGACCTCCTAAAACAGTCTTAAAAACCTGTCAAACACCAAAATCTCTTTTGTAAATAAATTTTTCAAAAACAAAATACAAAAATATAAAATCAGATAAAAACAACAAAAATATTCTTCTATCTATTTTCTTCTTTCAACATTGCAAGTACATTTCTTCCGTCAACACTCTAATCTTTCAAAATTCAATATTTTTACGATCAAGTGTTGAGGGGGAGAAAATAAATTCTTAACTGTTTCAAAACAATTGTGTACTTGCATGTTATCATATTCTGGTTGTTTCTTTTATCAATGGTGGTAAATTTTCTGGTTCATTGACACTCCTCGGACTAAAATTTATAACCTTTCATTATTTTTCTTAAGTCAAGGGGGAGTGTCGTCAAGTTTCTTTGTTAAAATCTATCATTTGGTAACCAAAATGGAAGTTATAAGGCTTTGGATGAAAATGGAAAAGGTGGAGGGTCCAAAACTGCCAAAAGCTTAAAGTTACTTCTAATAAAACTCCTCCACCTAACTATTTCACCTCACATTAATTACACTAACCTAACTAATCCTACGCATACAAATCGTTCAAGAAATATGTGTTTTTGATCATCAAAGTGTAAGTGTTTTCATAATCTTAACATAATTACAAGCAAAGGTTTTGATTTTTATGCAAATCCGACGGCTAAATTATAAGATATGAGTGATTATGTGTTCTACGCATAAGCGTATGAACACACAATCATTGGTATGTGTTTATGGTTAAAAAGGTAGTGTCAAAACGTTTCTATAACATCAATGATATCATTTTTATCCTCAAAATGCACCCAGAAACACGAATTGATGGATTTTGAAAATTATGGTTTATGCGTGGGTTTGGGCGTTCTCATATGTGAAGGTTTTTGGTGTTAAAGATTGTTGTATAAAGTTGTTTTCAAGTTGAATTGAGCATATTCAAACCCAGAAACACTAATGATTCATAAATTGAAAATTAGGGTTTATATTCATACGGTTTGGATATTTTTGATTCTTGACATTTTTGATGTTAAAACTTGGATAAATATACTCAATATGCTTCTTAGACCTCCCATAAAAACTTTGGTGCTAATCCTATGGCTAGAAATCATATGCGTAATTCTTAGATTATTAGGGTTTAGTCTTACGCGTAAGACTTTCTACGCGTAACTGTTTATATGAGTTTCATGCCATGATCTGTTGTAGAATGAATGTTAATGTTAATATTGATGTTATGATGATTTTATTTCAGGCTTGCTACTCGTAAAACTCAGAATCAAGGTTATTGAATCTCTACGCATAAGGATCACCTTACGCGTAGAAAGTTATGCGTAAGAGAAATCTTACGCGTAACTGTTACGCGTAAGGTTCTACAAAGGGACTACGCGTATCCTGTGAAGGATATGCGTAAACAGTGACCTCTACGCATAAGGTCTACTCTTACGAGTAAGCCTTACGCGTAAGGTGTTATATGCGCTTACGCGTAAGCTCTACGCATAAGGTTACTCTGTTCCTACGCGTAACATTTCTTACGCGTAAGTCAGGTTCCTACGCATAAGCTTGCGTCTACGCGTATACTTCTCCTGTTTACGCATAAGCTACCATTTCTACGCATAAGCCTTGATCAAACCTTCATTATGAATTGTTACGCGTGCAAACTTGTAAATAACTAAATCATAACGTCACGAAACCAATAATGTCATTAATAAGCTTAAACATTCAATATGTTGTGTTAAATAAGTGATAACATAAACTTTAAAACTTAAAGTTAACTAGCTCACGAAACTTTTCACAACGTCATTGGACTATTAGACAAACAAGTGACTTTGGACTCGTAACAATCATTGACATTGCACACTCTATAATTAGACAATAAAACCTTATGTTGACTAACATTATGTCTTTCGATATGTTGGTTCTTTTGGCTAATGTTATTTCAGATCACAACATGGTCGTCAATTGAATGTGGATGCACATGAGGTTCTCACCATTGCTGATATCTTCCCTAATGGCTATCCAAGGAAGATTGGAAAGAACAATCTCAGAGTCGATTTTGAAACTCTTACCTGCTCGGAATCTTCATGTCTCATTGCTGTAGATGTTCTAAAGAATCATACCTACCAGAACATGCTCACACACTCTGCAACTGTTCCAGAAATCTACATACAGCAATTCTGGAATACAATGCAGATGGTCAAAGGCCAAAATGCTGTGACAGTGACGATCAATCACAAGCAACTCACCATCACTCCTGCTGACTTACGGGCTGTTCTCCTCATTCCCGACATCATACCAACTGAATTCTCTGCTGCACCTACTGAAGAGACGGTTCTACAATTTTTGATTAATATAAGGTATGACGAAGCTTCAGGGGTTATCATTAAGCATTCTCGCGTGGATCTCAAGAATATCCCTCAGCCTTGGAGAACCCTTTATATCATCATCACAAAATCCATTTCTGGTCGTGACAGTGGCTATGAGCATCCCAAGCTCGTGGAACTGCAAGTCTTTTGGGCTCTAATCAACATGAAGCACATCGAAGTTGAAGCTCTGATTTGGGATGACATGATGACATTCCTCAAAAGCTTGGCTCAAAGATTCCCTACATCAGATATACTAAATTGTTGATCCAGAGAGCACTTGGGTACAACCCTGACATCCCCAAAAGAATCAATGACCCGACAATCATGACATGTTGACGGAACCCACTCTAACAGTCAGATTTAAGGAGTCAACGACTAAGAAACAAGGTGTTGTGTTGCCGAATCACCTTCTCTCAGATGAACTCAAACAGCTATATTCTTATAAAAGATATTTGGTTGCGGTGGAAGAAAACAAAGTTGGATCTCTTGATGAAAAATCTTCTGGTACGCCTTTAAGGAAAACCAGAAGAGGAAGTGCAGGAAGTGCTGCAAGCACTGAGAATCAGAGGATGTTCCCCAGGAGGAATCCTCCAAGAAAGAGGACAGTTCCCGCCAAGGAAGCTGTTCCTATTCCCGTACCTAAGCCTGAACCGCAGAGAAAGCTAACTGACGAGGACTCAGAGGGTACTGCATCAGATGAAGAGACTTTCTACTCTGAAACTGCCAAAGATGACACTACAACGGTATCTAAACCTCCTAGTCCTCCAACTGACAAAGGAAAAGGGAAGACTCCAGTACTTGTGCCTTATGAAGAAAGCTCAGATGAAGAGCCACTGGAAACCGATTACAGGAAAAAGTTCAAATTCGTTAGACTCCAACACGTGGCACAAGAATTTGCTAAAGATCAAATGGGTGGCCCCGGAGGGTCAATTGTGGAGTTCAACCTACACCAAATCCCGATGCGGTTAATCGACCCGATAAGGGATCTGGTGCCACCACTTTGGTACAACAACAAACACGTTTGGAGGACACTCTTGAGTATGACAGTGAAGAACCAGAATCTGAGAAGTTAGAAAAGGTAAAAGCTGATGAAGAAGCTGCAGCCAAAGCTGATGAACAAGCTAAGTCTGGAAATGAAGAAGATGTTGAGTATGATAAGTTTCTTCTAGATAGTCCGGCACGGTCAAAGGAAGAAACTTCTGAGCCACCAAAGGACCCGGAGTCTCCTCACATCTCTTCGTCTTCAGATTCATCTTCTCACTCTTCACCACCACCATCAAAGAAATCAACCAAATCATCATCCAAATCAGTGAAGAAGCCAACACCATCTTGGATCTCTCAATCTAAGAATCGAATCGTTAAAGCTGTCAAACGAGTCAGAAAGAAAGATATTCTCTATAGAAAGTTGAATTTCCTCGCTGATCAGATAACGTATCTTCATGATGAGAATGACAAGATAAAAGTTGAAAGGGAGTATGTCCAGAAGCTTATGAAGGATGATCTTCAAGGGAGCATGGACGAAATGATCAAAGGATACTCTCACAAGTTCCTTATGGAGGTCGTTCCGAAACTGACAAAGGAGATGTATACCAGACAACTGTATCCAAATCTCTTGCATCTAGCCAAGCAAGCCATGAAATCAACTCCGATGAATGTGAACATCAATCCAGTTGAATCCACAATCTTCTCAGATGATGAATTGGTGAACCGGCTAGTAGCGCAAATGTCGAAACGCTCTGCAACGTTTGCCTCACACGAAGCTAAACTGTTTGAAGCTCTACTAGAATACCAACTCAGGTCCGCATTCCGAGAAGAAGCTGTAAGGCCCAAACGTTCAAGAGACGACGAAGACAAAGATCAAGATAAGGATAAGGAGCCTAAACGCACAAAGAAGTCTGGTGAATCATCTTCCATTCAGTACTCAATGCAGCCTCCACCACAAAGGACTCCTGCTCAACAAAGATCTCCTCCTCCCTCTTCTGCAGATAAACCTCAGGATTCCGAGACACCACCCCAGACTCAGAAAACCGGTGACCACTTTGAGTATACGGGTGGTGACGATGAAGAATACCATGAGCCCCAACAACAACCCGCCTCTCCAGACAAAGTACAGAAACCAGAACCCTCATCTAGGCCTAAGAAACAGAAGAAGAAGGCGCCCAAGGCTGACGTCCTATCATGGCTAGATGAAGATAACACAGAGGAATTTGAATGGTTTTCTACACTTGTTAATTCCACTCCCTACCCTACTGAAGGTCAAGATCTGGTAGACGGTAATACATTGGAGCATGCTAAATTACTGCAAGAAAAATTCCGAGTAAAGAAGATGACGAAATCTGAGTTGAAGCGAATCAAGAATGAAGCTTTTCAAATGTTCAAAGATAGCTCCGAAAGTGCCATTGAGGTCGAATATCACCTTGAAAACATTGCTCGAGCTATGTCTAACAATATGGATTGGCTCAACCCAGAAGCAAACATCGACTTCACAAAACGGGACAACCCTCCATATTACACCGACTGGTCTAAACCTCTACCAACAATTGGCCAACCAGATGAACCTAGAATTCCATTCCGATATTTCTTCAACAAAGACTTGGAATTTCTTCTACACGGTGGCGATGGTTCAAGGAAATACGCTACATCTTTGACACTTCCATTCCCGGCAGCAATTTACTCTAACTGCATAGCCATCGAGGAAAGATCTAACCACTTGTTCTCTAACCAAGTGGAAGAGTACAACCGAGATGCAATGTATGGGATTCACCATTGGCCGAAACGCCGAAGAATCTACTACATGCCGCCAGTTCAGAAATCTCAACATGAAGTGTTCAGTACTAAAAGTATCGTTGCCATCAAACACGTTGATCTTTCGTCCAAATGGGACTACACTTTTCTCAAGAAGATTGTGGTCAAAAGGCAAGACGAAAGGGATTATGCATTCTCTGAAGCTGACTTTGAGAATTTGTCTATCAACGAAATTGAAGACATGTACCTTGCCAAAGTACAGGGTCGCATGAGACAATTCTCAACTGAAGTACAACGTGAATTCATTAAGTCATTGCTCATCTTCATCAGACGCATAGTCATCAAAGAACGTGTAGAAGATCTCCAGCTTGCAGTTGAATCTTATCAGACCCGTGTCAACCTCACTCTACCGCAGCTTGATCTTCCCGACATCAACCAGCTCTCACAATATACGCTCATCAGCAAACCATTCGGCGTCGTTTACCGAAGTGAACTTCAAAGAAATTTCTTAATGGCGTGTAGAGATCTTCACAAGTTTGGGGATCACACTTTGAAGATGGTTAGGGACGGATTGGCTTATCGGTTGAAGGATATACATCAAAAGATTGGGTCTCCTAAGCGATGGAATTCTCAGGATCGAAGGGATGTGAAGAGGATCATCACGATGATTGATGAACGGTTGTATCGAAGGAATCGAAGATTGGAAAGCTATGTTGGTAGTCGACCCAGGATTAACATCACCGGCTTTCAACGCCCGATTCACACTCCTGGCAACATCTCTGGACTACCTGGTACCCCTTGAACTGCTTCTTTCATTATAACTTTGGATGTATGATTTATTATGTAAATGGCTTGTGCACACATTATAGTGTACAACCCGCTCTTGTAAATAAAGGACCCTGTGGTATGCTTCAGTGCCACAATCCTTATAAAATGAGCGAAAGCTTCTTACTTTTGAGTAAAACCTATCAAACCTTTCACTTTTCAAGGTTTTGCTCAAAAGAACAAGTACTTTCCCTTATGATTTTCAAAACCTCAGCCGTTTATATCACTCGTTGAGGGGGAGTACTTGACTAAAATCTTTGTTCACAAATTGTTCACAGTGGTCATTCTTCCCGCAACACTCGAAATGGTCATATTTATTCTCAACTTTTCAAAAATAACACTTTATATGCCATTTTTGAGGGGGAGAAAAATACGTGATAAGAAATATGTTGTGTTTTACTCATGAACTCTCGTGCAAAAGACTTCAACCCACGAATTGACGAGATCTTAACTGTTAGTAACTCGAAAAGACTTGTCCGGGACGGGTAATAATTTCAAGCTAGTTCGCTAGTGATGTAAACGTGTCTCACAAAGGACTTGTCCGAGTAGAATGTACCACTCGAGAAACTCTTGGTAGACATGAACCTTGACGGGTTTGACAACCTTTCGGGGTTGTCCACACCTTCAAGATAGTTATTAGAGATAGTTTTCACCTAAAAGATGACAATGCAACTCTTTAACTATGCCACGTAACCGTATCTCGCGGGGGAATGTCTATCTTGAGTCGATCAATTCAAAAGTGCGCGCTCTTCCCTCACAGTGCAGATTTCCGTCAAAACTCTAAAGCACATGTGGAGGGGGAGTATTTCTGCTAAAAGATAAAACTCTCACAGTGTTTCAAACATGTTTTCATTCACAAACCCTTTGAGAGATTTTCTTGAAAATGGTTTTATGGCAATGGAGTTATAAGGTGATTAAGGTTAGGAATAACCGTCCTATGATCCGCCAAAGCCAGAGGGATCTACCCAAGGACACTACCAATAGTTAGAATTTAGAAGTCCTTAGGTATGATTATAAAAAGGAGAAAATGAGAATCGGAGAAAGAAGGAGTTGAAGAATTAAAAAGAAATGCAAAGAAAAGGGTGAAAATAAATAGCCCTCCAGATTATTCAACTTAGGGCAGACACCGGGTTCAATTCATATGCTACTGATTGTCACTAGATGACACCGGTATTGAAGATTAAAAGTCGTCATGGACCCAGTGACGCATGCACTAAACCTTCTTAGCCACTCAAGTTTCTCTCAACAGAAGCTTGTTTCATTCTCACAGGGAACCCTACATAATCTATCGGCCTCTCTTAGAGATTGCGATATTGAAGAAGGAGACCCTCTCCCTAGTCTCCCGCCAGGAAACCAAAACGTACTATTGAGTCTAGAGCCACGAGATTCATCAAAAGATCTCTTAGGTACAGTTGACATTTCATCACTTGGTGTTCAACAATAAGAACATCAGTGGTACGTTATCGAGTCCTTCACAGATCTTAGCAACCTGTCGAGAACATTTATGAGAGGTTCACAATTGTGATCCTCAGTGATTGAATGGAAACTCCGCCAGGTCAACATCAAACAACCTTGACAGCAGGTCGCTTCGGTAACTCCCCGTGGATTACGCTTAGTGGTCTCAAACGGTCTACAGTCGTGAGGTGATGCTTCGGTGTACCTCAGCGACCATCTGAACCGTAGGTGTATTTCTCGGTACATCGCGTTATCTCACTTGTGGGACTCCGGTTCAAAAACGGCCTTTGTGAGAATTAGAGTTGTGTTTTCACACTATGTTGTTAACACTCTCGAAGTTCAAACTTGTAAGTGCGGAATCCGCTTATTACTAACCGTTTTTATGTTTTCTTCTTATGGAAGCTGTGGAGCGGAATGATCGTGCAGATTCTTCACATACTCATGCCAACATCATTACTAATGGAAGTTCTATCTAAAAGCAACACAAAAGTCAGAATGATTCTTTGTCAAACCAAAGAATCGACAAAGTTAAAGACTTAAAGAACTTCATCAGTACTGAAATCCAACGTTAAAGAGCATATGAGCATGTTGAAGAATGACGTGGAGACACTGAAGCAGTGAAGCAGACCTGAGGCAGACTTGATGCAGACAACAACAACATACTATCACTACCACTACAAAGAACAATGATCAAAGAACAAAGACAAAGATGACGTCAAAGCAGAACTGTTCAAAGAAGACAATTTCTCTACACCGGAGAGATTGTTCGAATCAAGGCAATTCTTCTCACAAGAAAGAAGAATGTCAGAAGACGCAAAGCTACTATTACGTCAACGCCTCACCGTTATAGTTTTCATCACCAACACTTAGGGGGAGATTGTTGGAATCACTCGTAAACCATAATCAAGTGTTAGTGATTAACATGTAATAGTTAGCTTATTATGGCCTTTATGTTTGTTATTAGCCTTAGGCTTATGTAGAAGGCCCATAAGCCTAGGCCTAGTCCAATAAGGAAAAGGATGGGAACTAGGAGTGTTGCCCTAGCTTCCCTCCTATAAATACCCCTTGTAAACCTTCATTTGAAGGTTGGTTGTTCATTTTATTCATTCACTTTCACTCTACGCCTAACCGTGCAACTCTTAACGTGTGTGTGTGTGTTTATCGTGTTCAACCGCCTCTATCTCTTCTCTATTTCTTTCTATTAAGCTTGTGTTGTAAATCTAGTGACCTAACACTTTATATACTTGTTTATCAACATCCAACACACACATCCAAATAGATTGTCATAAGTCAATCTAAATAGATTAAAAGGAAGTTTTAATTGGCAAAACTATTCAACCCCCCCTTCTAGTTTTCCACAAGTTCTGCTTATGTTCCATTTAAAATGTTGGTCACTATTATCTATTGCCACCTATCATGGACATGATCCTATAAAAATAGAGATAACCTTACGTGTAATCATAAGAGGAACTAAAAGGTTAATTGAAGTAACTTACCACTACATGTATATATTGGAATTGTTTTGTAATGATGCTAAATTAAACGGTAAGGAAAAATGTGATACCTTATCAGGGTCTGCAACAAATATTCTGGAGATCAAGTGGTGGCACTCGGGGATATATGAACATGGGATGGAATGAAGTACTGGACATTCAGAATTTGCTACATAAAGTCAAACAAAGATACCCCTTAAGTCAACTATCCCCAAGGAGATTTATTGCCCACAAACAGATTACCTATATAACATCATCATAATTTTTAGCCTACACATTCAAAACAAACTTAATCATCACAATAAACAAATGCCAAGAATGATGTGAAGCAAAGAATTAAGTTATATAAATAACACTCATATGTTCTGATCAAACTTTAAAATAATGCAAATCAATTTTATAACGATGATCGTGCTAAAAGGTTCGAACGTATTGTTCATGAATAACCTACCTGAACAGGTCCCACGAACCCGTGACCTCTACGTCCACTATCTCAGCCAACCACTAAACTGACACCATTTATTTTCCCACTCCCGTCCTCATCAAAAATGCCCCTATCTCTAGAACAACCATCAGCTCTAGGATTAGCCTATTTTACAGTTTATTGTACCTCCGCCAACTTCCGTTCCTCTAAGGGCCTTGTTATCAGCAAAACTAATAAAAACAATCGTGAAAATAAAGCATCAAGGTGTAAGCCTCAAAAGCTTAAAATTAATAGTGATTCTTAAATTACAAATAAAGCTTACCCATTCGGACCACCAAATTGATAATCTTTAGAGATAGATAACCTTGTGATATTACCACACTCCCTAAAGTGTCCCTCAAGAGTATCCTTAAGCTGCAACATGGCAACAAAATATGATTTTTTTAGCTAATTAATCAATATTGAACGCATACTTGCAGAGTTTTGGTATAAGAAGCATACACTATCAAAATTATCATTAATACAAACTCCTCTAGCAATACTTCTAGTAGCACTATTCTCTTAAATGTTTAATACGGTAGAAATTTATGCCTAACGACTTTCTTGCCCCGCTCATCATGTCACGTGTATTTCAAATGCATACTATAAAACATGTGCACCATCGGTTCCCATATCCGCTTGCATATTACCGCCTACACAGTATCTCGTCACGATATAAACATAACATCCCTACATTACGGCCAACCAATATTCATTCAAATCAAATAACATAACAAACTACAAAAGTAACCAAAAATATATTATCCTGACCTTTTCAACCCAAGCTTCTTTAAACACGACAATAAACGGATGTTGAACCCGCGCTATCAAAGCCAACTAAACAACAAACAATTACACAACATTAAACAAAAAACACTACCTTGAATCTTTTATAGGAAACATAAAGTGAATAAAGAGAAAAGAACCTCTTGATGGTCAGATCTTCTACATCTTTCAGTACCATGAATGCAACTCAATATTTACAACCTGATTAAACAAAAACTTAAAAAATGGAACTTTAAACAACAAGTTTGGAGTTTTAAACAAAAAAAAGTCTGGTAAAAATTCAAAAAAATAATTTAAACCCTACTTTTATCAAGAATCCTAATATCAAAATCAAGAATCAATTTTTAATATTAAATAAATCATAACTCAAAGTTTAAAAACAAAAATCTTACCTTGGAACGATCACCTTTAACTTTTTAACAATAATTCTTTTGACCTGCAATGGAAGATGATTAAGTAAACCATGTTAGCTTAACCAAAAAGACTAATAAAAGACCAAAAAATTGGGAACTTACAATTCTAAAGAAGACTCATCCTCCTCGGGCTTCTTTAGTGATCGAAAGCATACAACCTACAATAGCAATAGATAATTCAAAATTTTGGATTATAAGGTCTATCTTACACAGACACCACAAAAACACGCATACAAAATAAAATAGATATCACAATGATAATAAAACAATTCGTGGGTCGATAGCCGCAGTAATAAGTACATTTGTTAAATTATAAACTAATTTTTAAAACTATATATAGCAGTGCATGTCATCTAATCACTTATGACAATGTTAAACTATGCATGCAATTCTACAAAAACAAAAGTATATTCATAATACAAATCTGTGAATCATTTAAAAAAAATATAGCATAAATCAAATTGAATACAATACATGAACATATTAGGGTTTAAGAAAAAGAGAGAGAAAGTGGCTCGACATATTAGATTATTAGAGTTTTGATAAAAGGATGGGTATATCTTTTTTCTTACGTGAATTTATATAAAACATAGTTTTTATAGATTTGGTGTTGCAAAATAATTAATTACAAAGGTTTAAAGATTTGGTTTTGCAAAATATAATCAAAAAATTAAGTTGGTCTAATGGTTAAGATATATGTTAATGTTACAAACAACCCAAGTTCAATTCCTTACATTGTTATTTTTACATGCTTAGGTGGTTATATGGCTTTAATTGTGATGAGGTGGCTTTAATTTCGATGACGTGGCTTTAATTGTGATGATGTGGCTTTAATTGTGATGACATGGCTTTATGACGTGGCATTATAGGATGCCAAGTGGAATTATATATATATATATATATATATATATATATATATATATATATATATATATATATATATATATATATATATATTATACAGTCTAGACTCTAGATGTTATTTGTTGAATTATTGAGTTATTAAAAAAGTGAAAATTGATAAGTGATAACATCAAATAGTCCTGAATATTAAGTATCAATTTACCCCGATAATGCTTGTAATTTATATCATTTATATGGATTTACGCTTGTTTTCCATTGTTTTCCACTTTTAGGTAAATTACGAGCATTAGAGCTAAAGAGCGCGGAACGGAGAAATATCTAAATATTTATCACAGTATGCTACTTTGAAGAAGTTACGGCGTAACTCATCTCTCACATTACACCGTGACTATTGCGTGACTCAGAAAGCCAACTTATCATAAGGTTACGGCGTAACTCTTCCCCAAGGTTACGACGTAACTACATTAGGTCAAATGAGGTTCCCCGCGCTGATACTTACGCCATTACTACTGCATCAACTACGACGTAACCGAGTTTATTGAAGACTACGGCGTAACCACTCATTAGGTTACGCTGTAACCAGCAGATCTAGTGCATTATTCGAAGAAATAGAAGGTTACGGCGTAACTCTTATATTGGTTACGCCGTAACCCAGATCTGGCCTATAAATACCCCACGAATTTCAGCATTTCTAATCATTTCATTCCACACACAACACTCAGAGAACGTGGGAAAAAGCTCAAGTCAGGTCTAGAGGAGCATACGGAGTTGTCTCCAAGGGAGAAATCACTCTCCTACGATAAGCATTAGCGTTTTATATTTCTTTTACTATCAATTCATGTATTTCGTACCTTTGAATATTGAATTGGTTTGCATGATTAATATGAGCGGCTAAACACCTTTTGGTGCTGGCCTAGTTATGATTCCTTAATTGTTTTGTTTGCGTTTACCTTACTTCCGTACAATTATTTCTAAGTGTATGCATGCATAGTTTATTGGTAGCCACCCTTGGTTCGGTAGTTTTGAATGGCGATAGAGGCCAATTTCCTAGGAGATATGACCAACTGACCCTAGGTGATCGGACTGAGACGGGAAGGGTAAGATATGACCAACTGACGACCCTTTCTACTTGTGCGATTTGACCAACTGATCACCTATCGTTTGGATGAACTTAAGAATTAGGGGGTGCGTGTCTAAGTTCCTAACGGCGGGGCATTCACTATTATAAATCTAGCATGTAGCTGTACTTAATGACTTAGCTTAGGAGACCAGGAACAACAGGACTTATGACGGTGCGCCTGACTTCTCTTGTGGTGGCATCTTTGCTGATAGGTTAGGGCGAATTGACCAAATGTTGTCCTCTCGACTTTGACCCCACCTGAAGTAATTGGAAGTAAGTAGACGTAGACATAACTAGTTAGGAGGATTAACTAGATTATCACCACTCTCCTATATTGATTTCCCTTTATCCTTTATTTGCTTTTATCTGCTTTTATTTGCTTTAGTAGTTTAATTAATTAAATCCCTATCGAAACCTTTATTAATTTGTGACACTTAGACTTAGTAATAATCCATCACACATAGCTCTTGGGACGACCTCGGCTTTACCGATTACTACACTACACACGACCGGGTACACTGCCCGTTAGTGCACTAGGGTAGACCATAGGTATAACGAGACACTATAAATATTAAGACCTGGTCAGTAAAACCTGCATCAATAAGTTAACTTAAGCCTATATAATTTGTTAATACAAATAGACTATAAAAACGTTTATTTATATTTTACGATCTTCTAATGTTTTGTCGATAACAAACGTAAAATCATTTTAACGAAATAAATAAAGAGTAGTGATTGGCATACCTAATTGGTATGCCTAATTTTGTGCCTAACAAAGATCTTGATACATGTGGCAAAATCAATGGTATATGTGAAAAGAAAGAGATAGTGGAATCCATGTGTTCAACAATGAATGGAGTAGGCATATAATTAGTCATGTGAAGTAGTCATCCCAAGCATTTTCCATAAATAAAATACGTAAAAACTTTGAGCCAATAGTTTACTAACACACATTTACTAAACATATTAAAACCATCAAAACATGTTTAGTAAATATGTTATATAAAACCAAGACACTTTTATAAAACACTAACAAGTAATATTGTTTACATCTTATAAGAAATGTATAACAACTAGTGTTTACATTTTATAGAAATGTATATGTACTTTGTATATGTTGTAATGGGTAAAAACCAAAGTCCGTGACCCATGACCCATGATCCATTAACTAGGTACAATAAATGTTGTTGGGTAAAAACCAAGGTCCATAACCCATACCCATGGAGCATGATCCATAACCTATGACCCATTGCATGACATCATGCATGAAGTCATGTTGGATATTATCTATAATCCATGACCCATGACCCAAGATCCATAACCCAATGACTAGGTACATTGCATCTTTTTGGGTATTCATAATCCAATACCCATAACCCATGGTCCATAACCCATAACCCGTTTTGCAACCCAAAATTCGGACTAAACTGACCCAGTAGCCGGATCCCAGGATTTTCACAAGCCGGATCCCTCTGGTGATGGATCAGCAGAACCGTGGGACAGTAGACATGTTTTTTCTATAAATAGTGAGCCATTTCTTTCTTACTCACTACTACTCTTAGATATAATTTCTCTCAGTATTCTAACCTCACTAACCATAAATCCAAAGGATCATTCTATGTAGTTTTATGTTTGTGAGATTCTCTAGGCTCCTCTAAAAGGCGAGATCACCACCTCTTGAAGACGTGCAAACTCAAGGTCATGAGTTGCTAAGCTTCGTCATCATCAAGACCACTGAAGTGCATCTTGTTAATAGTTCTTTCCTCCATCCATAGAAGTGTCGTGTTGAAGGCATTAGTGAAAGGTGTCAAAGTGTCGTCTTTGAAGGCATTAGTGAATGGTGCCAAAGGTGTACATTCGATATGGACCATCAATGTACAAGTTATGTAGGTTGGGTTAGAGGATGTTGATATCCTCTCTAGTATTGTAACAAGGAGTATGTCTCCTTTGGGTAGTTGTGTTGTGGTGTAGTGTTGGGTAGTAGTTCCTCTTTTGTAATGGAACCAGTATCTAGCCTTGTACTGGATAAAGTGTAGGCGACGTTGTGATAGGTTTGGTTCTACCTCGTGGAAGAACTCGGTGTCTAGCCTTGTACCGGATAAAGAGTAGGCGACATTGTGAAGGCTTCTCCGCCACATTAAGGAGCTTGTGTTGTGTAGTGCTTACAAACTCTCGAGTGGAGTACTCGGGGAGTGGAGTAGGGCAAGGAAGGTGTCCTTGTAGTCGAACCACTATAAATACTCGTGTTGTGGTTTTGTGTTCCTTTACTCTTTATCTTGTGCATTACTTACTTATATGCTCATCTATCAATATCCAACACACAATCTAAATTGATTGACATAAGTCGATCTAAATATTTTAAAACGAAGTTTTAATCGGCAAAACTATTCAACCCCCCTTCTAGTTTTCCACATAATTTATTTAAAATCTATTACCCTTTTTTTTAGTTTTTTGTGTTCGCAAATTTAATACGTATATTTTTATGTTTCTTTTCTCCATCAGATTTTTCCAGTTTTCACTTTCATTGACCAATAAGAATACTCAATTTTGCCTTCGTGGCAAAATCGCCATTGGTCCAATTGAAAACTCTTCAAAAATTTATTATTTATTTTGTATGTTCTCTTATTACGTGGGAGATGATACATTATAGATTATAAATTCTTAATGATACTATAGAGTGAGTGTTAACATCCATCATTCTATCTCTCACAGAGACCTCTATGATGCAAGATTGTCCAAAATGATCACTATAAATGAAATGATTGAAGGAGGTGTATGGAAGTGGCCTATTGAGTGGAGAAACTCTAAGTTTGAAGTAATGAATATTCAAGGCCCAATGTTGACAGATGGTTCTCATGACAGATTTATGTGGAGAATGGATGATAATAGTCTGATTCCTTTTCATGTAAGCATGTGATGGACTGTATTTGCTCAAATATGGAAGAATTCAGTAGGAAGGAACTTGTGTGGTTCAAACAGTGCATTCCCAAGCACTCATTTTATCTATGGTTAGCTATGCTTGGAAGACTACTAACACAAGACAGAATAACGACTTGGGGAACTCAAACTGGTCTCCTATGCCCACTTTGCAATGAGGTTAATGAGTCACATAATCATTTGTTCTTTCTATGTAAATTCTATCAGGAAGTTTGGAGAGTGACGGTGTGCAAGATGAATTTTAAAAAAGTGAACTTCAATTTGGAGGACATTGTAACAGATATGCTAAGCAAAAAAAATGGTAATCAAATTTGGAGTGTTGTTAGAAGACTGAGCCTTGCAGCTGTGGTATACTACATTTGGCAAGAAAGAAACCTATGGATCTTCAGAGGGCATAAAAGAGACGCTAAGAAATTGTATGAAGACATTTGTGAAGTTTTCCAACTCAAGATAATGAGCTTGAATGTCAAAGAATTTGAGGCTGTAAGAAGTGTTGCGGAAATATGGAGGATTCAATTCAACAGGCACAGTTGAAAGGAGTGTTTGGAAACTTCTGATTATGAATTCATACAGAGTATTAAAAGTATAATGCGAAAGATTTAGGAAATTAAACTTAAAGTGACTTACAATAAAGGCAAAAATGATAAATAGGTGTGTTTAGTATAGGGGAGTATGTGCAGATAGCTAGTAGCTTGGTGGTATGCTTCTTTCTGGATATGTTCTAATCTAGTATGTGGATCTATGTGAGGTAACAGTCATAGTTTAGTTTCATTCCTAGAGGTAGTTCATACCTTCATAAGGTGGTATCCTGCACTTGAATTGCAGTGTATGCTGAAATAGCATGTGATAGAGGTATTGTTTCAGTTGGTATGCTCATTAGTCTTTTAATGATGCATAAATCCCAAGTTTCTAATTAAACCGAGATCTGCAGAGCTTAGGTTCAAAATAAATCTGCTGATATAATAAGGTTCTTAGGCCTTCTCTTCAATTTTCTAGACTATTTTGAAAATTGGAAGAATCTAAGGTTACTTAAGATGATGGCTTTGTATCTTGGGATATAAGTAGTTTATGTCTGTGTTCTCTCATTTCATCCCCTAGCAGGCCTTTATTAGGTAGTTTTGAGGGTGTTTGGGACTAATACAAATTATAGACTTCTTGTACCCTATAAAGTGAGTTTCCATTCGAGAAGGGGTAAGTAAGCTTGGTGTGGCATTGTATGTTTCTAGGAATAGTGAGGAATGAAAGATGATCCTACTTGGTCCTAGATATACATTGACAACAGGAGGTTTGGAGATTCTCCCTCAAGGTGTGTGTTCCCAGGATCTTGAAGCCTTTTGTAAAGAGGGAAATGTAGAGATCATGGTATAGCCCTTGATTGGAATGGTTTGGGTAGCTATAACTTTCTCAATGATGCCTCTCCATTTTTCCACTTGGCTATTTTGGGTCTTGGATGAATGGTCAAGGGTTGGAAAATGGTTATGGAAATGTAATTGAGATGTTATAGTCTTTGATGCATTTAAGGGTCAATCAATTTCCTTGAGCTGCTTTAAAATGATGTTATGCAGTTGTTTTGGATATCTTGTTTACTGTCTAAGATTAGATAAGTCTGTTGTTAGACAATGGTCTGTCAGAGATCCATATTAGTATTGTCACATATTGGATAGCATTGTATTTTCTTGTAAAACGGGATGGGAGTGTCCATTGCCGGTGAATGATTCTTAATGTAATTTGTTTTGGTTTAATAATATATTTTCACCCTTTGCAAAAAAAATAATAAATAAAAAATAAAAATCCGTCATTCTAAAGAAGAAAGTTTTTCCCTTCTTGTGGGGGGATTTTTTTTTTTTTTTTATTAAACCAGGTAAAAGACTAAAAAGAATGGAGTAGCTTGATAAAGATTTGGTCAGTTGTTGTTAGGGGTGTTCATGGGTTGGGTAATATCCAAATAAACCGAAACCGAACCGAACCGAAAATAACCGAACCGAACTCGTAACCGAACCGAACTTGCCAAAACCGAACCGAACCGAAATAAAAGTTCGGTTTTCGGTTCGGTTATGGTTTTAGCAATCCAAACCGAAAACCGAATTTAAATAAATATATTTATTTTTTTATATATTTATATAAAAAAAATATATTAAAACTCTTTTATAATATATATATAATATTTTTGAAGCTTGAAAATTATTATTTTTTCAAAAAATATATATAAATAAATGAATAAATTATTAAATTTGGGTAATTCGGGTTATTCGGATCGGTTTTCGGTTATTGGGGGTTCGGTTTTCGGTTTGGTTTTCTGTTCGGTTTAGTCAAATTTGAATTCGGTTAAAAATTAACCGAACAAACCGAACCGAACAAACCGATAACCGAACCGATGAACACCCCTAGTTGTTGTCATGAACTAATGGACTCGTGGTTTACTATGGGCTTGGGCTTCTCAAAGAGTCATATGGAGGCCTAATATGCTATTCTTTTTATAAACCTGTACATAACATTTAGTTTTCCTAATATAACTAAAACAAACAAAGCAATTGATACTCAAGTATTGTAAGATTGTAACTAAATTGTTTTTTCATACAGATAATTATAGGACTTAAAAAACTAACAATAGCTGTAAATATGACGCACCTAGTGCTTAGCGAAAGAAAAAAATAAAAATGAGCACACGTCATCATTACCACTTCTAACAATTTTACAAAATAGCAACTAATTATGAGATAGCTTAGAAAGTTCTCTAATTTGGTAATTTAGTTTGCGTGCTCCTAGTGCTTAGGCAGGTTAATATGACGCACCGTCCCCTGCCACCACAGCTCGTCAAGGAAAGCGAGGAAACACATATATGGATAGAAAAGAGCGAGACAAGAGAGACAAGAGAATCTGACCCCGTGGATATCTATCCATGACAAGTGGGTAATCCCGAAAGTTTTTACACAAGGGTGAGTGAATGGGTGAAAAACGCCACTATTTGTGAGAAGGTATAAAGTAATATAGCGTTTTCACTCTTTATTCTCTATCTTGTAATTTTCTGTCAAATTATCCGTTAGGAAAAAAAAATGTTCTTCTTCATTGCCCCAAGGTTAAGCCTTTTTGGCTTAAAGTTCTTATTAGGTGGCGGATCAATAGCCGAGATAGTATTTTGACCGTCAATGGTGTGATTAATGGGCCTTTGTAAAGAAAAGTTTGCTTGTTTATATATTTGATGCAAATGGCTCATGTAAGTTGACATGAGTATCATGTAATCGATTATATCCATCACGATGGTATATATGATTTACCACATCGTATTGTTGGTTTGCGTTTAATTCATATAATTTGTAAACTTTTTGTGACTTTTGATCTGATATTAGTTTTAGTATTATGTAATAAGATCAAGTTATAGTTTGTAACTTGATATTGGTAATTCGAAACTTGTATAACGCTTTTTGTCGCACATGGTTTGAAGAAAGAAAAACTTGCTTGTTTATATATTGTCATTTAAACAAGTCATTCAAGTTTACATTAGTATTATGTAATCAATGATATTTCTGCGTTGTGGTATATATGAATTTACCACAATGCGAGAATATCTCGATTATTTCATACATTACGTAAATTTTTTGTGACCTTTGATTTAACTTTCTAGGTCAACGTTGACTTAGATGCGTATGAATAAACACTTGTCTTCTTGCAACAAAATAATGAGATATTTCACACTTTACTTTTTTAGCTTTAAACTTAAGAGTTAGGATCTAATGAGAAAAATAATTAAAATGAGAAAGATGAGAAGAAATCACAACCATACAATCCAGATGCACTTTAGTAGATGCATCTTCATTCAAATTTTCCTTCTTAATTTAAAATGTGTGGTTAGAAATACTTTTCATGCTTCTCATTTTAATTATTTCTTCTCACTGGATTCTTACTCTTTACTCTTAAACTTATATGAAAGTTCTGTTATTATAAATTGATAAGTTTCTGAATATTATCATAAATTTAATTCACATCGAAGAGGATTTGACATTTTAGTTAGTTGGCTGAATGTACTTGCGCTAGTAGAGTTAATGTTTAAAACATAATCTTTTAATCAAACTTATTCAATTTCTTATGAGCTTAAGGGGTCGTTTGGTTTGTTTTGAGAATCAGATAGGTATCGGATTTAGTATAGGGTAGAATGACAATTGATATGAAAAAGTGTATCATTACGATTATTGATTTTTAGATTACAAAATATGATATGAAAAAGTGTACAGATATTTGAATTTTGTAGTGGAAAAAAGATAGGCTCACGGAATGGATTTCATAAAAACCAAGGGTCCGTTTGGTATATGGGTGTGGGAATAATGGTATGAGTTTGAAACCAAATGTGTTTATTTGGTTGAGTGGTTTTGCTAAACCATTCCCGTGGGCCCTACACATAATACCCATAGATCCATACCACTTGAATATGGTGGATTTTACCAAACCATTCCATAGGCCACGCACCTTCACTCTTTAATTCATATTTATCAAAAAATATTCAAACCCAATTATATAAACCAAACAATATTTTCAACTATCAAACCATTTCCATGCACCATATTATCATACCAATATCCATTGTGATTTCTTTTAAGCAAACCAAACGGACCCCAAATGTTATGTTATGAGTCATAGCGGCATGATATCATACATATTTCATCATGGGAAACTAAACAACATTTTAATCAGTATGAAACGATAAGCCATTCTCATATACCCATACTAAACGCACCGTAAATGATATATATCAAAATATTAGGAGTAAATTACTTGCTAGAGAGTAGAAACTATGTGTGAAAAATTCAGGATTACTCACTTGTCACAAATAGTGACCGTTTTCACTGTCTGCGAGCTCGCAACACCCATTTGAAACAAACGTCGATATGCATGTGATAACCCATGAACCTACAATACCTGTCATTAATTTACAATTTACATATTTTTCTAACATGAAATACTCTCCCAATTAATCATGTCCGTGTTTATTGACTTATTTATATATCTAAACAGCTTCTGCAAACAAGTATTTTGCGATTTTCACAGCAATGAATAACTTGACTAAACTTACTATCTTTAATTTCAACATCTTTGAAACAATCACAAATAAATTGGAGTAACAATGTCGAAACAATTTCACCAAATGTTTTTTATTTGAACTTATTTAAACTTATACCAATAATGCTAACAATAGCTGTAAAATTGTGGTTACAAGATGTATTTTATTATATAGTTAAGAAATAAATAATTATGATTGGTTGACAATTCAAAAAAAAGTTGATACAATCTCAAAAAACATGGTAGCAACAACAAACAATTAATGTGATTGAATGATTCAAGTTCTCCCAATAAATTATAGTAGAAATCAACTTATTAACCCAGACATATAGGGAGGGAGGAGAGTGGTACCTAATACCCAGGTGTCACATGTCCTCTATCCGATAAAAACTCTCCAACTCAAAATACTCAATTCTACCCTAACATACCCTAATGGTGGGGGTGGAACCTAGTACTGATTTCACTTTTTTTGTTTTTTTTTTTTTTTTTTTTTAATACATAAAATCAATGACAATATTTAAAATAAAAACATACAATTTTTAAAAATAAAAACATTACATAATATACTTAAAAAAAATTCTTCGTCAAGAAATTAGTAAGCTAAAATTTTGTGTGATGGTCCATAAATTAGTAAGCTAAAATTTTGTATTGGGCTTTGTTTACGAATGTCAAGCCCAATTGGCCACAAGAAACAAAGAAAAAGTTTTGTCTGCTGCTGTTTCTTCAGTCCAACCTTCAGTCCTTCACCTTCTTCTTCATCGCCTGATACGTACCAGATTGTAACAACCAGAAATCAGTTAAGAAATGTAGTTGTTATGAAAGCAAACAGGGAATCACATAAGAAGAAATGAATCCGTATTTGTATTCAAATGATTCACTAGGATTGTAATGGAATTGAGAGAGAGAGATATTACAAATCTTTTCATGAATGCATTACAAGTGAAAATGGAAATGGTATTTATACAAAGAAAAAGAAGAAGAAGGAACAGATTTTCCCGCCAAAAGTTATAACTAACTTTTGGCCTCAAGTAGAATCACAGTGGGAGGAAGGAGAATGCTTTCATGGAATCCATCAGTAGAATCAAATTGGCTTATATCAAATCCCTTCTCCGCAACATTTGACTTTCCACAGTCAAATGCACCTTCATTGCTTCCTCTTGATCAAACCCAGGACTTCTTAATCTTCGTATAAAGTTCAAGTTGCATCTTCTCAGTGCCATTTGACACTTTCTGTAAACACATAAGCATGGCTGACTCTATTACCAACCTTCCACAATCTCCTGCCAGGATTTTCCATGGAAACACGATAGGAGTCCTCATTATCACACATAGGAAGAGTTCCAAGCTTATCAACCATCCCTTTGCAAAGCTTAAGTTGGGACAAGGAATACTGGATGAATTTGAGTACCACTTGGAAGCGGCAATTTTTATACGCACATTGGCCAATTTTCTCTATAATCTTGAAAGGACCATGAGTACTTAGAGAGTTTGTTATCGGGCTTTGTCTATTTGTTACTGCCTGTATGGCAGGCGAGTTTCAAATAGACCCAAACACCTTCTTCAAAATTCCTATCAATTACGTGTATCTGCCAAACTTTTCATCACGTCTTGTGCTCTTCTTGACGAAATTTAAGAATGTTAAACACCTGTTCTCTTGCTTGCATTGTTCTATCCAGTCTCAACTGTACTTTCACCAGGCAATCAGGCATGTGGAGGGGTGGTGTTTGACCATATAAAATCAAAGGAGGTAGTTTGGATAGCAGTGTGG
>OU343218.1:94964320-95026425 GCA_910596185.1 Chrysanthemum makinoi | reverse complement strand
TCACCTAGCCTATTTTCCAAAATGTTCAACCGTTCGTCAAACGGAGTTGTAATGAATAAAATACGGTCACTCAAGCTTTGCCGAAAACTACCCTTAAACAATATTTTGAGTCCAAGTACCCTACTTCATCTATATTTTTCTCCATGATCGAGACCTCTATGATAAAAATTTAAAAGCTAAGACTTTGAGATAATGTTACAAGCCTTCCAAAACCGTTGAGTTTGTTTTCTAACACTCGATATTCACTATTTTACGACTAGCTTTTCGAGGCCATTTAGTCACTTTCATGAATTGTCAAATCATATTGTTTTACGACGAAAAACTATAATTTCTTAATAAATCACAAAATGACTATCGTAGGATATCATTTCAACGTAAATACTTATAAAGTAATTTATAACTTGACAATACGTTATAAACTTATTTTTCGACGATAAACTTTATTTTCAAAAATGCACAAGTGGTATAGATATCATATGAGTTGCATGCATAACATTACATCATGGCCTATTATAGATCATATCATTCATAATAGGTCGCGGTTAGAGATTTGCGTTTCATTTCAGTGTACTCACTTTTGCATCGCATCATTGTACCAAGTGAGTTTTCATAGCCCCGTTGTACATGTTTATACTTATTTTCAAACCTACAGGGGAGAATACATTGCACATCATTTTTATTACGATACCAAGTATATCAAATTTAGTACATTGCTTAAGTTACCTCATTGCCAATTGAATGTCCCCATTTCATAATCATGAACCGTTAATTCCAGAAGAAGCGAGGGTGAGTGAATAAATCTATTGAGGGTGACTCCTCCATCCGGGTTGGTGGTTCCAACTGGTCAAACGGATGCATTTCATTTAATATCATAATTTGAGTTGTTTGGCAAACACTCTGTTGGGGTGAACATCATAATCAGTCTAGCTTCGGTGTCATGTGCTTATAGCAATTGTAACATTTTTATGTGACATATTTGTCATACATGGCCTATACTTGTGTAGTCGTATAAAACATGTTTTTCATAAACCTATGATTTCTCACCAACATTATTGTTGACCATTTTAGCAATGTATTTTCAGGTAACTATGGCATTATGTTAGGTTTTAGGTTCCTTGAATCAAGAATTACTCTAAGTGCTGGAACCACGGACATGTTTGATATAACCACGGACAGAAGAATGTAACCGATAATGAAGACAAACCACGGCTAGTAGTATTGTGTAACCACTGATATTGATATGTAACCACTGCTAGTCTTGTATAGTCGGTTTAGTTTATTGTATTAGATAAATATGGAAAAGATATTTATCTTGTAGGTTACGTATTGTATTATGTAAAGGACTCCTTAGTCTATAAAAGGAGGTCCTAGGTTAGATTAGATATAAGTATGTTTTATATCTAAGGTCGATACACTTCAAGGGTGTAAAACCCTAATACTGTTAAGAGTATTCGTATTAATAATAATATTGAGGTGTTGAATGTTTATTGTTCTTCTTCTTAAGATTAAGTATTAAATTCCGTGTGATACTTAATAAGCATTTGTTCTAAGTCAGTTTCTATATTAGATCGTTTGCTCAACTGGGATCAACAAGTGGTATCAGAGCTTGTGATCTAGAAACTGTAATCAAGAAGAGGTCAAGTTAAGTTTTGTTCAAGTAAGATAAGATGTCTGACGAAACACACATGGTTACTGCTTCAAAGGTGCCCATGCTCAAGCATGGTGAATCCAAATCGGAGGATGCGAATAAGGCAATACATTCGCATGATGATTATGCTCTTGGGATGTTGTGGAAAAAGGTGATACTCTCCTAAGAAGGGTGATGATGGTAAAGAAAAGCCTTGTTAGTGAGATTGACAAGGCTAAGAGAAATATGGAGATTAAAGCTCATAGTATTCTCTTTATGGGAATACCTAATGAATATGCTTTGGATTTTGAACAATATGAGTGCTAAAGAGGTTATGGATGCTCTTGAGACAAGGTTTGCTGGTAATGAAGCCACCAAGAAATCAAGGAAGAATATGCTCAAGCATCAGTTTGAAAACTTCACTGCTTTGAGTGGAGAAAAACTTGATGGCACCCTAAAAGGACTTCAAAAGCTTATCAGTCAATTGAAGTCAGTGGACTACAGAGTTGCTCAAGAAGATATTAATCTAAAGTTCATCAGAAGTTTATCACCTGACTGGGCTATGCATACTGTTGTGTGGAGGAACAAGGATGACTTTGAAAAGATGACTGAACAATTCTCAACAACTTAAAGGTTATGAGTGAGAATAACATGCTGGTGCATCTTCTGCTAATCAAAACATTGCTTTTGTTTCAACTAATCAAAAAGTACACAGATGTATCCACTGTTGCCTATGGTATAACCACGGCTATTGCAAACAATACCACTGTTAGTGATAATGTCAGTGATGGTGCAAATTGTGCTTTTCTGGCTGATTTAACTACCAGTGTTACTGTTTTGAATCAAGATCTAGATCAAATAGATCCTGATGATCTTGAGGAGATTAATCTTCAATGGCAAATGGCAATGCTGACTCTACAAGCAAGGAAGTTTTTGAGAAGGACTGGAAGACAGGTCAAGTATGATGGTAAAAGAAGAGCTGGATTTGACAAAAGCAAGATGGAGTGCTTTAACTGCAAGAAGAAGGGGCACTTTGCAAGGGAATGTCGAGCACCTAAAATGATTGAAGGCATCAAGAAGACCACTGAAGAGTCTGCACTCTTCAGCATGTTTCTTGTGGCTCAAGATGGTCTTGGTGATTATGACTGGAGTGATGAAATTGAAGAAGGACCCTATGCAGCTTTTCTTGCTAGTGAAGCTTCAAAAGAGCATAACTTTGCTCTTATGGCCTATGCTTCATCTTCTGGTTCAGATTCGGAGGTATCTAATGAGTCTACTTGTTCTTTTAAGTCATGTCAAGATAACTTAGAATCTCAAAAAGCTATCACTGAGAGTTTAAGAAAAGAAGTGAAAGACGTCTATGGATAACCTAGGTTATAGAGTTGGTCTAGAAAGTGTGGAAGAGAGGCTTAATTAATGTATCAAATGTGAGTTTGAGTATGTTGATAAAATTAATATACTAGGTGGAGAAATTGATCTTAAGGATAGGGAGATTAAGATGCTTAAAGAGAAACTAGAACAAGTTGAGAGTGTAAAAGAAGAAGCCCTAAAAGAAAAAGAAAAACATGTTGTTAGGGTTGCTAAAACAAAATATGCTTCTGATCTAGTAAATAAACCAATAGGTCAAAAATTGTTCAAGGATGGAACTGGCCTAGGCTACAATGATATGCCACCACCTACCCTTATGCAACATGCACCACCTCCAAAAGAGCTCTCATTTAGCAGTGAATTTAGTTTCAACAAACCTGTAGGTGAGACTAAAAAGAATGAATCACCTAAGATAGGTTCTGATAAGTCATCTGATGCTCCCATCATTGAAGATTGGGAATCAGATACTGAGGAAGATAGATCTGTATCAACACAGCCTGAGAAGATAGAAACTCTTAAGAAAGTTGATACTAAGCAAGCCAACCTTGTGCCTAGATTTGGAGCTCAAATTGCTAAGAAAGTAGTAGAGTACAAGGAAGTACCTAGGGAATAGTTAAAAAGATATATACCTAGGGGAAACCAGAGAAACTTCAATGGAATAATTTCAAATAGATTAGGCAATGAGTTTCAATGTGTTAAAAAGGCTTGTTTTTCATGTGGTAGTTTTCAGCATTTACAGAGAAATTGTTATAAAAACAGACCACAAGTTTGGAATCATTGGAGGAGGGTAAATCACCAAAAAATTTCAAAGAAAACAAACCCTCATCCTAACAGAAACATGATTCCTAGAGCAGTGTTAATGAGGAATGGGAATACAAAATCAGTTGTCACTGCTTCTGCAAAATGGGTTCCAACCACTGCTAAGCAAAGTGTAAACATGGCTAAGCAAAATCAAACCACTGCTAAGCCAAAAATCACCACAGATAACAAAGAAGTTTTAAAAATTCCAAACGTGATAACTGATACAGTGGTTGGAAATCATTTTTATGCTGTTAAGGCCTCAGCAAGTTGGCAATGGAAGCCTAAGACCAAGGTTTTACATCATGTCAACTGTGCATCAATGGACCTAAACAAATTTGATTATATTGATGCACAGGGCAGACCCAAGTCAGTATTGGCTTGGGTCCACAAAAGGAACTAACTTGTTTAATTTCATGTGCAGGGCAATCTACAAGACGAGCTAAAAGACAAAGGAGTTTTTGATAGTGGTTGCTCTGGGCACATGACTTGGGATGGGAGCAACCTGGAAGATTTTGAATCTTTTGATGGAGGATATGTGGCATTTGGCAATGATCCAAAGGGAGGAAAGATACTTGGAAGAGGCACAATCAGAACAGGAAATTTAGACTTTGAAAAGGTCTATTTGGTACAGGGACTTAAGTACAATCTATTCAGTGTTTCTCAAATGTGTGATAAGAAAAACTGGGTACTTTTTGGTGAAACTGAGTGTGTGGTGTTGTCACCTGAATTTAAGATGCATGATGAGAAGTTTATACAACTTAGGGTACCTAGGAAGGAAAATATATATTGTTTTGATCTTAAAGATGTCCTTCCAAATAGGTCCTTAACATGTTTGTTTGCTAAAGCATCTGTGGATGAGTCTAAGTTATGGCATAGAAGATTAGGTCACCTCAATTACAAAACAATCAATAAACTGGTAAAAGGCAACTTAGTGAGAGGGTTACCTTCTAAGGTTTTGAGTGTAAGGAACTGTGTGTGGCTTGTCAAAAAGGAAAACAACATAGAGCTTCTTGTAAGACCAAAACTGTCAACACCATTACACAACCACTGTTTATGCTTCATATGGACTTATTTGGACCTACCTTTGTTAAAAGTTTGAACCATAAGCAGTATTGCCTAGTTATCACTGATGATTATAGTAGATTTTCTTGGGTATACTTTTTGGCAGCTAAGAGTGAGACTAGTGAGATCCTCAAGAGTTTCATAACTAAGATAGAAAATCTAGTAAATCATAAGGTAAAGATAATCAGATGTGATAATAGAACTGAGTTTAAGAATGCTGTGATGAATCAGTTTTATGTAGTTAAAGGTATAGAGAGACGGTTTAGTGTTGCTAGAACACCACAACAAAATGGTGTAGCTGAAAGGAAAAATAGGACACTAATTGAGGCTGCTAGAACAATGTTGTCTGAATCAAAGTTACCAACTACCTTTTGGGCTGAAGCTGTAGGAACTGCATGTTATGTGCAGAACAGAAGTAAGGTAGTGAAGCCTCATAACAAGACCCCCTATGAGTTGTTACATGATAGGAAGCCAATGATTGCATTCCTAAAACCTTTTGGGTGTCCTGTTACTATCTTGAATACCATAGACTACCTAGTCAAGTTTCAAGAAAAAGCATATGATGGATACTTTTTAGGCTACTCTTCAAATAGTAAAGCCTTTAGAGTATACAATAGGAGGGCTAGAATTGTTAAAGAAAATCTACATGTTCAATTTAGTGAAAAGACTCCTAGTGTTGAGACCAAAGGACCAGACTGGCTGTTTAACATTGATATGCTAACCAAATCTATGAATTATGAGCCTATCATTGCAGGAACTTCCACTAATGTTGATGCATGTACTCAAAAGGATTCTGATGCAGAAGCAATTTCTAAGGAAGCTGATTCTCCTCAAGAGTTCTATTTGTTTGAAAAGTGGAAAGCTAGTTCTGTCTCACCCATCATTGAGAAGCAAGGTCCCACTGATGATGATATATTGAATACTGGAGGCAATGTTAATCATCATCAAGATAAGGATGAGTTGTTGAAAGATAACTCAGTGTTGGTAGAAGAAATTGAAAAGAAGAAAAGGCATTCTGAAACCACTGCTAAGCCAAACCAAAGCACGGACAGTTATAATGCAAACACTGATAAGCCAACTTCTACCCCTACCAGTATCAGTGAAACCACAGTTGTAAGTACTGATGATGGTACTTTTTTTGAGCCAACTGCAAAGCCATTATTTGGAGAAGAGGAGTATCCACATGATCCTGATATGCCTGCTTTGATTGAAATTGATACTCCTACTGATGATGAAGACATGGATGATTTCTTCAATGCTGATTTAACTAATTTGGAACATGTCATTCATGAAAGTCCTGTTACCTCAACAAGGATTCACAAGATTCATCCCAAGGAACAAATACTTGGAAATTTGAACACCCCTGTTCAAACAAGAAGCAAGGTTCAGAATACTAAAACCTTTCCTTAACAAGGTTTCTGCAAAATTGCTTGTTTGCATGTTTTATGTCTCAAAAGGAGCCCAAGAGAGTTGAAGAAGCATTATCTGAGGAAGGATGGGTAGAATCAATGCAAGAGGAGCTTTTTCAGTTCAAACTTCAAGAGGTTTGGACATTGGTTGATCTTCCAAATGGTAAGAGGGCAATTGGGACAAAATGGGTGTTCAGAAACAAAAGAGATGAAAGAGGTATTGTAGTGAGGAACAAGTCAAGGTTGGTTGCTCAAGCATACACACAAACAGAAGGCTTGGATTATGATGAAGTGTTTGCTCCAGTTGCAAGAATTGAGGCTATTAGACTGTTTTTAGCTTATGCTTCATTCAAGAATTTTGTTGTGTATCAAATGGATGTTAAAAGTGCATTTTTGTATGGCACAATTGATGAGGAGGTTTATGTTTGTCAACCTCCGGTTTTGAAGATCCTAATCATCCTGACAAGGTTTACAGGGTGAAGAAAGCTATGTATGGTTTGCATCAAGCTCCTAGGGCATGGTATGAGTGCCTGTCTACTTATTTGATGGACAATGGATTTAAAAGAGGGCTGATTGATAAAAATTTGTTCATTAGAAAGCACAAAGATGATATTTTATTGGTTCAGGTTTATGTAGATGACATCATCTTTGGCTCAACCAATAAGGAGCTATGCAAAGATTTTGAGAAGCTTATGCATGATAAGTTTCAGATGAGTTCTATGGGAGAACTCACTTTCTTTTTGGGGCTACAGGTTCAACAAAGGACTGATGGTATCTTCATTAGTCAAGACAAGTATGTAGCAGATGTTTTGAAGAAGTTTGGGTTTCAGGATGGGAAGAGTGCTAGTACACCAATGGAGACTCAAAAACCACTGTTACCTAATGATGGAAGTCCCAGAGTTGATCAGAAGTTGTACAGGTCCATGATTGGATCTTTGATGTATCTCACTGCATCTAGGCCAGATATTATGTTCTCATTATGTGTGTGTGCCAGATTTCAAGTCATACCTAATACCTCACACATGAATGCTGTTAAAAGGATCTTTAGGTATCTTAAAGGTCATACTAAACTGGGCCTTTGGTACTCCAAGGATTCTCCTTTTGATTTGGTGGCCTACACAGATAGTGACTATGTTGGTGCTAGTTTGGATAGGAAGTCTACTACTGGAGGATGTCAGTTTTGGGAAAGCAGACTTATTTCATGGCAGTGTAAAAAACAAACTATTGTGGCTAATTCTACAACTGAAGCTGAATATGTGGCTGCTGCTAGTTGTTGTGGTCAAGTTCTTTGGATTCAGAATCAATTGTTGGATTTTGGGTACAATTTTATGCATACTAAGATTTACATTGATAATAACAGTACAATATGTATCATTAAAAATCCTGTTTTACATTCTAGAACAAAACATATTGAGATACGACATCATTTCATTAGAGATTGTAATGAGAAAAGGGTGATTCAAATGGTAAAAATCCATACTGATTTCAATGTTGCTGATCTTCTCACTAAAGCTTTTGATGTGGGGAGGTTTCAGTACCTTGTTGTTAGTATTGGAATGATTAATCTCTAAATCTCAACTTGTTTTGTAAAAGTTTGTATAAGTAGGAAGTTATTATGTAATCTTAATTTTGCTATTCTTGTTTCTAACCACTGATAGTTTGGTTCAAACCACTGCTTGTTGTTCTGTGTTTCCACTAACCATTTTGCAGTTCATTATAGAAGCTAAAGAAGTACTGAAGTTAATTGTTCATTCATCAAAACAGTTTACAGCTTACAGCTTACAATGAAACTTCAAGTGCAAATTAAAAGACTACTTCTATACATGATTTCCTACTACTATCCTCAGCTGTTGGATATGCATGATAAGCTAAGGATCAAAATGGGAAGGATGGATTGATGAAAATGAAGATGATGAAGATGAATACAGTAGATGAAGCACAAAGGACATAGTCATATCATACTTGCATCTACTGGTTTCACCAAAAAGCATCATTCCATTTTCCTTTTTCCCTTCCCCCTTACGATATGTGAAGAAGCACCACAACTTGGTGCAGGAAGACCAAGAACCACCTCTCTGTCCTTTGGGAGTGGTGGATTTCTTGCTCGTGGTCTTGGTTGGGGTTGGGATGATGAAGGTTGGGGGTTTGAAGTTCTCTTCTTTGAGGAGTCATCAGAGTCCTCAGATGCCTCACTTGGATCCACCACACTATCATCTTCAGATGATGGAAGAAATGGGGATTTTCTTGGTCTTGGTTCTTGTGGAGGGAAGTAAAACTGCCATGGGTTAGTATCTTCACTTGATGATGATGAGGATGAGGAGGATGTTAGATCAACGACTTCTGGTTTATTCCAACTAGGGTTCCACATGGTGATTATAGTTGATTGGGGATTTTGGAGAAATTAGGGTTTTGATATTGATTGGTGTGTGCGTCATATGAGATTTGGATTCTTTATATAAGCAGAGTTATGGGTTATGGTAGTAAATGAGGGGCAGGTTAAATATGGTTGAGGAGTTAATGAGATTCTTGGGCATTGGACTAATATTAATCCTAGAAGTTGACCATATTGACTTACCTGTGCTAAACCACGGATAGTTCATTTGGAACCACTTCTGGCCTTTTCTAACCACTGATAACAATAACTTTCTTCTCTGTGTTTGTTTTGTGTTTTTGACTTGCAGGTATGAAGGATTTGTGTACATAGGAGCTGGTGTGTTAGCTGCTTGTGTTTAATGTTAAAAAAAAATAAATAAAAAAATCTCTCTTATTATGACACAGATTTACTTGCTATAACTCTTGGACGTTTGGTTGGAGTGCTCCTATGTATCCACGGATGGTGTGTGTCTAAACGCGGATAGCTGTTCTGAAACCGCGGATAGAATCTTGATTAGTTTTGGATACTATAGGGGCTGATTGGTAACTTTAGTAAAAGTATATTTATTTCCCCCAAATCACGGATGGATCATTAATTTGGTCTTCAAATCACTTTAATTGGCGCTCAACATAAACCCTAATCACTTATCTTTGCATAATTCACAAAACCCATATCATACCCATCATTAATCACAATGGCTGAAAAGTATTCCACTACACATAACCTTGTTGCTATTCTCACCAAGAATGATCGATCTGAAGGGTTTCATCAATGATTGATTTCCTTGTTCACAGTCCTATTCACTATGCCTTAACTGTCACACCAACCATCTTTAAAGCCTACATACATCAGTTCTGGAGGAATGCTAAGCTTGAAGAGGTTGATGGAGTCGAAGTGTTTAGCACTGTTGTGGATGAGCATGCTATTTCAGTTACTGAGGAGATCATAAGGAGAGTTTTACAGTTTGATGATGCTGATGGTATAACTAATCTTTCAGATGTTGAGATTGTTGCTGGTTTGGAAAGGTTAGGTTATACACACAAAGGTGATAAGGTACAATATTTTAAGATTTTGTTTTCAAAACAATGGAAGTTTCTTATTCATACTTTATTGATGTGTATGAGTAATAAGACCACAGGGTTTAATGACTTTCCTTCCAAAATTGCTACTGCTATTATTTGTTTGTCTGATGGAAGAAAGTTCAATTGGTCTAGGATGATATATGAGGGGCTAGTACAAAACATTAGGAAGAAGGGTAAATACTATTTATATCCTAGGTTTGTTCAACTGGTTGTGGAAAGTCAAATAGAGGAGCCTGTTGAGCATACTCAGGAGTATGAAGTACATCATATGCTTCCTAAAGTTTTTGCACATATGAGGAATCAGCCACAAAATGTACAAATTCTAGATGTTCCTTTATTTCCTCATATGCTTACTTTGCCTGCTGATTCTGAGTTTGATGAAGGTCTTGAATCTCCTCCTTTAATCACTGAACCCACTGCTAGTGCACCTCAAAACCCAGATAGTACACTTGTAAACATTGATCATGTACCTCAACTCACTTCTAGTCAAACCCAAACCACGGTTACCCCTATTGTATGGACTAGGAGACAGAAGGGCACTAAGCTACCTCAGGCTAGTGCTAGTGGTGTTGCTAATGAGGCTGTCACAGGTGGTGGAGGTGACATGATTGGAAGGGCTTCCACTACTGATTCATGCTTCGATGCTGATCAGGATAGTAGAAACATCAATAAGACCCAACCTTTGGCAACTCCTAATGTGGAGAGTTCCTTGGAACTTAACACAGGTGGAGAAATCCCTAGCCACTTGGCTAATACAGGGTGCATAGTTGTTCAGGCTAGGCGATGCTATGTTTACTATATCCAAGGATTCACCTCTTGGAGCAGTTGACACAGCTCGAAGTGATGAGGATAGTTTGGAACATGACATGCATGACGGATCCTAAGCTAGTACATGATGTCTTTTCCAATGAACCACCTCTCGGACCAGTTAACACAGGTCGAAGTGGGGAGGATATTCTTGAACGTTTTAATGAATTTACGGCAAAATGTGCTAAAATGGAGGCTACAATTTCAGGTCTACAGGAGTTGTCTGTGTTTCAGGGTAAGGATATTAAGAGATTTAAGCACAGAGTGTTGGTGTTGGAGAAAGTAAGACGACCTGGGTTGCTGTTGTAAGCTATGAGAAGAAAGAAAAAGAAGGTGGAATCCTCTGCAGCTCTGAATGTGGAGAATGTATTCAAACAGGGGAGGAGTGAAGGCAAGAATTAAGGGGAGGCCGTTGATGTACCTATGGAAGAAGATGTTGATAGTGGAGATCAAGCATTTTTGGTATCTGATAAAGATGGGAATGAGGCAGTTCTTGAAAATGTGAAGAATGTTGTAGAAGATGTAGTGCAGGACACAAACACTGATGGTATGTCTGAAACCACGGTTAGTACTCTTGTAACCACTGCTGCAGTTTCAAACATGGCAATTATACCCACTACTATCATACCCACTGCTATCATAACCACTTCCACTGTTGTCACAACTCTCTCTGTATCATCACCTAAATCTAAAGAAGTTGAGAAAGAAGCTGCAAGTACATTGATAAACTTAAGCAAAACCTCATCTATTTCTACACCCATCATTGCACCTGTTTTATCTGTTCAATCTACTGCAACTAAACCCAAAGGAAAAAGTTTAGTTATTGGTGAACCTTTGAAGAAGAAAGTGGTTCAATCTGATATTGGAAAAGGTAAAGGGGTTGCAGTAACAGAGCTGAAGTTTAAATCTAAAGCAGAACAAGAAGCTTATGATGCAGAGTATGCAAAGAACATGGTAGCTGAAGAACAAACAGCTTTAGAGAAAAGAAAGCAACAAGAAGAGGTGGCTAGTCAGAGATGGTTAGCTACATGGTATGAATCACATAAAGGAAAAAGTTTAGTTATTGGTGAACCTTTGAAGAAGAAAGTGGTTCAATCTGATATTGGAAAAGGTAAAGGGGTTGCAGTACCAGAGCTGAAGTTTAAATCTAAAGCAGAACAAGAAGCTTATGATGCAGAGTATGCAAAGAACATGGTAGCTGAAGAACAAACAGCTTTAGAGAAAAGAAAGCAACAAGAAGAGGAGGCTAGTCAGAGATGGTTAGCTACATGGTATGAATCACAGAACTATCTTGAAGCTTCTCAACTAATAAATGATGAGTATACTGCACAAGAATGGGCTTTGTTGGATGATGAGGAAAAAGCTAGACTTTTGGGTGAATGGGCAATGAAGGTTGGTAAAGAAAGGAAGCAAGTTATAAGAAAGAAACCTCCTTCAATTGCACAGATGAGGAATGTATTGATGAAGATTATTAAGAATTCAGGCATACATGTTCCTGTTAATCTTAATAGGTGTTCATTTGAAAGAATTTATGAGCTTTATGAGAGATGTATGAGGATTAATAATGATGATTTCTGTCCAATGAATTCTAAAAAGGAAGAAGAGTGGATTAAAAAGGATGAAGAGTGGATTCAAAGTAAAAGAAAGAGAAAATCTGAGATTCAAGAGACATCTGATTCTAAAAGATTGAAAGTAGTTGAAGATGTTAATCAAATTGTTTCTTATGAGTTTAAGCTTAAAGATGGAAGTGAAGGAGTTTGGAAAATTCAAAGACTCAACAATGAAGTTTATGAGTACAACAAATTTTCACAAATGCTTCAGTACTTTGAAAGGGATGATTTGATGAATCTTTGGAGACTTTACAAGAATAAGTTTGGTGAAGTACATCCAAATGATTATCATGAGAGACTGGTCTATTATAATTTGAAGATTTTATTTGAACCAACTCATGATGAATCTGAGTGGAAAGGGCTCTACAATGGTACTGTAACAAGATGGTTTTTATATCAAACTTGTGGAGTTCATGTTTTAACTGTTTCTGGAAAAGTTATTCACATGCTTGTAGAAGGTGATTATCCTCAGTTGAATAAGTATCCAGGAATTATTGCTCAGATGTTGAAGCCTGGTATTATCAAGATGTTGTTACCCTATGATGGTCAAGCTTACGATTTGTTGCTGAAATATGAGAAAATTCTTAAATCTAGTAAGTGTTTGGCTACATCCTCCAATTCAGATGTTTTGAGCTTAAAGGAAACTTGAGAATTCTGTTAGAATGTATCAAGTTTAGGGGAGGATTGTTGGGTTTTAGGTTCCTTGAATCAAGAATTACTCTAAGTGCTGGAACCACGGACAGGTTTGATATAACCACGGACAGAAGAATGTAACCGCTGATGAAGACAAACCGCGGCTAGTAGTAGTGTGTAACCACGAATATTGATATGTAACCACTGCTAGTCTTGTATAGTCGGTTTAGTTTATTGTATTAGATAAATATGGAAAAGATATTTATCTTGTAGGTTACGTATTGTATTATGTAAAGGACTCCTTAGTCTATAAAAGGAGGTCCTAGGTTAGATTAGATATATGTTTTATATCTAAGGTCGATACACTTCAAGGTTGCAAAACCCTAATACTGTAAGAGTATTCGTATTAATAATAATATTGAGGTGTTGAATGTTTATTGTTCTTCTTCTTAAGATTAAGTATTAAATTCCGCGTGATACTTAATAAGCATTTGTTCTAAGTCAGTTTCTATATTAGATCATTTGCTCAACTGGGATCAACAGTCACAACCGCTTAAACTTCCCCCAAACCCCATCATCAGCTGAACAAAGCCCCCAGCTCACTCGTCAACAAATGGAAAGGTTATTTGCTCCTCTGTTCAGTGACGATATTGATGAACGTGCTCCAGGTGTATCCGTTGTTTCCGCTGCTCAACCTGATACAACTCTCATACCTGATACACCTGCTACAACAACTACGGTTGAAGAAGCACCACCAGTTGACTCCAACACAATAGTTGAACAAACCGCTTCCAACAATGATGAACCGACTGATGATGTTCTGAATGAAGTACCCCCACCTGCAGATTTTGATCCAAATGCGTTCTTTAACCCGTTTGCTAATGACACTGCTGCACCTGATGTCGCGGAATCATCTACAAGCCATTTGAATCCTCAAAATCTGCACAATGTATACCAACATCAACCCTCCACACATAGATGGACAAAAGACCATCCTCTGGAAAATATTATTGGCAACCCGAATCAACCAGTCGTTACGAGACAACGTCTTCACACAGACGGTGAACATTGCATTTATGCACTCACTGTCTGCCAAACTGAACCCAAAAACATTAAGGAAGCAATGACAAAAGATAACTGGATTGAATCCATGCAAGAAGAACTCAACCAATTCAAACGTTTTGAAGTATGGGAACTGGTTGAAAGACCAACAGGGGTCTTCGTCATTGGTCTAAAATGGATTTGGAAAAACAAATTGGATACTGAAGGGAATGTTATCAGAAATAAGTCACGTCTGGTGGCTAAGGGTTATCGTCAGGAAGAGGGTATTGACTTTGAAGAATCTTTTGCTCCGGTTGCTCGTCTTGAGGCTGTTCGGATATTTCTCGCGTTCGCGGCTCATATGAATATGACAGTCTTTCAGATGGATGTCAAAACTGCGTTTCTAAATGGACAACTTAAAGAAACGTTTTATGTCAGCCAACCAGAAGGATTCGTTGATCCCGCGTTCCCGAACCATGTCTACAAACTGAACAAAGCTCTATATGGTCTCAAACAAGCTCCTCGGGCATGGTATGATAAGCTATCATCTTTCCTAATTGCCAATAATTTCACCAAATGTTCGGTTGACCCTACTCTTTTCATACAATATCACGGGGCACATATCTTAATTGTTCAAATTTACGTGGATGACATCATTTTTGGGTCTACACATAAAAAGTACTCAATCATTTTTGCAAAACTAATGAAGAAACATTTTGAAATGTCCATGATGGGTGAACTTATGTTCTTTCTAGGACTACAAGTTCATCAATCACCCCGTGGTATTTTCTTGAGTCAGTCCAAATATGCCCTTAAATTGTTACACAAATTTGGAATGCAAACCTGTGACACCTACGCCACACCAATGGCTCATACCAAGAAGCTAGATGCTGATTTACATGGGAAATTGGTGGACCCCACAAAATACCATAGTATTATTGGGTCTCTCATGTATCTAACAGCTAGCAGACCTGATATTGTCTTTGCCGTATATCTTTGCTCTCGTTATCAGTCGCGACCAACTGAAACCCACCTCTCTGAGGCTAAAAGAATCCTCCGATACATCAAGGGAACCATTAATTTGGGAATCTGGTATCCGAAGGATTCTGGTTTTGAACTAATCGCTTTTTCAGACGCTGACCACGCAGGATGCTTAGACTCACGGAAAAGTACTTCAGGAGCTTTACAATTTCTTGGAGATAAACTGGTGTCATGGCAATCGAAGAAGCAGGATTGTACGTCGCTGTCCTCAACTGAAGCAGAATATGTAGCCATGTCCGCGTGTTGTGCTCAAGTCATTTGGATGAGAACACAACTCAAAGACTATGGTTACGTATTTGACAGAATCCCGATGTACTGCGACAATCGGAGTGCTATTGCAATCTCGTGCAACTCAGTTCAACACTCGAAATCAAAGCACATCGATCTTCGATATCATTTCATCAAGGACCACGTGGAACAGGGTACTGTTGAATTATATTTTGTGGGTACAGAATACCAATTGGCAGATCTTCTCACCAAAGCCTTAGCTCCTGCTAGGTTTAATGAGTTGGTCCACCGGATTGGTATGCGGTGTTTGACACAAGAGGAATTGGATGACCTCCTAAAACAGTCTTAAAAACCTGTCAAACACCAAAATCTCTTTTGTAAATATTTTTCCAAAAACAAAATACAAAAATATAAAATCAGATAAAAACAACAAAAATATTCTTCTATCTATTTTCTTCTTTCAACATTGCAAGTACATTTCTTCCGTCAACACTCTAATCTTTCAAAATTCAATATTTTTACGATCAAGTGTTGAGGGGGAGAAAATAAATTCTTAACTGTTTCAAAACAACTGTGTACTTGCATGTTATCATATTCTGGTTGTTTCTTTTATCAATGGTGGTAAATTTTCTGGTTCATTGACACTCCTCGGACTAAAATTTATAACCTTTCATTATTTTCTTAAGTCAAGGGGGAGTGTCGTCAAGTTTCTTTCTTAAAATCTATCATTTGGTAACCAAAATGGAAGTTATAAGGCTTTGGATGAAAATGGAAAAGGTGGAGGGTCCAAAACTGCTAAAAGCTTAAAGTTACTTCTAATAAAACTCCTCCACCTAACTATTTCACCTCACATTAATTACACTAACCTAACTAATCCTGCGCATACAAATCGTTCAAGAAATATGTGTTTTTGATCATCAAAGTGTAAGTGTTTTCATAATCTTAACATAATTACAAGCAAAGGTTTTGATTTTTATGCAAATCCGACGGCTAAATTATAAGATATGAGTGATTATGTGTTCTACGCATAAGCGTATGAACACACAATCATTGGTATGTGTTATGGTAAAAAGGTAGTGTCAAAACGTTTCTATAACATCAATGATATCATTTTTATCCTCAAAATGCACCCAGAAACACGAATTGATGGATTTTGAAAATTATGGTTTATGCGTGGGTTTGGGCGTTCTCATATGTGAAGGTTTTTGGTGTTAAAGATTGTTGTATAAAGTTGTTTTCAAGTTGAATTGAGCATATTCAAACCCAGAAACACTAATGATTCATAAATTGAAAATTAGGGTTTATATTCATACGGTTTGGATATTTTTGATTCTTGACATTTTTGATGTTAAAACTTGGATAAACATACTCAATATGCTTCTTAGACCTCCCATAAAAACTTTGGTGCTAATCCTATGGCTAGAAATCATATGCGTAATTCTTAGATTATTAGGGTTTAGTCTTACGCGTAAGACTTTCTACGCGTAACTGTTTATATGAGTTTCATGCCATGATCTGTTGTAGAATGAATGTTAATGTTAATATTGATGTTATGATGATTTTATTTCAGGCTTGCTACTCGTAAAACTCAGAATCAAGGTTATTGAATCTCTACGCATAAGGATCACCTTACGCGTAGAAAGTTATGCGTAAGAGAAATCTTACGCGTAACTGTTACGCGTAAGGTTCTACAAAGGGACTACGCGTATCCTGTGAAGGATATGCGTAAACAGTGACCTCTACGCATAAGGTCTACTCTTACGAGTAAGCCTTACGCGTAAGGTGTTATATGCGCTTACGCGTAAGCTCTACGCATAAGGTTACTCTGTTCCTACGCGTAACATTTCTTACGCGTAAGTCAGGTTCCTACGCATAAGCTTGCGTCTACGCGTATACTTCTCCTGTTTACGCATAAGCTACCATTTCTACGCATAAGCCTTGATCAAACCTTCATTATGAATTGTTACGCGTGCAAACTTGTAAATAACTAAATCATAACGTCACGAAACCAATAATGTCATTAATAAGCTTAAACATTCAATATGTTGTGTTAAATAAGTGATAACATAAACTTTAAAACTTAAAGTTAACTAACTCACGAAACTTTTCACGACGTCATTGGACTATTAGACAAACAAGTGACTTTGGACTCGTAACAACCATTGACATTGCACACTCAATAATTAGACAATAAAACCTTCTGTTGACTAACATTATGTCTTTCGATATGTTGGTTCTTTTAGCTAATGTTATTTCAGATCACAACATGGCTGCTCAATTGAATGTGGATGCACCTGAGGTTCTCACCATTGCTGATATCTTCCCTAATGGCTATCCAAGGAAGATTGGAAAGAACAATCTCAGAGTCGATTTTGAAACTCTTACCTGCTCGGAATCTTCATGTCTCATTGCTGTAGATGTTCTAAAGAATCATACCTACCAGAACATGCTCACACACTCTGCAACTGTTCCAGAAATCTACATACAGCAATTCTGGAATACAATGCAGATGGTCAAAGGCCAAAATGCTGTGACAGTGACGATCAATCACAAGCAACTCACCATCACTCCTGCTGACTTACGGGCTGTTCTCCTCATTCTCGACATCATACCAACTGAATTCTCTGCTGCACCTACTGAAGAGACGGTTCTACAATTTATTATTAATATAGGGTATGACGAAGCTTCAGGGGTTATCATTAAGCATTCTCGCGTGGATCTCAAGAATATCCCTCAGCCTTGGAGAACCCTTTATATCATCATCACAAAATCCATTTCTGGTCGTGACAGTGGCTATGAGCATCCCAAGCTCGTGGAACTGCAAGTCTTTTGGGCTCTAATCAACATGAAGCACATCGAAGTTGAAGCTCTGATTTGGGATGACATGATGACATTCCTCAAAAAGCTTGGCTCAAAGATTCCCTACATCAGATATACTAAATTGTTGATCCAGAGAGCACTTGGGTACAACCCTGACATCCCCAAAAGAATCAATGACCCCGACAATCATGACATGTTGACTGAACCCACTCTAACAGTCAGATTTAAGGAGTCAACGACTAAGAAACAAGGTGCTGTGTTGCCGGATCACCTTCTCTCAGATGAACTCAAACAGCTATATTCTTATAAAAGATATTTGGTTGCGGTGGAAGAAAACAAAGTTGGATTTCTTGATGAAAAATCTTCTGGTACGCCTTTAAGGAAAACCAGAAGAGGAAGTGCAGGAAGTGCTGCAAGCACTGAGAGTCAGAGGATGTTCCCTAGGAGGAATCCTCCAAGAAAGAGGACAGTTCCCGCCAAGGAAGCTGTTCCTATTCCCGTACCTAAGCCTGAACCGCAGAGAAAGCTAACTGACGAGGACTCAGAGGGTACTGCATCAGATGAAGAGACTTTCTACTCTGAAACTGCCAAAGATGACACTACAACGGTATCTAAACCTCCTAGTCCTCCAACTGACAAAGGAAAAGGGAAGACTCCAGTACTTGTGCCTTATGAAGAAAGCTCAGATGAAGAGCCACTGGAAACCGATTACAGGAAAAAGTTCAAATTCGTTAGACTCCAACACGTGGCACAAGAATTTGCTAAAGATCAAATGGGTGGCCCCGGAGGGTCAATTGTGGAGTTCAACCTACACCAAATCCCGATGCGGTTAATCGACCCGATAAGGGATCTGGTGCCACCACTTTGGTACAACAACAAACACGTTTGGAGGACACTCTTGAGTATGACAGTGAAGAACCAGAATCTGAGAAGTTAGAAAAGGTAAAAGCTGATGAAGAAGCTGCAGCCAAAGCTGATGAACAAGCTAAGTCTGGAAATGAAGAAGATGTTGAGTATGATAAGTTTCTTCTAGATAGTCCTGCACGGTCAAAGGAAGAAACTTCTGAGCCACCAAAGGACCCGGAGTCTCCTCACATCTCTTCGTCTTCAGATTCATCTTCTCACTCTTCACCACCACCATCAAAGAAATCAACCAAATCATCATCCAAATCAGTGAAGAAGCCAACACCATCTTGGATCTCTCAATCTAAGAATCGAATCGTTAAAGCTGTCAAACGAGTCAGAAAGAAAGATATTCTCTATAGAAAGTTGAATTTCCTCGCTGATCAGATAACGTATCTTCATGATGAGAATGACAAGATAAAAGTTGAAAGGGAGTATGTCCAGAAGCTTATGAAGGATGATCTTCAAGGGAGCATGGACGAAATGATCAAAGGATACTCTCACAAGTTCCTTATGGAGGTCGTTCCGAAACTGACAAAGGAGATGTATACCAGACAACTGTATCCAAATCTCTTGCATCTAGCCAAGCAAGCCATGAAATCAACTCCGATGAATGTGAACATCAATCCAGTTGAACCCACAATCTTCTCAGATGATGAATTGGTGAACCGGCTAGTAGCGCAAATGTCGAAACGCTCTGCAACATTTGCCTCACACGAAGCTAAACTGTTTGAAGCTCTACTGGAATACCAACTCAGGTCCGCATTCCGAGAAGAAGCTGTAAGGCCCAAACGTTCAAGAGACGACGAAGACAAAGATCAAGATAAGGATAAGGAGCCTAAACGCACAAAGAAGTCTGGTGAATCATCTTCCATTCAGTACTCAATGCAGCCTCCACCACAAAGGACTCCTGCTCAACAAAGATCCCCTCCTCCCTCTTCTGCAGATAAACCTCAGGATTCTGAGACACCACCCCAGACTCAGAAAACCGGTGACCACTTTGAGTATACGGGTGGTGACGATGAAGAATACCATGAGCCCCAACAACAACCCGCCTCTCCCGACAAAGTACAGAAACCAGAACCCTCATCTAGGCCTAAGAAACAGAAGAAGAAGGCGCCCAAGGCTGACGTCCTATCATGGCTAGATGAAGATAACACAGAGGAATTTGAATGGTTTTCTACACTTGTTAATTCCAATCCCTACCCTACTGAAGGTCAAGATCTGGTAGACGGTAATACATTGGAGCATGCTAAATTAATGCAAGAAAAATTCCGAGTAAAGAAGATGACGAAATCTGAGTTGAAGCGAATCAAGAATGAAGCTTTTCAAATGTTCAAAGATAGCTCCGAAAGTGCCATTGAGGTCGAATATCACCTTGAAAACATTGCTCGAGCTATGTCTAACAATATGGATTGGCTCAACCCAGAAGCAAACATCGACTTCACAAAACGGGACAACCCTCCATATTACACCGACTGTTCTAAACCTCTACCAACAATTGGCCAACCAGATGAACCTAGAATTCCATTCCGATATTTCTTCAACAAAGACTTGGAATTTCTTCTACACGGTGGCGATGGTTCAAGGAAATACGCTACATCTTTGACACTTCCATTCCCGGCAGCAATTTACTCTAACTGCATAGCCATCGAGGAAAGATCTAACCACTTGTTCTCTAACCAAGTGGAAGAGTACAACCGAGATGCAATGTATGGGATTCACCATTGGCCGGAACGCCGAAGAATCTACTACAGAAGCTGCCAGGTTCAGAAATCTCAGCATGAAGTGTTCAGTACTAAAAGTATCGTTGCCATCAAACACGTTGATCTTTCGTCCAAATGGGACTACACTTTTCTCAAGAAGATTGTGGTCAAAAGGCAAGACGAAAGGGATTATGCACTCTCTGAAGCTGACTTTGAGAATTTGTCTATCAACGACATTGAAGACATGTACCTTGCCAAAGTACAGGGTCGCATGAGACAATTCTCAACTGAAGTACAACGTGAATTCATTAAGTCATTGCTCATCTTCATCAGACGCATAGTCATCAAAGAACGTGTAGAAGATCTCCAGCTTGCAGTTGAATCTTATCAGACCCGTGTCAACCTCACTCTACCGCAGCTTGATCTTCCTGACATCAACCAGCTCTCACAATATACGCTCATCAGCAAACCATTCGGCGTCGTTTACCGAAGTGAACTTCAAAGAAATTTCTTAATGGCGTGTAGAGATCTTCACAAGTTTGGGGATCACACTTTGAAGATGGTTAGGGACGGATTGGCTTATCGGTTGAAGGATATACATCAAAAGATTGGGTCTCCTAAGCGATGGAATTCTCAGGATCGAAGGGATGTGAAGAGGATCATCACGATGATTGATGAACGGTTGTATCGAAGGAATCAGTTCAGAAGATTGGAAAGCTATGTTGGTAGTCGACCCAGGATTAACATCACCGGCTTTCAACGCCCGATTCACACTCCTGGCAACATCTCTGGACTACCTGGTACCCCTTGAACTGCTTCTTTCATTATAACTTTGGATGTATGATTTATTATGTAAATGGCTTGTGCACACATTATAGTGTACAACCCGCTCTTGTAAATAAAGGACCCTGTGGTATGCTTCAGTGCCACAATCCTTATAAAATGAGCGAAAGCTTCTTACTTTTGAGTAAAACCTATCAAACCTTTCACTTTTCAAGGTTTTGCTCAAAAGAACAAGTACTTTCCTTATGATTTTCAAAACCTCAGCCGTTTATATCACTCGTTGAGGGGGAGTACTTGACTAAAATCTTTGTTCACAAATTGTTCACAGTGGTCATTCTTCCCGCAACACTCGAAATGGTCATATTTATTCTCAACTTTTCAAAAATAACACTTTATATGCCATTTTTGAGGGGGAGAAAAATACGTGATAAGAAATATGTTGTGTTTTACTCATGAACTCTCGTGCAAAAGACTTCAACCCACGAATTGACGAGATCTTAACTGTTAGTAACTCGAAAAGACTTGTCCGGGACGGGTAATAATTTCAAGCTAGTTCGCTAGTGATGTAAACGTGTCTCACAAAGGACTTGTCCGAGTAGAATGTACCACTCGAGAAACTCTTGGTAGACATGAACCTTGACGGGTTTGACAACCTTTCGGGGTTGTCCACACCTTCAAGATAGTTATTAGAGATAGTTGTCACCTAAAAGATGACAATGCAACTCTTTAACTATGCCACGTAACCGTATCTCGCGGGGGAATGTCTATCTTGAGTCGATCAATTCAAAAGTGCGCGCTCTTCCCTCACAGTGCAGATTTCCGTCAAAACTCTAAAGCACATGTGGAGGGGGAGTATTTCTGCTAAAAGATAAAACTCTCACAGTGTTTCAAACATGTTTTCATTCACAAACCCTTTGAGAGATTTTCTTGAAAATGGTTTTATGGCAATGGAGTTATAAGGTGATTAAGGTTAGGAATAACCGTCCTATGATCCGCCAAAGCCAGAGGGATCTACCCAAGGACACTACCAATAGTTAGAATTTAGAAGTCCTTAGGTATGATTATAAAAAGGAGAAAATGAGAATCGGAGAAAGAAGGAGTTGAAGAATTAAAAAGAAATGCAAAGAAAAGGGTGAAAATAAATAGCCCTCCAGATTATTCAACTTAGGGCAGACATCGGGTTCAATTCATATGCTACTGATTGTCACTAGATGACACCGGTATTGAAGATTAAAAGTCGTCATGGACCCAGTGACGCATGCACTAAACCTTCTTAGCCACTCAAGTTTCTCTCAACAGAAGCTTGTTTCATTCTCACAGGGAACCCTACATAATCTATCGGCTCTCTCTTAGAGATTGCTGATATTGAAGAAGGAGACCCTCTCCCTAGTCTCCGCTCAGGAAAACCAAAACGCACTATTGAGTCTAGAGCCACGAGATTCATCAAAAGATCTCTTAGGTACAGTTGACATTTCATCACTTGGTGTTCAACAATAAGAACATCAGTGGTACGTTATCGAGTCCTTCACAGATCTTAGCAATCTGTCGAGAACATTTATGAGAGGTTCACATTTGTGATCCTCAATGATTGAATGGAAACTCCTGCCAGGGTCAACATCAAACAGCCCTGACAGCAGGTCGCTTCGGTAACTCCCCGTGGATTACGCTTAGTGGTCTCAAACGGTCTACAGTCGTGAGGTGATGCTTCGGTGTACCTCAGCGACTCATCTGAACCGTAGGTGTATTTCGGTACATCGCGTTATCTCACTCGTGGGACTCCGGTTCAGGAACGGCCTTTGTGAGAATTAGAGTTGTGTTTTCACACTATGTTGTTAACACTCTCGAAGTTCAAACTTGTAAGTGCCGGTATCCGCTTATTACTAACCGTTTTCATGTTTTCTTCTTATGGAAGCTCTGGAGCGGAATGATCGTGCAGATTCTTCACATACTCATGCCAACATCATTACTAATGGAAGTTCTATCTAAAAGCAACACAAAAGTCAGAATGATTCTTTGTCAAACCAAAGAATCGACAAAGTTAAAGACTTAAAGAACTTCATCAGTATTGAAATCCAACGTTAAAGAGCATATGAGCATGTTGAAGAATGACGTGGAGACACTGAAGCAGTGAAGCAGACCTGAGGCAGACTTGATGCAGACAACAACAACATACTATCACTACCACTACAAAGAACAATGATCAAAGAACAAAGACAAAGATGACGTCAAAGCAGAACTGTTCAAAGAAGACAATTTCTCTACACTGGAGAGATTGTTCGAATCAAGGCAATTCTTCTCACAAGAAAGAAGAATGTCAGAAGACGTCAAAGCTACTATTACGTCAACGCCTTCACCGTTTATAGTTTTCATCACCAACACTTAGGGGGAGATTGTTGGAATCACTCGTAAACCATAATCAAGTGTTAGTGATTAACATGTAATAGTTAGCTTATTATGGCCTTTATGTTTGTTATTAGCCTTAGGCTTATGTAGAAGGCCCATAAGCCTAGGCCTAGTCCAATAAGGAAAAGGATGGGAACTAGGAGTGTTGCCCTAGCTTCCCTCCTATAAATACCCCTTGTAAACCTTCATTTGAAGGTTGGTTGTTCATTTTATTCATTCACTTTCACTCTACGCCTAACCGTGCTACTCTTAACGTGTGTGTGTGTGTGTGTTTATCGTGTTCAACCGCCTCTATCTCTTCTCTATTTCTTTCTATTAAGCTTGTGTTGTAAAACTAGTGACCTAACACTTTATATACTTGTTTATCAACATCCAACACACACATCCAAATAGATTGTCATAAGTCAATCTAAATAGATTAAAAGGAAGTTTTAATTGGCAAAACTATTCAACCCCCCCTTCTAGTTTTCCACAAGTTCTGCTTATGTTCCATTTAAAATGTTGGTCACTATTATCTATTGCCACCTATCATGGACATGATCCTATAAAAATAGAGATAACCTTACGTGTAATCATAAGAGGAACTAAAAGGTTAATTGAAGTAACTTACCACTACATGTATATATTGGAATTGGTTTGTAATGATGCTAAATTAAACGGTAAGGAAAAATGTGATACCTTATCAGGGTCTGCAACAAATATTCTGGAGATCAAGTGGTGGCACTCGGGGATATATGAACATGGGATGGAATGAAGTACTGGACATCCAGAATCTTCTACATAAAGTCAAACAAAGATACCCCTTAAGTCAACTATCCTCGAGGAGATTTATTGCCCACAAACAGATTACCTATATAACATCATCATAATTTTTAGCCTACACATTCAAAACAAACTTAATCATCACAATAAACAAATGCCAAGAATGATGTGAAGCAAAGAATTAAGTTATATAAATAACACTCATATGTTCTGATCAAACTTTAAAATAATGCAAATCAATTTTATAACGATGATCGTGCTAAAAGGTTCGAACGTATTGTTCATGAATAACCTACCTGAACAGTCCCCACTGAACCCGTGACCTCTACGTCCACTATCTCAGCAACCACTAAACCTGACACCATTTATTTTCCCACTCCCGTCCTCATCAAAAATGCCCCTATCTCTAGAACAACCATCAGCTCTAGGATTAGCCTATTTTACAGTTTATTGTACCTCCGCCAACTTCCGTTCCTCTAAGGGCCTTGTTATCAGCAAAACTAATAAAAACAATCGTGAAAATAAAGCATCAAGGTGTAAGCCTCAAAAGCTTAAAATTAATAGTGATTCTTAAATTACAAATAAAGCTTACCCATTCGGACCACCAAATTGATAATCTTTAGAGATAGATAACCTTGTGATATTACCACACTCCCTAAAGTGTCCCTCAAGAGTATCCTTAAGCTGCAACATGGCAACAAAATATGATTTTTTTAGCTAATTAATCAATATTGAACGCATACTTGCAGAGTTTTGGTATAAGAAGCATACACTATCAAAATTATCATTAATACAAACTCCTCTAGCAATACTTCTAGTAGCACTATTCTCTTAAATGTTTAATACGGTAGAAATTTATGCCTAACGACTTTCATGCCCCAATCATCATGCCAAGTCTATTTAAAATGCATACTATAAAACATGTGCACCATCGGTTCCCATATCCGCTTGCATATTACCGCCTACACAGTATCTCGTCACGATATAAACATAACATCCCTACATTACGGCCAACCAATATTCATTCAAATCAAATAACATAACAAACTACAAAAGTAACCAAAAATATATTATCCTGACCTTTTCAACCCAAGCTTCTTTAAACACGACAATAAACGGATGTTGAACCCGCGCTATCAAAGCCAACTAAACAACAAACAATTAAACAACATTAAACAAAAAACACTACCTTGAATCTTTTATAGGAAACATAAAGTGAATAAAGAGAAAAGAACCTCTTGATGGTCAGATCTTCTACATCTTTCAGTACCATGAATGCAACTCAATATATACAACCTGATTAAACAAAAAAACTTAAAAAAAAATGGAACTTTAAACAACAAGTTTGGAGTTTTAAACAAAAAAAAGTCTGGTAAAAATTCAAAAAAATAATTTAAACCCTACTTTTATCAAGAATCCTAATATCAAAATCAAGAATCAATTTTTAATATTAAATAAATCATAACTCAAAGTTTAAAAACAAAAATCTTACCTTGGAACGATCACCTTTAACTTTTTAACAATAATTCTTTTGACCTGCAATGGAAGATGATTAAGTAAACCATGTTAGCTTAACCAAAAAGACTAATAAAAGACCAAAAAATTGGGAACTTACAATTCTAAAGAAGACTCCTCCCCTCGGGCTTCTTTAGTGATCGAAAGCATACAACCTACAATAGCAATAGATAATTCAAAATTTTGGATTATAAGGTCTATCTTACACAGAACCACAAAAAAACGCATACAAAATAAAATAGATATCACAATGATAATAAAACAATTCGTGGGTCGATAGCCGCAGTAATAAGTACATTTGTTAAATTATAAACTAATTTTTAAAACTATATATAGCAGTGCATGTCATCTAATCACTTATGACAATGTTAAACTATGCATGCAATTCTACAAAAACAAAAGTATATTCATAATACAAAATTGAATCATTTAAAAAAAATATAGCATAAATCAAATTGAATACAATACATGAACATATTAGGGTTTAAGAAAAAGAGAGAGAAAGTGGCTCGACATATTAGATTATTAGAGTTTTGATAAAAGGATGGGTATATCTTTTTTCTTACGTGAATTTATATAAAACATAGTTTTTATAGATTTGGTGTTGCAAAATAATTAATTACAAAGGTTTAAAGATTTGGTTTTGCAAAATATAATCAAAAAATTAAGTTGGTCTAATGGTTAAGATATATGTTAATGTTACAAACAACCCAAGTTCAATTCCTTACATTGTTATTTTTACATGCTTAGGTGGTTATATGGCTTTAATTGTGATGAGGTGGCTTTAATTTCGATGACGTGGCTTTAATTGTGATGATGTGGCTTTAATTGTGATGACATGGCTTTATGACGTGGCATTATAGGATGCCAAGTGGAATTATATATATATATATATATATATATATATATATATATATATATACGTATATATATATATATATATTATACAGTCTAGACTCTAGATGTTATTTGTTGAATTATTGAGTTATTAAAAAAAGTGAAAATTGATAAGTGATAACATCAAATAGTCCTGAATATTAAGTATCAATTTCCCCCGATAATGCTTGTAATTTATATCATTTATATGGATTTACGCTTGTTTTCCATTGTTTTCCACTTTTAGGTAAATTACGAGCATTAGAGCTAAAGAGACGCGGAACTGGAGAAATATCTAAAGATTTATCACAGTATGCTACTTTGAAGAAGTTACGGCGTAACTCATCTCTCACATTACACCGTGACTATTGCGTGACTCAGAAAGCCAACTTATCATAAGGTTACGGCGTAACTCTTCCCCAAGGTTACGACGTAACTACATTAGGTCAAATGAGGTTCCACGCCGCTGATACTTACGCCGTAACTACTGCATCAACTACGACGTAACCGAGTTTATTGAAGACTACGGCGTAACCACTCATTAGGTTACGCCGTAACCAGCAGATCTAGTGCATTATTCGAAGAAATAGAAGGTTACGGCGTAACTCTTATATTGGTTACGCCGTAACCCAGATCTGGCCTATAAATACCCCACGAATTTCAGCATTTCTAATCATTTCATTCCACACACAACACTCAGAGAACGTGGGAAAAAGCTCAAGTCAGGTCTAGAGGAGCATACGGAGTTGTCTCCAAGGGAGAAATCACTCTCCTACGATAAGCATTAGCGTTTTATATTTCTTTTACTATCAATTCATGTATTTCGTACCTTTGAATATTGAATTGGTTTGCATGATTAATATGAGCGGCTAAACACCTTTTGGTGCTGGCCTAGTTATGATTCCTTAATTGTTTTGTTTGCGTTTACCTTACTTCCGTACAATTATTTCTAAGTGTATGCATGCATAGTTTATTGGTAGCCACCCTTGGTTCGGTAGTTTTGAATGGCGATAGAGGCCAATTTCCTAGGAGATATGACCAACTGACCCTAGGTGATCGGACTGAGACGGGAAGGGTAAGATATGACCAACTGACGACCCTTTCTACTTGTGCGATTTGACCAACTGATCACCTATCGTTTGGATGAACTTAAGAATTAGGGGGTGCGTGTCTAAGTTCCTAACGGCCGGGCATTCACTATTATAAATCTAGCATGTAGCTGTACTTAATGACTTAGCTTAGGAGACCAGGAACAACAGGACTTATGACGGTGCGCCTGACTTCTCTTGTGGTGGCATCTTTGCTGATAGGTTAGGGCGAATTGACCAAATGTTGTCCTCTCGAATTTTGACCCCACCTGAAGTAATTGGAAGTAAGTAGACGTAGACATAACTAGTTAGGAGGATTAACTAGATTATCACCACTCTCCTATATTGATTTCCCTTTATCCTTTATTTGCTTTTATCTGCTTTTATTTGCTTTAGTAGTTTAATTAATTAAATCCCTATCGAAACCTTTATTAATTTGTGACACTTAGACTTAGTAATAATCCATCACACATAGCTCTTGGGACGACCTAGGCTTTACCGATTACTACACTACACACGACCGGGTACACTGCCCGTTAGTGCACTAGGGTAGACCATAGGTATAACGAGACACTATAAATATTAAGACCTGGTCAGTAAAACCTGCATCAATAAGTTAACTTAAGCCTATATAATTTGTTAATACAAATAGACTATAAAAACGTTTATTTATATTTTACGATCTTCTAATGTTTTGTCGATAACAAACGTAAAATCATTTTAACGAAATAAATAAAGAGTAGTGATTGGCATACCTAATTGGTATGCCTAATTTTTATAATGTAACAAAGATCTTGATACATGTGGCAAAATCAATGGTATATGTGAAAAGAAAGAGATAGTGGAATCCATGTGTTCAACAATGAATGGAGTAGGCATATAATTAGTCATGTGAAGTAGTCATCCCAATCATTTTCCATAAATAAAATATGTAAAAACTTTGAGCCAATAGTTTACTAACACACATTTACTAAACATATTAAAACCATCAAAACATGTTTAGTAAATAAGTTATATAAAACCAAGACACTTTTATAAAACACTAACAAGTAATATTGTTTACATCTTATAAGAAATGTATAACAACTAGTGTTTACATTTTATAGAAATGTATATGTACTTTGTATATGTTGTAATGGGTAAAAACCAAAGTCCATGACCCATGACCCATGATCCATTAACTAGGTACAATAAATGTTGTTGGGTAAAAACCAAGGTCCATAACCCATACCCATGGAGCATGATCCATAACCTATGACCCATTGCATGACATCATGCATGAAGTCATGTTGGATATTATCTATAATCCATGACCCATGACCCAAGATCCATAACCCAATGACTAGGTACATTGCATCTTGTTGGGTATTCATAATCCATTACCCATAACCCATGGTCCATAACCCATAACCGTTTTGCAACCCAAAATTCGGACTAATGACCCGATGGCGGATCCGGATTTTCACAAGCGGATCCCGGTGATGGATCGAGAAGAACCGTGGGACGTAGACATGTTTTTCTATAAATAGTGAGCCATTTCTTTCTTACTCACTACTACTCTTAGATATAATTTCTCTCAGTATTCTAACCTCACTAACCATAAATCCAAAGGATCATTCTATGTAGTTTTATGTTTGTGAGATTCTCTAAACTCCTCTAAAGCGAGATCACCACCTCTTGAAGACGTGCAAACTCAAGGTCATGAGTTGCTAAGCTTCGTCATCATCAAGACCACAAGTGCATCTTGTTGATAGTTCTTTCCTCCATCCATAGAAGTGTCGTGTTGAAGGCATTAGTGAAAGGTGTCAAAGTGTCGTCTTTGAAGGCATTAGTGAATGGTGCCAAAGGTGTACATTCGATATGGACCATCAATGTACAAGTTATGTAGGTTGGGTTAGAGGATGTTGATATCCTCTCTAGTATTGTAACAAGGAGTATGTCTCCTTTGGGTAGTTGTGTTGTGGTGTAGTGTTGGGTAGTAGTTCCTCTTTTGTAATGGAACCGGTATCTAGCCTTGTACTGGATAAAGTGTAGGCGACGTTCTGATAGGTTTGGTTCTACCTCGTGGAAGAACTCGGTGTCTAGCCTTGTACCGGATAAAGAGTAGGCAACATTGTGAAGGCTTCTCATACATTAAGGAGCTTGTGTTGTGTAGTGCTTACAAACTCTCGAGTGGGTTTTCGGGGAGTGGAGTAGGGAAAGGAAGGTGTCCTTGTAGTCGAACCACTATAAATACTCGTGTTGTGGTTTTGTGTTCCTTTACTCTTTATCTTGTGCATTACTTACTTATATGCTTATCTATCAATATCCAACACACAATCTAAATTGATTGACATAAGTCGATCTAAATATTTTAAAACGAAGTTTTAATCGGCAAAACTATTCAACCCCCCTTCTAGTTTTCCACATAATTTATTTAAAATCTATTACCCTTTTTTTAGTTTTTGTGTTCAGCAAATTTAATACATTATATTTTTATGTTTCTTTTCTCCATCAGTTTTCGGTTTTCACTTTCATTGACCAATAAGAATACTCAATTTTGCCTTCGTGACAAAATCGCCATTGGTCCAATTGAAAACTCTTCAAAAATTTATTATTTATTTTGTATGTTCTCTTATTACGTGGGAGATGATACATTATAGATTATAAATTCTTAATGATACTATAGAGTGAGTGTTAACATCCATCATTCTATCTCTCACAGAGACCTCTATGATGCAAGATTGTCCAAAATGATCACTATAAATGAAATGATTGAAGGAGGTGTATGGAAGTGGCCTATTGAGTGGAGAAACTCTAAGTTTGAAGTAATGAATATTCAAGGCCCAATGTTGTGAGATGGTTCTCATGACATTTATGTGGAGAATGGATGATAATAGTCGATTCCTTTTCATGTAAGCATGTGATGGGTGTATTTGCTCAAATATGGAAGAATTCAGTAGGAAGGAAGGAACGTGTGGTTCAAGCGATTGCATTCCCAAGCACTCATTTTATCTATGGTTAGCTATGCTTGGAAGACTACTAACACAAGACAGAATAACGACTTGGGAACTCAAAGCGGTCTCCTATGCCCACTTTGCAATGAGGTTAATGAGTCACATAATCATTTGTTCTTTCTATGTAAATTCTCGAGGAAGTTTGGAGAGTGACGGTGTGCAAGATGAATTTTAAAAAAGTGAACTTCAATTTGGAGGACATTGTAACAGATATGCTAAGCAAAAAAAATGGTAATCAAATTTGGAGTGTTGTTAGAAGACTGAGCCTTGCAGCTGTGGTATACTACATTTGGCAAGAAAGAAACCTATGGATCTTCAGAGGGCATAAAAGAGACGCTAAGAAATTGTATGAAGACATTTGTGAAGTTTTCCAACTCAAGATAATGAGCTTGAATGTCAAAGAATTTGAGAATTTGTAAAGTGTTGCGGAAATATGGAGGATTCAATTCAAGACACAGTTGAAAGTGTTTGGAAACTTCGATTATGAATTCATCTGAGTATTAAAAGTATAATCTGAAAGATTTGGGAAATTAAACTTAAAGTGACTTACAATAAAGGCAAAAATGATGAATAGGTGTGTTTGGTATAGGGGAGTATGTGCAGATAGCTAGTAGCTTGGTGGTATGCTTCTTTCTGGATATGTTCTAATCTAGTATGTGGATCTATGTGAGGTACTTGTCATAGTTTAGTTTCATTCCTAGAGGTAGTTCATACCTTCATAAGGTGGTATCCTGCACTTGAATTGCAGTGTATCTTTGAAATAGCATGTGATAGAGGTATTGTTTCAGTTGGTATGCTCATTAGTCTTTTAATGATGCATAAATCCCAAGTTTCTAATTAAACCGAGATCTGCAGAGCTTAGGTTCAAAATAAATCTGCTGATATAATAAGGTTCTTAGGCCTTCTCTTCAATTTTCTAGACTATTTTGAAAATTGGAAGAATCTAAGGTTACTTAAGATGATGGCTTTGTATCTTGGGATATAAGTAGTTTATGTCTGTGTTCTCTCATTTCATCCCCTAGCAGGCCTTTATTAGGTAGTTTTGAGGGTGTTTGGGACTAATACAAATTATAGACTTCTTGTACCCTATAAAGTGAGTTTCCATTCTGAGAAGGGTAAGTAAGCTTGGTGTGGCATTGTATGTTTCTAGGAATAGTGAGGAATGAAAGATGATCCTACTTGGTCCTAGATATACATTGACAACAGGAGGTTTGGAGATTCTCCCTCAAGGTGTGTGTTCCCAGGATCTTGAAGCCTTTTGTAAAGAGGGAAATGTAGAGATCATGGTATAGCCCTTGATTGGAATGGTTTGGGTAGCTATAACCTTCTCAATGATGCCTCTCCATTTTTCCACTTGGCTATTTTGGGTCTTGGATGAATGGTCAAGGGTTGGAAAATGGTTATGGAAATGTAATTGAGATGTTATAGTCTTTGATGCATTTAAGGGTCAATCAATTTCCTTGGTGCGCTTTAAAATGATGTTATGCGATTGTTTTGGATATCTTGTTTACTGTCTAAGATTAGATAAGTCTGTTGTTAGACAATGGTCTGTCAGAGATCCATATTAGTATTGTCACATATTGGATAGCATTGTATTTTCTTGTAAAACGGGATGGGAGTGTCCATTGCCGGTGAATGATTCTTAATGTAATTTGTTTTGGTTTAATAATATATTTTCACCCTTTGCAAAAAAAATAATAAATAAAAAATAAAAATCCGTCATTCTAAAGAAGAAAGTTTTCCCTTCTTGTGGGATTTTTATTAAACAGTAAAAGACTAAGAATGGGTAGCTTGATAAAGATTTGGTTTGTTGTTATTTCATTTGGGTAATATCCAAATAAACGAAACGAACCAACGAAAATAAAAGAACTAAAAACGAATTGAAAGAAGATAAAGTTGGGTTTCGGTTGATTATGGTTTTAAGGAACCGGAATTTAAATAAATATATTTATTTTTATATATTTATATAAAAAATATATTAAAACTCTTTATAATATGATAAAGATCATTGAGCGAATTATTTACATCTAGGGATCGTCTCCATGGGTTTTATTGATCAATGGATGAGATTAATCGAAATTTAAACCCACTTTATCACAAATATGTCAACGTCGTTAAGCGAAAAATATATATTCGCGACGAGCATTTAATTATCTTTCGATAGGCACTTTTGATATACTTTCGACAAAAAAATTTTTCGTTATTTTCCGTTTTAAGCGTTTTTACGAAATCGCGTTGAAAAATAAATATATGATAAAACAATAATTTGAATATCATATGTGATATTAGTGTAATATCATATATGATATGTAATATCACATGTGATATTAGTGTAATATCATATATGATATTACATATAATATCACATGTGATATTAATTTATGTTTTATCATATATGATTTTTTTTATATAAATTTCGTGATAAGCGAAAAATAGCTTGAAAAAAGCGAGTTTTCTTTTTAGTATATCAAGTGCGTCTATAGAAATAATTAAATAAGCGATGGTGTAATATATTTTCATTAACGATTAACTTTAAGAGATATTTAAATTATAAAAATATAAATAATAAAATGCTTTTAATCTTAATTGATTTCTTTTAAATGTATGGTAGATGAATTATGTGAAAAAGTTTGGTATGTAAAATAACTCTATTATAATATATATATATATATTTTTGAAGCTTGAAAATTATATTTTTCAAAATATATAAATAAATGAATAAATTATTAAATTTGGGTAATTCGGGTTATTCGGATCGGTTTTCGGTTATTGGGGGTTCGGTTTTCGGTTTGGTTTTCTGTTCGGTTTAGTCAAATTTGAATTCGGTTAAAAATTAACCGAACAAACCGAACCGAACAAACCGATAACCGAACCGATGAACACCCCTAGTTGTTGTCATGAACTAATGGACTCGTGGTTTACTATGGGCTTGGGCTTCTCAAAGAGTCATATGGAGGCCTAATATGCTATTCTTTTTATAAACCTGTACATAACATTTAGTTTTCCTAATAACTAAAACAAACAAAGCAATTGATACTCAAGTATTGTAAGATTGTAACTAAATTGTTTTTTCATACAGATAATTATAGGACTTAAAAAACTAACAATAGCTGTAAATATGACGCACCTAGTGCTTAGCGAAAGAAAAAAATAAAAATGAGCACACGTCATCATTACCACTTCTAACAATTTTACAAAATAGCAACTAATTATGAGATAGCTTAGAAAGTTCTCTAATTTGGTAATTTAGTTTGCGTGCTCCTAGTGCTTAGGCAGGTTAATATGACGCACCGTCCCCTGCCACCACAGCTCGTCAAGGAAAGCGAGGAAACACATATATGGATAGAAAAGAGCGAGACAAGAGAGACAAGAGAATCTGACCCCGTGGATATCTATCCATGACAAGTGGGTAATCCCGAAAGTTTTTACACAAGGGTGAGTGAATGGGTGAAAAACGCCACTATTTGTGAGAAGGTATAAAGTAATATAGCGTTTTCACTCTTTATTCTCTATCTTGTAATTTTCTGTCAAATTATCCGTTAGGAAAAAAAAATGTTCTTCTTCATTGCCCCAAGGTTAAGCCTTTTTGGCTTAAAGTTCTTATTAGGTGGCGGATCAATAGCCGAGATAGTATTTTGACCGTCAATGGTGTGATTAATGGGCCTTTGTAAAGAAAAGTTTGCTTGTTTATATATTTGATGCAAATGGCTCATGTAAGTTGACATGAGTATCATGTAATCGATTATATCCATCACGATGGTATATATGATTTACCACATCGTATTGTTGGTTTGCGTTTAATTCATATAATTTGTAAACTTTTTGTGACTTTTGATCTGATATTAGTTTTAGTATTATGTAATAAGATCAAGTTATAGTTTGTAACTTGATATTGGTAATTCGAAACTTGTATAACGCTTTTTGTCGCACATGGTTTGAAGAAAGAAAAGCTTGCTTGTTTATATATTGTCATTTAAACAAGTCATTCAAGTTTACATTAGTATTATGTAATCAATGATATTTCTGCGTTGTGGTATATATGAATTTACCACAATGCGAGAATATCTCGATTATTTCATACATTACGTAAATTTTTTGTGACCTTTGATTTAACTTTCTAGGTCAACGTTGACTTAGATGCGTATGAATAAACACTTGTCTTCTTGCAACAAAATAATGAGATATTTCACACTTTACTTTTTTAGCTTTAAACTTAAGAGTTAGGATCTAATGAGAAAAATAATTAAAATGAGAAAGATGAGAAGAAATTACAACCATACAATCCAGATGCACTTTAGTAGATGCATCTTCATTCAAATTTTCCTTCTTAATTTAAAATGTGTGGTTAGAAATACTTTTCATGCTTCTCATTTTAATTATTTCTTCTCACTGGATTCTTACTCTTTACTCTTAAACTTATATGAAAGTTCTGTTATTATAAATGGATAAGTTTCTGAATATTATCATAAATTTAATTCACATCGAAGAGGATTTGACATTTTAGTTAGTTGGCTGAATGTACTTGCGCTAGTAGAGTTAATGTTTAAAACATAATCTTTTAATCAAACTTATTCAATTTCTTATGAGCTTAAGGGGTCGTTTGGTTTGTTTTGAGGAATCACGATAGGTATCGGATTTAGTATAGGGTAGAATGACAATTGATATGAAAAAGTGTATCATTACGATTATTGATTTTTAGATTACAAAATATGATATGAAAAAGTGTATAGATATTTGAATTTTGTAGTGGAAAAATGATAAACAGCGGAATGGATTTCATAAAAACCAAATTGTTATGTTATGAGTCTATAGCTATGATATACGTATTATTTAATTCATTAGGCATTAAACAAAACATCTTTGTCATTATGAAACCTATAATCCCATTCTCATATACCCATACTAAACGCACCGTAAATGATATATATCAAAATATTAGGAGTAAATTACTTGCTAGAGAGTAGAAACTATGTGTGAAAAATTCAGGATTACTCACTTGTCACAAATAGTGACCGTTTTCACTGTCTGCGAGCTCGCAACACCCATTTGAAACAAACGTCGATATGCATGTGATAACCCATGAACCTACAATACCTGTCATTAATTTACAATTTACATATTTTTCTAACATGAAATACTCTCCCAATTAATCATGTCCGTGTTTATTGACTTATTTATATATCTAAACAGCTTCTGCAAACAAGTATTTTGCGATTTTCACAGCAATGAATAACTTGACTAAACTTACTATCTTTAGATTCTCATTTCAACATCTTTGAAACAATCACAAATAAATTGGAGTAACAATGTCGAAACAATTTAACTAATCACCAAATGTTTTTTATTTGAACTTATTTAAACTTATACACAATAATGCTAACAATAGCTGTAAGAATTGTGGTTAACAAGATGTATTTTATTATATAGTTAAGAAATAAATAATTATGATTGGTTGACAATTCAAAAAAAAGTTGATACAATCTCAAAAAACATGGTAGCACAACAAACAATTAACTGTGATTGAATGATTCAAGTTCTTACAATAAATTATAGTAGAAATCAACTTATTAACCACAGCCCTAAGGGAGGAGGGAGTGGTACCCTAATACCCTGGGTGTCACATCACCTCTATCCAATAAAAACTCTTCAACTCAAAACTATTCAATTCTACTGCTTACCCATAAGTGGTGGGAGTGGTACCCTAGTACCCGAATTTCACTTTTTTTTTTTTTTTTTTTTTTTTAATACATAAAATCACATGCAATATTTAAAATAAAAACATACCATTTCATTAAAAATAAAAACATTACATAATACTTAAAAAAAATTCTTTGTCATGAAATTAGTAAGCTAAAATTTTGTGTGATGGTCCATAAATTAGTAAGCTAAAATTTTGTATTGGGCTTTGTTTACGAATGTCAAGCCCAATTGGCCACAAGAAACAAAGAAAAGGTTTTGTCTGCTGCTGTTTCTTCAGTCCAACCTTCAGTCCTTCACCTTCTTCTTCATCGCCTGATACGTACCAGATTGTAACAACCAGAAATCAGTTAAGAAATGTAGTTGTTATGAAAGCAAACAGGGAATCACATAAGAAGAAATGAATCCGTATTTGTATTCAAATGATTCACTAGGATTGTAATGGAATTGAGAGAGAGAGATATTACAAATCTTTTCATGAATGCATTACAAGTGAAATGGAAATGAGTATTTATACAAAGAAAAAGAAGAAGTAACAGATTTTCCCACCAAAAGTTATAACTAACTTTTGGCCTTCAGTAGAATCCACAGTTGGGAGGAAGGAGAACTGGCTTTCACTGGAATCCATCAGTAGAATCCAAATTGGCTTATATCAAATTCCTTCCCCTTAACATTTGACTTTCCACAGTCAAATAGCACCTTCAATTGCTTCCTCTTGATCAAACCAGGATACTTCTTCAATACTTCATTATAAAGTTCCCAAGTTGCATCTTCCTCACGCCATTTGACCCTTTGTACCAACACATAAGCAGACTCTATTACCAACCTTCCCCAATCTCCTATCCAGTTTTTCACTGGAAACACTGATAGGAGTCCTTCATTATCACACATAGGAAGAGTTCCAGGCTTATCAACCATCCCTTTGCAAAGCTTAAGTTGGGACACATGGAATACTGGATGAATTTGAGTACCACTTGGAAGCTGCAATTTATAAGCCACATTGCCAATTTTCTCTATAATCTTGAAAGGACCATAGTACTTAGCTGAGAGTTTGTTATAGGGACTTTGTCTAGGTACTTGCCGTATGGCTGCGTTTCAAATAGACCCAAACACCTTCTTCAAAATTCCTATCAATTCTGTGTTTATCTGCCAAACTTTTCATCCTGTCTTGTGCTCTCTTCAGATGAAATTTAAGAATGTTAACCACTTGTTCTCTTGCTTGCATTGTTCTATCCACAGTCTCAACTGTACTTTCACCAGGCAAATAAGGCATGTGGATGGGTGGTGTTTGACCATATAACACTTCAAATGGAGTAGTTTGGATAGCAGTGTGGAAATTTGTGTTATACCAAAACTCTGCCATTGAAAGCCACTGTGTCCACTCTTTTGGTTTTTCACGGACATACATCCGGTAACACTCAGACACCTATTCACCACCGGTTTGTCCATCGATTGTGGGTGGTAAGCTGTTGACATTTGTAGTTTAACTTTCAAAGCCTTGAACAATGATTGCCAAAAAGCACTGAGGAACACTTTGTCTCTGTCACTTACAATGGTATTTGGCAAACCATGTAACTTGTAGATGTTATCTAAGAACACTTGTGCTACTTGTGCACGTGAAGGGTCTGAAGGGAAACAAAATGAGCATACTTCTGAGCACTGTCCACCACCACCAATATAACAGTCTTCCCATGAGACTTTGGCGGTCCTTCCACAAAGTCCATTGATATATCACTCCATACTCTAACTGGTATGGGCAAAGGCTGCAAAAGTCCGGATAGCGGATCGAGCTTTTGCCTCGACACACATCACATTCCCTGATCCATTGCTTAACCACTTTTCTCATTCCCTTCCAATAACAAATAGAACTCATCTTCACAGCAGTCCTTGAACACCAGAATGCCCACCCACTGAGTCATTGTGAACTTGTGAGAAGATTTTCTTTCTCAGTACATCATTACTTCCCACCACCAATCTACCTTTCCTTCTTAACTGGCCATTAGTCCAAGTGTACTTTGATGACTGAAAATTAGGATCTTCGCCTTTATTAATTTGGCCAACTTCTCATCAGTCCCACTTTCTTCAATTTCTTTGAGAAGTTCAGTAGTCACATTAGTAGCTATCATTGCCAATAATTGACCCTGCATTTCTTTCCTAGACAAAGCATCAGCTACCACATTTTCACTACCCTTCTTATAGACAATTTCATAATCATACCCAAGCAATTTAGGCAACCATTTAACTTGGAAAGGAGTAGTAAGCCTTTGATCCAACAAGTATTTGAGGCTGAAGTGGTCAGTCTTTATCTTAAAATGTCTACCCATTAAGTAACCTTTCCACTTCTCCAATGCCATAATAATGGCTAAAAATTCTTTTTCATAAGTGGACAAAGCTTGATGTCTGAGAGATAAAGCCTTACTCAGGTATGCCAATGGATGACCATCTTGCAACAATACAGCACCAATACAGTTCCATGCATCAGTTTCCACATGAATTCTTTCTCAAAATTTGGCAACCCCAAACGGTGCTTGTATCATGGCTAACTTCAACTGCTCAAAAGCTTCTTGAGCTATGTCAGACCATTCAAAAGAGTTCTTCTTCAATAAGGCGGTTAATGGCTTGCGATTATTCCATACCCCTTAATGAACCTCCTATAATAGCTGTGTCCCAAAAATCCTCTTAGTTGCTTCACATTCTTGGGTGTAGGCCAATCTTTCATAGCCTCAATCTTAGAAGAATCTGTTGCAACCCCTTTATCAGTGATGATATGACCCAAATACTCCACCGAGAACTGCAAAAGTACACTTGCTTCGTTTTGCAAACAAGGTGTGAACACATAGTTTGCAAAATCATTTGAAGGTGTACAATGTGTTCTTCAATTGACTTGCTATAAACCAAGATGTCATCAAAGAAAACCAATGTGAACTTCCTCAAATAGGGTTTAAAGATCTCATTCATTAGTGACTGAAATGTGGAAGGAGCATTTGTGAGTCCAAAAGGCATCACTAAAAACTCATAGTGGCCATCATGAGTTCAATGCATCTTATGAATGTCTTCCTCCTTCATTCGATTTGGTGATACGGACCTTAGATCAAGCTTTGAAAACACCACTGACCCATGTAATTCATCTATCAACTCTTCTATCATAGGAATGGGAAATTTGTCTTTGATAGTGTTCTTATTCAATTGTCTATAGTCAACACACATTCTCCAACTGCCATCCTTCTTTTTAACCATGACTATAGGAGAGGAAAAAGAACTCGACTAGATCGATAACACCAGCATCCAATAACTCTTGAACCATCTGTTCAATGGCATCCTTTTGGCTTGGAGGATGCCTATAAGGTCTGATGTTAACTGGAGGAGTGTTTGGCATAAGAGGAATATGATGATCATGTGATCTTTTTGGTGGTAAACCAGTAGGAACTTCAAACACACCTTTAAAGTCACCCAAAATTTCCTCAATCTTCTGTGACTCAATCATACTTGTCCCTATCATACTACAAAATGATACAGGACAGACACACAAAGTCATAGAATTCAACATAGCACTATTCTATTTTCTAGGTTGCATCCACTGAAGTGTAGCCTGTTGAGAACCCCTTAGCAGTACTTTCTTATTGCCCACATAGAACCTCATGGTTAATTTTTCAAAATTGCACACCATTTCTCCCAAAGTAGACAACCAATGTATTCCCAACACTACTTCACAACCTCCCAAAGGTAATACCATAGCATCAATCATGTAAGTGTCTTCTCCCATGGTCAGAGACAAACCACAACACATCAAGGTACTGGTCATAGCTTGACCATTAGCCACAGACACTTGCAAAGGACACATAGTTTTAGTCTTACAACCCAACTTTTTAACAGTCTGCAAATCAATGAAGTTATGTGTACTTCCACAATCCACAAGCACATGCACCCCTTGTTTTCCTACCATACCCTTAACCCTCATTGTCTGATAATTGTATACACCAGTAAGTGCATTCAATGAGATTTGAGCCACCATTTCATTATTATGATCAATTTCAAAAGTCTGATCATAATTCCCCAAATGACCCATTTCATCATTAGCCAATTCTTCTTCCACAGACTCAATTTCCTCATCCAACACCACTTCTAATGAATGCAATTGACCACTACATTTGTGTCCAGGCACATATTTTTGGTCACAGTAAAAACAAAGATTCTTAGCCCTCTTATCCTCCAATTCTTTTTGAGTCAATCTCTTAAAGGGTCTATTCTCACCATATGGTGTTCTTGTGGGTGCAGGCAAAGCCATAGGTCTAATGCTGGTTTGGTAAAATGCCCCCCTCTTTACTAACATAACCGTATAACGATCTCACATTAGGTTGATAAGAGTTATACCTTGGTTTTGTAGCAATGAGTGTAGCTTCTTGCATTTTTGCCATTGTAAACACATCAACCAGGGTATGAAGCTTAAACATTCTCACAGGCATGCTAATTTCATCCATCAATCATCCAATGAACAAACTTATTGCAAGAGACTCAGTCAATTCCAACCTATTCAGCAACTCTTCAAACTTATCTTGATAAGCTTGAACTGTGCTAGTTTGTTTCAAATTCTTGAGTTCAACCATGGCATCTTCAAACACATTTCCAAATCTTTTCAAAGCCTCTCCTTCATACAACTCCCATGGACATCCAACACCATACTTCTTGACAAACTGTTGATGCCAAACTAAAGCCTTGTCATACACATGCATGGATGCCAATTCAACCTTCATCTCTTCTTCAATGTTATCAATCCTAAAGAATTGTCTACATCTGAATAGCCATCCCTTGACATCATCTCCAGTGAATCTTGGAAATTCAATTTTAGACATTCTTCCATACTGTGTTACCAGTTGACCACCATTTCTGCCATTATTACCAAGACCACCAAGATTTTCTCTCCTTTGGCTAGTACCTTCACCATGATCAACCTTGTTTTGCAAAGCGATTCTGATGATTCGTAGTGATGTTATTGCAACCATCATCGATCCAATTTACTTTCTAAAGTGATTCCCGATTACGTATGTGGGTTCTCACCATTACCATTTGATCTTGTTTGCACCATTCTTGAGATGATATTATCACAACTCATCAACTATGGGTGATAACTATCAATTAACCATTCTTGATTACTCAAACCAATTGCTTCGATCGGCTTGTTCAAGATTAGAGGATTTAACCACTAATGGGCTAATCTTGTGACCGTACAATTGTCTGACATTAATCGGATTGTGAAAAGAACAGGTGAAGTTAGTGGTGCCTAACTTCGGGAAAAAATAATCGTTTCTTGCCGGAATTGAAACGGAGAAGATAACCGGAAAATCAAGAATGTCAGTGTAACACTCTTGAAAAGAATATGGTGCTGAAAAGGGCTCTGAATACCACTTGATACGTACCAGTTGTAACAACCAGAAATCATTAAGAAATGTAGTTTATTATGAAAGCAAGGAATCACATAAGAAGAAATGAATCTGTATTTGTATTCAAATGATTCACTAGGATTGTAATGGAATTGAGAGAGAGATATTACAAATCTTTTCATGAATGCATTACAAGTGAAATGGAAATGAGTATTTATACAAAGAAAAAGAAGAAGTAACAGATTTTCCGCCAAAGTTATAACTAACTTTTGGCCTTCGAAGAATCCACAGTTGGGAGGAAGGAGAACTGGCTTTCACTAGAATCCATCAGTAGAATCCAAATTGGCTTATATCATCGCCATAGCAGACAAAACAAAGAAAAGGTTTTTTCAGCTTGTCAAACCATTGTACATCATTTCACGTAGGTGTTAAAACCATTGTACATCAAACGTTATCACCTCCCATACTCGGGCTCACAAGCCGAATTTGCTACTCGATCCAAGTACCCGATTTGGTCGGGGCGGTGTACCCGCTCGGGTTCATGTACTCGATGGCACTACCCGTGCCCACTCCCTCCTCCCTAGGGCTTTTGTTAGCCAACCTCTAATTTATACTCCGTAAAAAAGATTCTATTTGGCAAACATGCGTAGCTTGTGATTATTGTTTTGTATATTTACTAGATAGTTAACATGCTTTTCACCTAGTCAACTCAATTCATCATCAAACTATTCGATCATTTTAAGTTGTAGATTAAAGTGATCGCGCATAAAGCATAAGGAACTAAAATTTAGACATCCAAAAAACTTGCACGAATGTTTGATTACTAAAAGTAGAGGTGAAAAAAAAAACGAAAACCAATCAGATCCAAAAAAAATGAAACCGGTTTAGGGAAAACTGGTTTCCTGAAAACCGATCCACCGGTTTAGAAATCGATTTGCATTTTTTTGTTGTCAGCTGGTTTGAGAACCGGTTTAAACCGGCCCGGTTCTTGGTCAAACCGGACTGGTTCTAGGTTTAAACCAGACCTTTTCTCTCCCAAAACCGGTTTCATACCGATCTGGTTTTGGGTCAAACCAGTTTTTGACTATTTGACTCAAACCAAAACCGATTTTGAAACTAGTTCGGTTTTAAAAAAAATTAAAAAAAAAAAAATCTGCAGCTCTAACTAAAAGTGCAACTGCTATCTAACTTCTTCTTTTTCCGTAAATCTTTGATTCGGTACTAAAAGTCACTTTTTAGCAGAAACACTACTAAAAAAAGTTGTAAATGTAAATGTAAGTATGCGTTAAGAATTAGGGGTGTTTATTGGGTTATTCAGTTTCTTCGGTTCACTTAGTTAAGTTAAAAAAGAGTTATAAGTAAAACAGAACCGAACCGAATTCAAATAGGATTACACCGAACTGAAAAATGAATTTAAATTCGTTTCGATTTTTGGGTTTACTTGAATAACCCAAATTACATAGTATATATTTATTTCATTTAATTATATATGTTTTCAGTAGAAAAAAAAATCAAGTTTAAAAAGTATTATATTTATATTTAGAAAGAGTTTTAATGATTTTTTTTAAAAATAAATATATGAAAAATATATATATTTATGCGTTCGGTTTCATTTTTTCGAAACTATATTCAAATCGAATATTTAATTCGGTTCGATTTAATTTTGACATATTTGATTCGATTACAAATTTGGTTATGCTCGGTTTCGGTAATCAGTTCATGCGGGTATTATACCCGATTAACACCCAATGCAAATGATCCTAGATGGGCTTGAGTCTGCTTTCCAAAAAATAGATGGGCTTGAGTCCGTTAATTTTTGTCTAAGCTCAAACTCAACCCAAACAATTTTACATTTCTTACAAAAGATTTGAGTTCAACTCAAACTTTTACTTGGTTAATAACTTACTATGCATGAAAAAACATCTTCAGTTTATGTGGTGTTACAAGACCTTAAATTGCTATGCATTAATAAATTTAGATGCATTAGCATTTGCATATTACTGATAAATTCATCTAAGTTGAATTCTGTGAGCTTAAAATTTGAATGGTCTACATTTCTCAAAAAAAAAGACAAAGTTTAGCAGATTGTATTATGATTATTTTTCTGGAGACGATTAAACATATAGGTAAAAAATAATATTAATAACAAACTACTAAATTACAACGATAAAAAAATTTATCATGTGATCAACAGACTCTATACACTATCACGGTTCTAGAGGTTACATAAGTTAGAGTCTGTTGTGTCTATTAGTATAACCTCTAGAACCGTGATAGTGTCTATTAGTATACTAATCGACTAACAGTTTAGTTTATTTCTCAACAAAGATTCCCTGTTATTATTTTATTCGCATTATTAATACCAATTTGTTAGCATCACCGATTGACATATTTGTTATCAGTTTCCCATTATGGTAGCACCTATTTAACAAACAATGAACTCGAAATCTTGCAAGGCCTCTTGGTCAACCTTAGATATAATGGTTTGACTCCCACTTTTGAGAACAATACCTCTAGATGTGCAACATAATATTACTCCTTCGGTGACCACAGGTCTCACAATATTACTACTCCTATGGTTTTGTTTGATTATATTGTGCTTCTATATGGGGCCCACCGGGTTTTGTTAATCAACACAAGTCTCGGTCATGCACAGGTTCTTTGGGACTCGGCTTATGCACCGAGGCTCCACAACTAGTCCACCTTGCTAGTTCCACAAGGGTCAGTTTGGTATCTGCAGGGGGTCACCGGGGGTCGGGGGTTGAATGCACATGTAGTGCAGGGGAGTTTAAGGAATCATATTGCTACATAAAGGTCAACAAAGGGGTCTTTCGTTTACCGGTTCGATTAGGTACCAGGTTCTACGAAAGTCAGGGTCCAATTGGTCACGTGGCGGGTCCCCTGGTCAAGAAATATTCGCCACATGCTTTTACTGCCGGGACTCTAGGATACTACTTAGGTAATTGGAATATGGAACATGAGTCGTCCTCAAATCTTAACGATAATGTCAATAATCTTAGTGATGTTTTTAATTCGTGTATTTATTCATCTGTTCTTTGTTGGTGCGGGCATTCTATTCCGTTACTAACTCTGGACATAGTATTTTGCCCGCCTTTTCGCCTCTTCATTTAAATAATGTTTTAATTACTCCTAATATCGTCAAAAATTTGATTTCCGTTCGTCAATTTGTTTGTGATAATTATTGTCTTGTTGAATTTGATCCCTTTGGTTTTTCTTTAAGACTTTCATACTCGTCGGGTCTTTGCTCGGTGTGATAGCACTGGAGATCTATACCCTGTCACGCAACCCTCTCCTATTCCTCAAGTATATCTCACTAGTGTTATCACGTGGCATCAACGACTTGGACATCCGAGTGAAGTGCTACATCATGTTATTTCAATAATTCTATTTCATGTAATAAGGAGAAGTCTCCTGCTTTGTCATGCGTGTCGACTGGCAAACCGTAAAACTTCCGTTTGTTAGTTCTACTTTAGTTCGGTCTTCTTTTGACATTATTCACTTCGGTTTGTGGACTTCCCAATTCCGAGTGCATGCTGTTTTCGTACTATGTTTTATTTTTGGATCATTATTCACAGTTTGTTTGGGTTTATCCTTTAGTTAATAAATATGATGTTTTTTCCAAATTTTTGTTGTTTCGTAATTTTGTTAAAACTCAATTTAAGAGTGAAATTAAGTCGTTTCATTGATCATGGTGGTGAATTTGATAACCACTCATTTCATAAAGTATTTGCTGACAATGGGATTGAATTTAGATTTTCTTGTCCTCGCACTTCCCAACAAAATGGAAAATCCGAAAGAATGATCCGCACCATTAATAATCTAATTAGGACTTTCTTGTTTCAAGCTCATCTCCCTCCTAACTATTGGGTTGAAGCCCTCAACATGGCCGTTTACCTCTTGAATATATTACCATCACATGCCATTGACAATGAAGTCCACCGCCTTCGGCACTACACCAGGCTTATAGTCTTTTACGTGTTTTTGGGTGTCTTTGTTACCCTCATATTGATGCTAACCACAACCTTGGAGCCCGTGCTACACCTTCCATCTTTTTGGGCCATGCTACTAATCATCGTGGCTACCGTTGTCTGGACCTCAACACCAATAAAATAATCATTTCCCGACATGTTACGTTTGATGAAACAGTTTTTCCGTTTGGTTCCACGATACCCTTGGAGTCCCTTGTATGATTTTTGGGCGACACCTCAAATTTAATCTCCAATATAATCAAACAGTCACCTACATCTACTCTTGCTTTACCTCAATCTCAACCTAACCCTACGCTCCTACTATCCACAATGAGGCGTAATTCTCCTACCACGGTCCACCTTCCCCAAGCTAGCCTCATATTACCAACCCACTTCCCACACATGCCACTAGCCCATCTAACCAACATTCCACCCCCGTTTCCCAAGATCCACCAACTCCAACTATTAATCCGAATCCGGTTTCGATTCATCCCATGGTTACGTTCGTGTCGGGACTACTCGTCCTAATCCTAAGTATGTTGGTCATGTGTCCAATGTTTCTCCTTCACCTAGGTCGTATAAGGATGCTCTTGATGATCTAAATTGGCGAAATGCTATGATTGATGAATATAATGCGCCTATTAAGAATAAAACTTGGACTTGTGTACCTCGTCCTGCGGTGTCAATATTGTTAGGTGTATGTGGTTATTTCAAATATCGTATTTGGTGATGGTACTCTTAGTCGGTACAAGGCACGTCTTGTTGCCAATGGTAGCACAATTGGAGGGAGTAGATGTTGATGAGACATTTAGTCCGGTTGTTAAGTGGGCACCATTCGACTGTCCTTAGTTTAGCTATTTCGACATTGGCATGTTCATCACTTGATGTCAAGAATGCGTTTTTGCATGGTGATTTGGCGAAACGGTTTATATGCATCACCACGGTTTTCGGGATCTTGAGCATCCGGATTATTTTTGTTTATTACAGCGTTCTCTTTATGGTCTTAAGCAGGCACCTCGGGCATGGTTTCAACGGTTTCTGCTTATATTCTTCTTTGTTGGGTTTACCAGTCGGTGTGATTCTTCTTTATTATTTACCGCAGTTGATGATACTGCTTTACGCTACTATATGTGGATGATATTGTACTTACTGCTTCCTCGATAGTTTATTACAAATGGATTATTGCTTCTTTGCATAAGAGTTCTCTATGATGATTTGGGTGCTCTTAATTATTTTTTGGGTGTGTCGATTACGTGACTCTTCGGGATGTTTTTGTCCGCGTAAGTATGCTATGGAGATTTTGGAGTGTGCACATATGGTTGGTTGTAACCCTTCTCGGACTCCTTGGCCGGAGTCTAAGTTGGGTGATGATGGTGCTCGGTTTCGATCCTAAGTTATATCGGAGTCTTGCAGGTTCTCTTCAGTATCTCACTTTCACTAGACCGATATTACTTATGTTGTCGGTAGGTTTGTCTATATATGCATGATCCTCGTGAGCCTCATTTCTTGCTCTCAAGCGGATTTTACGGTATGTTCAAGGGACTTTGGCTTATGGTTTACTGATTATTTTCTTCTACTCTGATTCCTTGGTTGCTTATTGGATCTTTGATTGGGGTCGGTTGCCCTACCACTCGCCGGTCTACATCGGGTTATTATGTTTTTCTTGGCAACAACTTACTTTCATGGTCCTCTAAACGTCGATACAACGATTTCGTTCAGTCTTTGGTGAGTATCGTGGTGTTGCCAATCTTATATCTGAGACATCTGGCAGGAATTTACTACGTGAGCTTCATACACCATTGTCCTCTGATACTATTGTTTATTGTGATAATGTGAGTGCAGTGTACTTGTCCTCTAATCCTGTTCAACATCGGCACAAAAGCACATGAGATTGATATTCATTTTGTTCGTGATTTGGTTGCTCTTGGTCAAGTTCGAGTTCGCATGTTCCTTCGGTTCAGTATCGATATTTTTACCAAGGGTTTACCTTCTGCTTGTTTTTGAGTTTCGTGGCGCTTGAGTGTTCGGTCTCCTCCGCTCAACTAGCGAGTGTTAGTCGATTAGTATAAGGCTTAGGCCTGTTATGTGTTTAGGCCCATATAGTATCCTATATATATTTATCATGTACCAAACATTATATTCATTCAATATACACAAACTTACAAAAACTACAATAACCACTATTAGTGGCGGTGAGTTTTAATTTAGGGAAGAGGTCGTGCTTAACACAAAAAGTAATAGTGGTAGGTATTGTTTCAAATATTAATACTGTATATAGTGTTGGTTTTTAGTGTTTAAGTTATTCATTTATAAATTTATTAGACATGTTTATAAAATAAAATGCGCTAAATGTAAAAAAAAACTAGTAAAAAACTAGTTTGTAGTATAAATATTTTATGAATGAAGTGGGTTGATTAGGGGTGGTCCAGTACCCACTAGTCATCGTACTAGCTCCGCCTCTTATACTACAAGTGCGAAAATCCAACCAGGGTTCTGATAAATAAACAATACGCTTAGTCTAAACACTTATTGATAAGATTAAGGGTGTGTTTGTTTCATTAAGATGTTTTAGGTCTGAATCTGACTACCACATCTTACTGGTAAGAGGTGGCTAGAAAGTCTAAATCTGAACAAAATAATGTTGTTTGTTTTGTATAATTCTCCGAATGATTTTAAATGCTCGTTTCTACATTTATTCATTAAACTAACGTGTCGATAATAAGTAACTTATGTAAATATGAAACAAGATTTTTTATCATAAATATAACATAGTTAATTAACACAAGTCTTCAATCTCTTATAGAGTAAAACAGTAAGACAAGTCTCCCACCTCTTACTTGAGTAAGATGTTATATGTCTAACGGGTGCGATTCAAAGAAAAACAAACAAGAAAGCGTCTGGCCTCCTCTTACTTGGTAAAGAGTAAAATTTAGTAAGATTTTAAAAACAAACACACCCTAAAACTTGCGAGTCACAATTGATGGATGCAAATCTAAAACATATGGTGCTAAAATAAGTTGTGTTACTTAAGTAGACCAACAAGGGTTTAGGACACTCGTGGGTTGATGTGATAAACCCACAAAATCAAATCCAATTTGACCACTTGGACGGAAAGAGGTCGGAGCAGTAATTAGGAGCAAACGTCAGGGCTAGAATTGCATGCCCCCGCACACGTGTTTCCCACACTCTTACATCAACTCTTTATTTCATTGTTGTTTAGGTGCTTCTACAGTCACCCCCACCACTCTAACTGACAAATGTGTGTATTTAACTATTTACTTTCAAAATTTAAACCCCACCAGATTCCATCTCTTTTAGTCCTTCAAAAATTTATCTTTTTCATAAAGATGGCTATTTATGTTTTACCACTTTTTTGTTCCCTTAGTTACACACCCCATTGTTATGTCAACAACAACAACATTGCTCAATCCCGTCAAAACATAGTTTAAAAGATGTACTTCCTCCGTCTTATTTTTATTATCCACTTTGACTTTGTCGGTATTTAACATTCACTTTGACCATTAATATATTTATTTATGTTATATAATACTTGATAAAAATTATACCAATAAAAATACATTTAAAACCCAATACATTCATATATTTTTCATCAAGTATTATATAACAAAAACAAAAATAATTATGATCAAAGTTGAATAATAAAAACTAAAAAGGTAAATAAAGAACAATAATTTTATAACGATGAGAGTAGAATGTAGAATTTCACACTACTACTAAAGGGTAAAAATTACTTCTAGAAATTACGTCTTATTATTGTGTGTTAACATAAATGAGCTTATGATGCGACTTGACCAAACTATCTCTTCTTTTGTTGTTACATATGCAGTTTTCTTTTTGAAGAGTCATTCATAAGCTATGGCTATCAGAAAGTGTAATGAGAACATATTAACGATAGAAATAAGCTGAAAATTTTGAATTTCTATATTATCTTGATATTTAAAAATTTGATATTAGTAAGATAGTCACTGATAATCAATAAAAGAAAATACGTTTGAGTCTGTATTGAATAATTTGAATAAACAGTTTATCAAGATTAAGTATGAAGATGAGCTTCAAACGTATAACGTGTTTGGTTTCACTTTCACCTTTTAACCACCTTTTTATTTCCTATAACTATTTTGAGATGTTTTTTTTAAAGGTTTATACATGTGTTATGTCATGACAAATCACTAAACCATAAAACTTTTTGCTTTTTAAACCAATCTTTACTATACATGAATTTCTTACACTTTATAACCATCTCACATAATTAAAAAGAATTTAATTATGAAGAAGTTTAGGATTTCAGATATTTTCATTTCACATAAGAATAAATTAAAAATTCAGAATGGATGAAATGAATAACAAAGCTTTCCATGAGATTTAAAGCTTTTCTTATACTTCTTATTGTGAATGCTCTTAAATTCATATTTGATAAACGTTTTTTTTAATTATTTTAAATTAAATTGCTCTCGCTTTTTTGTTAATATATATTTTATTTATTTGAGCTCAATCCTAGTTTAAACTTAAAAATATAATTTGGGCAACCTTACAAAATTAATATTTTAAGCATTTGACGCTACTATTTGATACCATTGATTTAGGTGATTGGTGGCATGGCTTTAAAATGGTAAAATACATAAAGTGAGATTCCAGTGGGAGAGAGAAGGAAGGTGATTGGTGGCATGGCTGACACTTGAGCCAAGTGTTGTATGTTTGATTAACTCAACTGGGTTAAAATCTAACCACAATTCATCATTTGTTTCTTGCTGATGTTAAAACCACGAATTTTAAAATCCTAAAAAGAGTATTTTAAGTCTCAGAATGTCTATTTTAAGTTGGTAGAATAAAAAAGTTGGTACCTTTAATGAACTGATCATGTAACAAAAAAAATAAACTTTCACTATTTTTTTTTAAATTAAATATCATGGCTTAGTTAATTATTACAAAAAAAATCTTGCTCTTTGCGGCGAGAATTAAATTATCTTTCTATAAACGTTAATCATTACGTGGAAAAAATCTTATATTTCTGACAATTAAATTATCTTTACATAGATATGCACTTTTATATGTTTTTTCATTATTTTTTTTTTTTCAAATTTCCGTTTAAAAATGGCATGTAATTTTAAAATGAATCATGTAATTTTTCGTTGAAAATTTTGAAAAAAAAGGTTCATGAAAATATATAGAAACACATATTATAAAAAGATAATTTAATTACCGTGGGTGATTTATTACATGTGCTTCGAAGATTTACCATTTATATGTGTGTTTTAAAAAAAGGTGGAAAATAATTTCTTATTAACTTCTATGAAAAATAACTGGATAAGATTGTTTCATTAGATTTATAACAAATATAAAATCTATATTGATCTCAACCACTATTCTAAAAAGGCTCACTTAAAAGGCGTGAGTCTTGGTCATATACCTGCATACCATGCTTGCAGTCACCGCGGCGCCTTTTGGTCATACATACCTTAAAAGTGAAAACTACCGTTTTTTTTAATAAAATTATTTGAAAGTCAAAAGTATTGCATTGTTGAACTTATTCAGTCATATTTTAAATACCTTTTTGTTAGATAGTAGAAAACCCTGTAGATATAATGTTTTATTTAACCACAATATATAGAGATTACATTAAACACTAAGGAAACCTAACGGACCCTAAACCCACAAACGGGTTTGGATCGACTAACCTAATTTATCATCTAACACTCTCATTTGAAGCAGAGGTCTCGAACGATCCAACTAAATTTTTGCAAACAACAAGAAATCTTGAGAATGACAGCTTTCTAATACTTTTGAGAAACTCGATATGGTGATTGTTGTTGTAATCTTGTGTTTGCTTAAGTGTTAGATGGACCTTGGCATTTTTTTTAAGGCTAGTCGCAGTCGAGTATACCAAATCGGTTGCTAAACGAAATTTGGGAGGTTCAACCGATGTGGAGATCGGTTGCCTCGAATGTGGGACATCGGTTGGGACATGGGTCGTTGGACAAAAAAGGGAACATCGGTTCTCTTGACACTCGATGTTACTCTTGCTATTCTCCCATTTTCCAACGTATACAAATCCAAATTTAAAAAAATCGACCGTTTGGTGCCTTAAAAAAAAAAAAAAATTAAGTAAATTTGGGGTATCCGGGTTGTCTCGGATCATTTGGAGAGAGGCGGCGTAGCGCGGGTTGTCCCAAGTCGTCCAGTTCTTGGCCCGGACCTAATTGTATTTGTGCCACAAATCAAATAAAGAAAAAAAAGATGAATAAAAAAATAAAAAAAAAATAAAAAGAAAAAAAAAAGAAAAAAAAAGAAAAAAATTGTTTAGTGATGAAACATCATAGTGCAAAAGAAAATGATTTAATGACATTGCCTTTGACGGCTCATGACGCCATTAAAAAAGAAATTGGGTTTGAAGAAATAGATATAGATTGTGGAAGCTTTGGCGGGTATTATATAGAGGTAGCGGCTCATGACGGCCGATTAGGTTCTGAATCAAGCTCACTCTAATATCATGTCAGGTAATAGAAAACCCCGTAAGTATAATATATTATTCAGCCATAATATATAAAAATTGCATTAGACACTAAGGAACTCTAACGAATCATAAACATACAAGCGAGCTTAAACCAACAAACCTAATTTATTATCTAATACTTTTTATGGGTTTTTTTTTTTCATAAAATGATATGTTGTATTAGTTAAATTTTTGATAAATAAATTTGTTACATAAACATAAAAACATAAAAAGATGGAAAATGTTCATAACTAAAGTGACAGGTAGTTTCATTAGTCGTTAGACCAATGCTAACAACAACCATAACTTATGGTCGACTGATTAAATGACCGCGTCCCCTCTAGCTCGACCGACCACCCCGATTACGTCGCCATCCAAATTTTTTTGATGTTTCAGTTGCCTAACCGGTCAAAATAATTGGCACTCCCACCAACTTTTTGTAATATCCTTTTAGTTTTCTAATGAAGTGATGGTTATAAATAATAATAATAATAATAATAATAATAATAATAATAATAATAATAATAATAATAATAAAAACTCACTTTTCTCTCTTAAAACCTCATTTATCTTTTTCATTTTTTTCCTACTTCTCTTCTCCATTCTACTAACTCAAAAAATGTCTCAAAATACTCCCAAAACCAAAACACCAAAATCCCGACGACACCAAATGTTCCAATAACAAACAATCACAATTTCATTTTACATGGCCATTCACCACCGATTAATTTGGTCACCTCAGTGCATTCAAAATCAAATGTACCCACTTAATTCGCATTCGGCTCAATTTTATAACCAACAAGCACAAAATCAAATGTATTATCCACATATGGTATCACCACCGTTTAACCAACCTCTCAATCTTCTTTGATCCACGCATTTTAGTCTTGATGACGATTTTGAGCCGTTATGGGGCGCTGCTTCTCAACCCTTTTCGGCTCAAGATTTGGAAGGTCCATCTTAACCCGTTCGTTCGATTCTCTGCGAGGGAAGGTTGCGCCACGAAAGGAAGTATACAAAATGGCCCACACAATCCAAGAAAAATGACAAAGATTTAAATGAACCATGGAGCCACGAGGAAGAGATAGCTTTGTGTAAAGCTTGGGTAGATGTGTCCAAGAGTAGCGTTGAAAGAAATGCTAGAAAGGCTAATAGGATTTGGTGTAAAGTAAATAAATTTTGATTCACGCAACTCCAAATGGAAAGGTATGATTCGTCCTAAAGTTTCTCAATATTCTGCGATTTACAATTCCGTGAAATGAAGCCAGAGTGGTACTATATGGATTTAGCACATCGAGTATCGTGCTACTACGATTCGGCTTTCGGTGGTTGAGTCTTTGGAAGATTTTGAAAGACCTCCCAAATACCCAAAGGTAGAAATGCCATTTTTTCCAAATCCAAATCAAGTGGTTCAAAAAATCTAGGACATAAAACCTTACCACGACACCCGACTCAACACATTTTGGTTTAGATCTGAACGATGAAACATGTGATTTAGAGGATGTAGATGTTCAAGAGGTTCGACCTATGGGACCGACAATGCAAAGAAAGCATCACCTCCATTTGCTCGTTAAAGCATCGACCTCGGTTCCGTGTCACTACTATTTATGGCGTTGCTCAATAAGCGGTCGGATGTCGCACCCTCATTATTTTCCCAAAGGCATGAATCTTCAACTAAGTATTTGAAAATTGAAAATAAAGGTGGAGGAATTGAAATTAAAGAAACTAATGGTTGAAAAGGAAGAAAGAAAGGAAGAAAAGCCACTTGCTCAAAAACAAAAAATTGAACACAAAAGGCACAAGAGACAACAACTTGAGTTTCAACATGAACAGTATGAATAGCAAAAAACAAGAAAAATGAAAAAGTGCATCATGTACTACACTAAATCCCATGAACATTTGACCGGGAAAGCACTAGAGAGGTGCTTGGCCTTAAAGTAACAATTAAGGAGCTACAATTTAGTCTATTAGTTTAAGTTTGTTTTAATTTTTATTGTAATGTTTTTTTATTTTATTTGAATCAATATTGCAATATTTTTTTAATTATAAATGAAATTTTTATTTTAAAAAAATGTTACGGTCGCCATTAGCATTGTGTCATTTGTGTAGTCTTGGAGGAAAAAAACTATGCTGACGTTGATGTAGCAAGATTGACAACAAAAAATGGTCACCATTAGTATAAGTCTTACATGGTTCAAAAGAGCCCTTTTATTTTATATATATAATATATATATATAGGGAATGGATCCGATGGAAAGAAAAACTAAATGAGAATAATAAGAATGATTTTTAACCACACATTTTAAATAGAAGGGAGAATTTTAAGGGGAGATGCATCCATTTTTGTAGATGCATCGAAATAAGAAATGGTTGTGGTTTCTTCTTATCATTCTTATTTTAATTTTTCTTCTTATTTGATCTTAACTCTATATATATATATATATATATATATATATATATATATATATATATATATATATATATATATATATATATATATATATATATATATATATATATATAGTGAGAGGAGATCATGTCGCGGATTTTTTTTTTACTTACGTCTTGAGGATGTCTTGGATAGATACGGACCGCCCATTCTAGATGATCTTGACTTTACGTAAGGTCAAGATCTCCGCTAACTTCCATTTAACAAATGACCAATTAAACGTTTTTTTTTTTTTTTTTTTTTGGGATCCTTACTATTGTTATCTTCTCTCATTTTTATTTTTCGATTTTTAGAGCACTTTTTGTTTTTTTGATTATGAGTCCCTTTGAGTGATATTAACGATATTATATGAGTCTATTGTGATATTATTAAACTGCTATTATAAAATGGTGATATTATAAAACCAACCGTGATATTAAGCTTTTTTACATGTAAAAATAAACCATGATATTAAGAGACATATGATAGTTACTATGATATTAACAATTTTATTAATAAAGCATATGATAGTTACGGTGATATTAACAATTATATTAAAAAAGAAAAAAAGTTCCCGTGATAGTAAAAAGGACCCGTGATATTAACATTTTTTTTATTAAAAAAGGAACGGTGATATTAATAATATCAGTAAAAAACAAAAAAAAATAGTGTGATATCAAAAAAAAAAATTAATGTGATATTAACAATTTTTATTTATAAAAAAGTTAATGTGATATTAAGATCAGATCTTGACTTTTGTAAAAAGTCAAAATCGATTATAATATCACAATAACAATCATAGCGATTTTTTTTGAAATTTTTTTCAGCGATTCTTAATAATTTATCACTTTCTTCATTTTTTTTTTTCTAATTTTAAAACTCTTTATGAGATTTTCGCAACATCCCTACTTAAAAGGTCAATCCTCACCCGATCCCTTCCCTATATATATATATATATATATATACTAGTTTTAGTTATTTGTTTGTTGTTTTTTGTTAGCGTAAACATGCGTAAATACGTTTTTAAAATAATATTTTTTGTTTGTTGTTTTTAAATAACTTGTATACATTTTAAAAAATTGTTAAACAATATTATAAGACCTTTTTTTTAAATTTTTTTTTGTTTTTTATTTAAATATAAATGATTATAAATAATTGTATGGTTTTAATGGATGGTTAATAAGACATCATATATAATTTTTACAACATTATGAATTATATGCATGTTTGTAAAGTTGTAAATAATGAAAATGTATTAAAGTGAAATAACAATTAACTTAAATTCTAAACAAAGCTTCTTTGTAGACTACATTAGTTATTGATTTTGCGTATTTGCCTTCTTCATCATAGCATAAAATCTTTAATTCTTTTATGCTTTTCACCCTTGATACAGCTACGTACAGTTGCCCGAGATATTTTAACTTCAATCATCTTTCTCACCAAATCGCTCTCATTTCAACCATTGCTATCTACACAGCCAGGATGACTGAGAATTTTTTGAAGTCATGGTTGATCTTACCTAATTGCCACCTCTAACAAATATAATACAAAAAATTGTATTTCGCTTGATCATACCTTACTGGCAATATTAGAAACCAAAAGGGACATTTAAGATCCGACATCAAGTTCTTAACCAAAGGGGAGTCGAGGAAAATCAGCCTTGCTGCTAAATGGTGTCCTTCATTGGATTTATCATTCGATAGATCGACTCTACTATGCGAAAGCATAGCAAAAAAAGTGTTTCCTCGTGAAGAATACCCCAAATACAACGACATAGGAGAAGCTCCTATGCTTATTGTGTACGTGATCGGCTGAGGAAAGAAATATTGGTGCCTCTTTGAAAAGCATTGGAGTTACCTAAAGTTTACATAGGACAGAATCAATGGGGTTTAATCCCGTATAATCGAGTAGCTTCAAAGAACTAACCAACCACGCCTTGTGTCCCTGAAATCTTTCTTGATTCAACATCTTAATAGCAATCACAATGCATGTTCCGTTTGTGAACACCTGGCGAATGCTCATCCACCCAACCTTTAAACACATAACCAAACCCTTCTCCAAGTACACTATGGATGGAAGTTCGGTAACATTTTTAAGCTCACTGAAGATGAAGTTCTTAAAGTTATCGATTTGCAAAATCGAGCTTGTATTAAATAAATAAAAATAAAAATAACAAAGTGATTTTCTTGTCATATACTCATTGGGAGGACTGTGATACAAAAAGGATGTTTAGAAGTGGCAATGGAGTGTGACGATGGGGTGCATTCACATTCCGAAGATATACATATTTTTTATTTCAAGAAATGGGCCACCTAAGTGACACCTTGCAAGGGTACAGATGTGGGGATATAGAAATGTGGTACATGTACATTACATGCCAATCTAAAATTATCTAAGAAGTGGGGACGACGGCATGTGCAATATATAGAAGCATGATCAATTTTTCAAATGAGAGGGGTACCTTGGTTTGCCTAGAAGGAGTGTTGCCAAGTGTAAGCTTGCAGTAGGCACTTGGATTTCCCACAGATTGTGTACTCAACTCATGTTTCAAACTGCAGAACGACTGTACCATCGTTAAACTCAACTCGTGTGTCGAGTTCCTTCACGATTGCGTACTTTCTAGCCTTTTGGGTCACAAGAAGCCCATAATCATCATGGCCTTCAACACACAAGACGAGATTCTTAAAGCTGCTGTTACTAAATATGGTAGTAAGAATTGGTCTCGTATTTCTTCATTACTAGTTCGTAAAAGTGCTAAACAATGCAAGGCTCGTTGGTACCAATGGCTTGACCCTGATATTAAAAAGGTATATATAAATTTTCATTGTGTTTTTTTTAAGTAAATTTGCGATGCTGCTTGTGTGTAGACGTTATGGAAAAGAATGTGTTTGGATATATTTGTAGGTAGGTATTTGTAGAATTATCAGGTTTAGGGTATGTAAGCCACAAGATTTTTCAAATATCAGGTACATACCCACTCTAACCAAAGTCAACTCACATGAAACCTATACACACTGATTCATCACTTTTCCAAACCCAATGAGATCCCTTCAAATCCCACACTCCGGCGAATGCCTTGTGTTAGTAGTGGTCATCTTTAATCTCAGCAAACCCTATAAATTAAAGAAACCCAGGTCAAAAAATGATACAATCGGGTTGGTCGAAATTAATGAGCTTCAAGGTAAGAAAAGAAAGGCGGTCGAGATAGTTGATGTCAGGAGAGTTGTATGATAAAAAAGCGTACTACTGATAAAATATTACTTGTATTTGACAATTGGCGGTGTATACAAAATGCACTCATAAATAGGATGAAAGAAAAACGCGAGCATACAATGTCAGTTGGTTTATTCTGGTTATACTCTTTCCCTTTTGATGCCACGACTTTGTCCAACATCTCTTAATCCTAATCCTCCATTGTTCCTAAAAGCATCATACTTAATTAACATGTCATGAATGAAAAGGTAATAGTAGCCGATGAGATAAGTTGAAGCAATAAGTAGCTTCATCACGCTTATCACTGAAAATGTCTATGTTAATACAAATAAGCCGTAAAAACGTTTATTTATATTTTACGATCTTCTAATGTTTTGTCGATAACAAACGTAAAATCATTTTAACGAGACAAACAGAATACGTAAATAGTTTGAGTTAATAGTTTTTCTAACACACTTACGTTTTCACATAAAACACTAAAACAAGCATAAGTGTTTTTATGATTTAGATATATATGTACAACAACTAGTGTTTACATATTGGGTTAACATATACTTAAACTAAGTATACTAAAATGGGTAAAACATGTAAATACTAAAATGGGTAATAAACTAGCAAATGGTATTGACCCATAACCCATGGTTTTATATATACCACTTAACCAGGTTCATTGTATCTAGAAAGAAAACCATGGATCAACCCATAACCCATGACCCATGACCCATACCTAAAAATACCCATGGGCAAGAGGGCGTTCCCGGATCCCGGCTTTGTGCTAGCCGATCCCAAGTGGAAGGGATCCGTGGGATCCGAGAACGATGAGAATTTTCTCTATAAATAGAGAGCCATTTCTTCCTTTCTATGCATTACTTTACACACATACTTCCCCAAAGTAATCTAACCCTCTAACCTCAGATCTAAGTGATCTATGTAGTTTGTCTTTTGTTTTTGTGTGATCTTCTAGGTTCCTCTTAAAGGAGAGATCACCACTTCTTGAAGACGTGCAAGCTCAAGTCCATGAGTTGCCATGCTTCGTCATCATCAAGACAACTAAGGTTCTCTTGTTGATAGTTCTTCCTTTCTCCATAGATGTTGGGTTGAAGGCATTTGTGAAGAATGCCAAAAGTGTCAAGATAAAAGCATTAGTAAAAGGTGCTCATCATCCGTGTCAAAGCATTAGTGAAGAATGCCGAAAGTGTCAAGATGAAAGCATTAGTGAAAGATGTTCATCATCCGTGTCAAAGCATTAGTGAAGAATGCTAAAGGTGTCAAGACGAAGGCATTAGTGAAAGGTGCCAAGCGTTGTGTCAAAGGCATTAGTGAAGGATGCGGAAGAATCAAATCAAGTCGCATTTGGAAAGAATGCCTAGGTCGTTATATCGATGAAGTGCATCGTTATACATATTTGTTTATTTACAAGGATGGTGATATCCTTGATGGTGTTGTAACAAGGAGTAGATCTCCTTGAGATTAGGTGTTGTGTCGAGAAGGGTAGTAGTTCCTCTATAATGGAACTAGGTGCTTAGCCTAGTACCTAATAAAGGGTAGGCGACGTTGTGATAGGATTAGTTCTCCTAAGGTGTGAAAGAACTTGGTGGTTAGCCTAGCACCGTATAAAAGGGTAGAGAGCGTTGTGTTAGGTGTGGTTGGCCTTGGTGTGAAATAACTCGGTATTTAGCTTTGTACCGGAAAAAGGTTAAGCGACGTTGTGAAGGCTTCTCCGACATAAGGAGTTGGTGTAGTGCTTACGAACTCTCGAGTAGGTGACTCGGGGAGTGGGTAGAACGAAGGTGTCCTTGTAGACGAACCACTATAAATAACTTGTGTCGTGGTGATGTGCTTCTTACTCTTTATATTTCATTACATGTTTATATATCTATCTATCAACGTCCAAAATAAACAAACAAATAGATTGACATAAGTCAATCTAAATATTTAAAAGGAAGTTTTAAATTGGTAAAACTATCCAACCCCCCTTCTAGTTTTCCACAATTGGCATCAGAGCTTCGTTACCAAGTTTCTTAGAGTATGTTGTACTTTAAAAACTTGATACGATCCATGTATGTTTGAAAACTACAAAGAAGGATTATTTTTGTCATATTTTAAAATCACTATATTGTTTATTGTTGGACAATGATAGAATGCTCTAACATTTTTTTTCTTAAGCATTATCCATACTTGAATTTAGAGTTACCAAGAAGAGCATAAAGAATTTATCTAAATATTTCCTTTCGCAAAAAGAATGTTTAGTATTCTTACAATATAAATCTGGAATTTCCAAGAAGATCACAAAACATCTAAATACCTCTTTTCTTAAAAAGAATATTTAGCCAAGGTATGATTACTAATCACTTGTTTTTAATTTTATTATTGAAATCTTAGTTGCATGATTTATTAGTAATTGCTTTAGTAGTTATCTATACTAAAGTCATCATCAAGAATAGTATTATTCGACTTATTTGTAGAGACTACACTACGAATTCGTAATAATGACATTTTGGTTATTTGATAACCATTATCATTATTCATCACAAGAGGATTTATTGACTCTCCATCTACGTCAATAAAAATCTATGTGAAACTTCTTACATTATGATAAAATGGGATTTTATTATAATATTTGAAAAAAAAATAGTTCACAAAGAATTATGACCGATTCTTTAAAAGGAAACTACATCAAATAAGATTAGCTTAACATCGTCAAAACATCAACCACAAGTTTTAGAACCTAAAACATCAAAACCCTAGGCAGAACTTCAAAACCAAGGTATCAAAGAATGCTTGGTGATTTTTTCTGTCATGCGGATCCCTGGACTTACACTAGCAGGATCCCAAATGAGAGGATCCGCGGATCCGCGCAACAGAAGACAACTTAAATAAAGAATGATCCTTTGTGGATGTTCCACAAGCTACTTTCCCCTTGAAGACTCACGAACAAAACCTAACTTTTGCATTCCGGAGGGCAACTTGATCATCTCTCTCAAGCGTAACAATCACTTGTGTAAGTATAATCTTCACTACATTGTTGATTTCATTCTTTGATTACTAGGATTACAAGTTCTTCATTTTAGAGGTTGGGTTCAAATGGGTTTGTCATAATTTGTTACCACATTGTATTCTAAGATAACCCAAATCAAAGAATTAACATTGTTAATACAAATTAAACTCATTTCTTGAATCCAATAAAAATGAATTGAGCAAAATTGTGATCAAACCCTCTAGGTTACTATTCACAATTAACACCACATTGTGGTTGCATTGTTTAGGAACAATCATGTCAAGCAACAAGCAACAAGATTACCAAGACACCACCCACTACATACCCATGTATCATAGGAAAAATGGTCCAAGTCCGGACGATAGAAAGGCCTTTAAGTTGCTTGAAAGGAGACTATTTCATGAAGGAAGAGTTGTTGATCCATCATTTCTTGCAAATACCGACGTAAGGGAAGTTTTTGCAACTATTGGGTTTGATTGTTTATTGTATATAAGCGAGCAAATTTTCGATCTTTTGTGCTTGAATTCTATAAGACAATGGGTATAATTAGAAATGATGATGGGTCCATCTCAATTGAATTCACCATCAATGGCGAGAGTTTAGTCTTTCACTTATAGAGTTTGGAAGAATTATAGGGGTTCCATATCAAGGCGTTTGCATGTACTCAAATGAATGGTCTTTGGAACAACTACACACAATGGTTGATCATCATGATATTTACTACACTTTGATCCCGGAAGCAACCACGGTGAGGGACACCGTGTTCCTGCCAAGAGCCTCACCATCAAGAGTCACAAGGAAGTCAAAAGTGATCCATAGGGATCCTTTTTCAAATGGAGCTTTTGGGAAATGTATGCATTGTATAGGAAGTAGGAAGATGTGATAAGAGAAAATGTGGTGTGCTTAGTAGGAAACAAGGACCACCCAGCATGTCTAAGCTTCATGATCTATTGCCC